>CAWUFW010012179.1:0-559367 GCA_963921515.1 Calotriton arnoldi
CTTGTACTTCGTTCAGTTACGTATTACTCTGGACCATTGTGCAAATATTCCTCTAAAATCAGCCGAAATACGAATTCCGATTTACTCACCTGTTATCAGGAGAGACCTCAGTGCTGCATCTTTCAGCCCAGTACTGATCCTCAAAAGTAATTTTAACCGTACTTACCAGTAACTTGAATTTCCTTCCATAGGATATCATTGCCTGCTTTTTGCTGAAAAAGTTTCTAAGTGTTGATTTTGAAACATACAAATATTCCTCTAAAATCAGCCGAAATCCGAATTCCGATTTACTCACCTGTTATCAGGAGAGACCTCAGTGCTGCATCTTTCAGCCCAGTACTGATCCTCAAAAGTAATTTTAACCGTACTTACCGGTAACTTGAATTTCCTTCATAGGCTAACATTGACTAGTTTCACTTGGAAATTCTTCTAAGTGTGGAGTTTTGGAACTTTAAAATATTCCTCTAAAATCAGCCGAAATACGAATTCCGATTTACTCACCTGTTATCAGGAGAGACCTCAGTGCTGCATCTTTCAGCCCAGTACTGATCCTGAAAAGTAATTTTAACCGTACTTACCGGTAACTTGAATTTCCTTCATAGGCTAACATTGACTGGTTTCACTTGGAAATTCTTCTAAGTGTGGAGTTTTGGAACTTTAAAATATTCCTCTAAAATCAGCGAAATACGAATTCCGATTTACTCACCTGTTATCAGGAGAGACCTCAGTGCTGCATCTTTCAGCCCAGTACTGATCCTCAAAAGTAATTTTAACCGTACTTACCAGTAACTTGAATTTCCTTCCATAGGATATCATTGCCTGCTTTTTGCTGAAAAAGTTTCTAAGTGTTGATTTTTGAAACATACAAATATTCCTCTAAAATCAGCCGAAATCCGAATTCCGATTTACTCACCTGTTATCAGGAGAGACCTCAGTGCTGCATCTTTCAGCCCAGTACTGATCCTCAAAAGTAATTTTAACCGTACTTACCGGTAACTTGAATTTCCTTCATAGGCTAACATTGACTAGTTTCACTTGGAAATTCTTCTAAGTGTGGAGTTTTGGAACTTTAAAATATTCCTCTAAAATCAGCCGAAATACGAATTCCGATTTACTCACCTGTTATCAGGAGAGACCTCAGTGCTGCATCTTTCAGCCCAGTACTGGTCCTGAAAAGTAATTTTAACCGTACTTACCGGTAACTTGAATTTCCTTCATAGGCTAACATTGACTGGTTTCACTTGGAAATTCTTCTAAGTGTGGAGTTTTGGAACTTTAAAATATTCCTCTAAAATCAGCCGAAATACGAATTCCGATTTACTCACCTGTTATCAGGAGAGAACCCAGTGCTGCATCTTTCAGCCCAGTACTGATCCTCAAAAGTAATTTTAACCGTACTTACCAGTAACTTGAATTTCCTTCCATAGGATATCATTGCCTGCTTTTTGCTGAAAAAGTTTCTAAGTGTTGATTTTTGAAACATACAAATATTCCTCTAAAATCAGCCGAAATCCGAATTCTGATTTACTCACCTGTTATCAGGAGAGACCTCAGTGCTGCATCTTTCAGCCCAGTACTGGTCCTGAAAAGTAATTTTAACCGTACTTACCAGTAACTTGAATTTCCTTCCATAGGCTAACATTGACTGGTTTCACTTGGAAATTCTTCTAAGTGTGGAGTTTTGGAACTTTAAAATAGTCCTCTAAAATCAGCCGAAATACGAATTCCGATTTACTCACCTGTTATCAGGAGAGACCTCAGTGCTGCATCTTTCAGCCCAGTACTGATCCTCAAAAGTAATTTTAACCGTACTTACCAGTAACTTGAATTTCCTTCCATAGGAATCCATTGTCTGGTTTTCAGCAGAAAAGTTTCAAAGTGTCGATTTTCACAAACTACAAATATTCCTAAAAAATCGCCTGTATGACTTAAACGCATTCTTTCAACTGTTTACAGGAGATGCACCAGTGCTGGATCCAGGATCCAACACTGAGTAAGAAAAAGTAACGATAACAGTTTTTAACTTCTAAGTGAATTTCCTTCCATAGGATAACATTGGTGATTCTATGAGAAAAAGTTTCTAAGTGTGAACTTTTAAAGTACAATAATATTCCTTAAAAATCACGACTGTAACCAAAACGCTTTTACTCAACTGTTTACAGGAGATGTCCCAGGACTGAATCTAGGATCCAGTAATGTGGTTAGAAAAGTAATCCATAAAGTAACTAATTGCATTTAACTAGAAATTCACATTGAGCTGAATGTTGCATTGTGTTTGAAAATGTGTTGCCCATTGCAACAACTGTAACTACTGTACTTAAAAGTCTATTGCCTATGTGCAAAGTAATTAAACTAAAGTAATTCATTCTGAGAAAGTATTTTTTGTAATGTAATGTATAATGTAATTACAATGTAATTTAAAAAATAAAATATGTAAAAAAATTGTTTCTAAAAAATTTGGAAATCAGTATGAAAAAAATTTATATAACAATTAATACATTTAAAAATTGTCATTTACAAAACCTTTGAAATTCACTGAAAAAACTGTAGGTTTCAGACATTTTATAGTTACAAATTAGCATTTAAAAAACCTTTGAAATTCACTGAAAAAACCATAGGTTTCAGGGACGTTATAGTTACAAATTAGCATTTAAAAAACCTTTGAAATTCACTGAAAAAACCATAGGTTTTAGGGACAGTTATAGTTAGTTGGACATTGCACTCGTACAAAACCCGTGAAATTCCCCGTTATAGTTAGTCCAGCTAACTATAACTCGCGCTCCACAATGCACTGCTGATGACGTCACATATTACATCACTCATGACATGGTCAGTGACATCACTGATGACATCTCAAATGACATCATCCACGTGATAATCTGATGCACCTCCTCACACTCTAATATAACCTTTGATACACCCACTCTAAATTACAGACTGCCATTCGCAAAACCATAGACACTCCAACACCAATAACTACATACCCACTCACTGATTCTTAGGTCTACGCACACATCCACTCACTCACCCGTACAGTCACTCATACTTACGGTCACTCAGTACAGGACTATCATATGCACTCATACTCCTATATAGACACTCAAACACCGCCACTCATCCATAGAGGTACTCACACACCTAGTCAGTCATGCAAATAATTAAACACACTACCATTTACTCACCTATACAGTTATACACACACCAGCTCACTTACTCATACAAATAGTAGCACATTCTTACGCTCTTATACAATCACTGATACAAGCACACACTCATCCATACAGCCACTATCACAATCACTCACTCTCGCTTATAGCTATTTATATACTCCAACACACATATATACTGCCTTTCACATATGTAGTTACTCACACATGTACCACTGGGACATACATTCACTCACTAACACACTCTTACACACACTTACCCACCCATATAGTCTATCACAGTTGCACTCTTGAAACCATCCACCCAGTGAATCACCCACTCACACATCTATGCACAGAGTTGCACACACCCTCCCACTCAAACACTCAGGCACCCATACAGATACTCAGACAAGCATTCAATAACTCATATAGACACTCATGTAGCTATTCACAAACACATGCAGCCACTTACACAGCAACAGACAGACGGATACAGACATTCACCCAGTTTAGTCACTAACCCATGCATTCAGTAAGATACGTTAAATCACTCACTTATAGAGTCAGTCACGCACCTACTAAATCATCCATACAGACACTTACACACCCACTCATTCTTCAATACGTCTTTTCCTATATATATTAAAAATATTTAAACTTTACAGAAACACAGTCACTGGATGATGTCATCAGTGATGTCATCAGTGATGTCATTTGAGATGTCATCAGTGATGTCACTGACCATGTCATGAGTGATGTAATATGTGACGTCATCAGCAGTGCATTGCGGGGCGCGAGTTATAGTTAGCTGGACTAACTATAACAGGGAATTTCACGGGTTTTGTACGAGTGCAATGTCCAACTAACTATAACTGTCCCTAAAACCTATGGTTTTTTCAGTGAATTTCAAAGGTTTTTTAAATGCTAATTTGTAACTATAACGTCCCTGAAACCTATGGTTTTTTCAGTGAATGTATATGTGTATATATATATATATATATATATATATATATATATATATATATATATATTCACTCACTGAAAAAACCACATCACTGTTATCTCAAATGACATCACTGATGACATCATCCAGTGACTGTGTTTCTATAAAGTTTAAATATGTTTTATATATATGCCAAGGTGTATTGAAGAATGAGTGGGTGTATAAGTGTCTGGTTGGGTGATTTAGTAGGTGCGTGACTGACTGTATAAGTGAGTGATTAAATGGGTCTTACTGAATGCATGGCTTAGTGACTGATACAGACATTCACACAGTTTAGTTTGTCAGTTGGTGTGTAAGCGGTTGCATGGGTTGGTGAGTAGCTAAATGAGGAACTATATGGGTTATTGATTGGTTGTCTGAGTATCTGTATGGGTGCCTGAGTGTCTGTGTGGGTGGGTGGGTGGGGGGGTGGGACTCTGTGCATAGATGTGTGAGTGGATGATTCACTGGGTGTATGGGTTCAAGAGTGCATCTGTGAAGGGCTGTATGGGAGGGTGAGTGTGTGTATGGGTGTGTTGGTGAGTGAATGGATGCCTCAGTGGTACATGTGTGAGTAACTGCATATGTGAAAGGCAGTATATGTGAGTGTTGGAGTGTATAAATGACTATATGAGAGAGTGAGTAATTGTGAGAGTGGCTGTATGGATCAGTGTGTGCTTGTATTAGTTATTGTATAAGAGTATAAGTACGTGTTAGTATATGTTTGAATAAGTGAGGTGGTGTGTGTATAACTGTCTAGGTGAGTAAATGGGAGTGTGATTGATTCTTTGCATGACTGACTAGGTGTGTGAGTAACTCTATGGATGAGTGGCGGTGTGTGAGTGTCTGTATAGATATGTGAGTGCATATGATAATGCCGTATTGATGGTTGACTGCATGTATGATTGACTGTATGGGTGAATGAGTGGATGTGTGTGTAGACCTAGGAATTAGTGAGTGGGTATGTACTAACTGGTACTGGTGTGTCTATGGTTTCGAAAATGATAGTCTGTATTTTAGAGTGGGTGTATCAAAGGTTATATTAGGGTATTAGGAGGTGCATCAGATTATCACTTGGATGATGTCATCAGTGATGTCATCAGTGATGTCACTGACCATGTCATGAATGATGTAATATGTGACGTCATCAGCAGTGCATTGCGGGGGCGCGAGTTATAGTTAGCTGAACTAACTATAACGGCCGAATTTCTCTGGTTTTGTACGAGTGAAATATCCAACTTACTATAACGTCCCTGAAACCTATGGTTTTTTCGGTGAATGAATATATATATATATATATATATATATATATATGTATATATATATATATATATGTATATGTATATGTATACAGATATATATTATGTATTATTCGTTTTCAGCCCTGATGAAGTCACGTGGGGACAAAATGCATTGGCTGGGCTGCTGTTGGATGTTATAAAGAATAAAGAAAACTTGTTTGGAAATCAAATCATTGATGGTTGGCTGCATGTATGAGTGACTGTATGGGTGAATGAGTGGATGTGTGTGTAGACCTAGGAATTAGTGAGTGGGTATGTACTATGGTATTGGTGTGTCTAGGAATTAGTGAGTGGGTATGTACTAACTGGTATGGTGTGTCTATGCATCAGATTATCACGTGGATGATGTCATCAGTGATGTCATTTGAGATGTCATCAGTGATGTCACTGACCATGTCATGAATGATGTAGTATGTGACGTCATCAGCAATGCATTGCGGGGGCGCGAGTTATTGTTAGCTGAACTAACTATAACGGCCGAATTTCTCTGGTTTTGTACGAGTGAAATGTCCAACTAACTATAATGTCCCTGAAACCTGTGGTTTTTTCAGTGAATTTCTAAGGTTTTTTTAAATGCTAATTTCTAACTATAACGTCCCTGAAACTTATGGTTTTTTCAGTAAATTTCAAAGGTTTTTTAAATGCTAACTTCTAACTATGCCTACAAAGGTAGGACATGTGAAGAAAGAGGAAGAAAAGCGCAGAAAGAAGCAAGACAAATGCAGAAAGAGGCAACAGAAGTCCAGAAAGACGAAGAAAAGTGCATGAAGAAGCAAGAGATGTGCAGAAAGAACCAAAAGAGGAGCAGAAAGTCCTCCTTTGCCCCCAACTTTTTGCTGATGGGTACTGGTGGTAACTGACTCTGACTAACCACGCCTAGAGCCAGTGCTATGCTAAAAGACACTTAGAATACAGTGGAAACGCCTACATACACTAGGGAACACTATGCGTTGGGGTAGCCCTGTGATTAGCATGACCTCCTCTGTATTTGCCATGAGTTAATGCCTGGGTCATTGCATGAGTACATGGGTAGTGACTGGATGATTAGAGTGCTGCAAGGACAGTGCATGGTGATTTTATAACTGCTTGGATTTTGGCGGAGTGATTGGATAAGTACATGATGCTGGATGCGTGATTGGAGGACTGCATGGGTAGTGACAGAAGGATTGCTGGAGTGCATGGGTACTACCTGAGTAATTGGAGGAGTGAATCAGTAGTGTGTAGGTGGTTAGAGGTCTGCATGGGTAGTGCTCAGGGGATTGTAGCAGTGCATGTGTTAGTGCCTGGGCCATTGCATAAGTACATGGGTACTGACTGGATGATTAGAGTACTGCAAGGAGAGTGCATGGTGAATTTATAAGTGCTTGGATTTTGGCGGAGTGATTGGATAAGTACATGGTGCTGGCTGGGTGATTGGAGGAGTGCATGGGTTGTGACAAGGAGATGGCTGGACTGCATCAGTAGTGCTCAGGGGATTGTAGCAGTGCATGTATTAGTGCCTGGGTCATTGCATGAGTACATGGGTACTGACTGGATGAAGCGCACAGCAATGGTGACCGGAGCGCGGCAAGTTGCGTCGGCCTGAGACCTGCCTGGTGACTGGACTGTGGAGCGCTGCGGCCCACCATGAGGGACATCACCCTCCTAATGACCGGTGAGCGGGGGGGGGCTTTAAATCGGCCCACGGTGATTCAAATGGTGGCGGGGGGCGCCTCTGCACTTTGAGAGATCGGATTGCCCCTGGGTATAGGTGGCATTCCGGGGACTTGCCCGACGTGCCTGACTTCAACATGGCGGCCAGAAGCTCTTCACAACCCTAATCCTGGCGCTACTTATCCAGATGCAGGCGTGTCCCCGCTCGAGGCCCCGGGGGGAGGAGTGGCGTCACCCGGGCCTGGGGCGCACCTAAAGTACAGAGGAATCCCCTGAGCAGAGGTTGCGGGCGTTTGAATCCCTCTGGCCCCCGAGAAACTGAATAGTGGGCGCAGAACAGGATACCAGGGTGCCACATCCGGAGCAAGCAGACTCCCTTGGTTAAAAAATCCACTGCTTGGCTTACACTCACCTTCCTTCTGGGTCATAGAGAATAATGGGGACCGACTGATTTTGAATTTCAAGGACTCATCCCCCTTGCCTGACCTCAAGATGGCCACCTCAGTGGAACCCTCCTCGATGCTCTATCTCTCCTGGTCTAAAATCATTTGTCATCATCCTGATCTTGTTCAGCCCTCACCCGACCCTGTTCCTGCTCACCCACCAGGACATTTACTCTGAGAACTTTCCCCCGACAGCGGAGACCTAGCCATTTTGACTGATGCCTGGTGGAGCTACCTCGCGAGCTAAAGGGGAGATGGGCTATGGATTCCCTCCTTGACCATCACCTACCCAGCCGGTCTTTGGGCAAACTCTCCTGCGTCTCTCCTGACCTTATCTCCCTCCTCCCCCTTCACCCTACCCCCTACCCATCTCCGCTCTACTCTTCTCCTCTTTCCAGCTATTGACCTTTGCCCCCACCCGTCCTTGCTCATAGTTCCCACCCTGTTTATCCACTGGACTTTCTTCTGTGAACTTTCCATCGCCAGTTGAGACCTAGCTATTTTGACTAATGCCCGATGGAGCTACCTTGTTTAGCTATAGGGGAGACGGGCTGTGGATTCCCTCCTCAGACGTCACCTACCCATTCGGGCTTTGGGCAGACTTCCTTTCGTCTCTCCGGCCGTCTTTTCCCTCATCCTCATCCTCCCCCTTCACACTTCCCCCATCCCCCCCTCCGCTCTATTTGTCTCACCTTTCCTTCCTCTCGCAATGTGTTGCTTATTTTTGATGTAATGTGAAATTGTTATCATTTTCTGTAACATTGTATAACCTAATGTAAAGCGCTCTGATACCTACGGGTATAGCCAGCGCTATATAAAACTCATTAAATAAATAAATGATTAGAGTACTGCAAGGAGAGTGCATGGTGAATTTATAAGTGCTTGTGTTTTGGCTCAGTGATTAGATAAGGACATGGAACTGGCTGGGTGATTGGAGGAGTGCATGGGTAGTGACAAGGAGATGGCTGGACTGCATCAGTAGTGCTCAGGGGATTGTAGCAGTGCATGTGTTAGTGCCTGGGTCATTGCATGAGTACATGGGTAGTGACTGGATGATTACAGTACTGCAAGGAGAGTGCATGGTGAATTTATAAGTGCTTGGGTTTTGGCGGAGTGATTGGATAAGTACACACATGTCACATCAGGCCCCTCCCTTCACCACTGTGCAAAAGCGCCCCCTGGCGGGTTTTAAGTTGGGGGATTAATTCCCCTTGAGTCCTGAGGGTCCCTGTGTGCCAACTAGCCCACCAGCTACCTCCAGTAAGCGCCACAGAGCTGCGTTGCAGAGTGGTGTAAAAAGGGGGCGTGGCCTTGGACCACCTCTCTGCAACGCAGCTCCCTGGAGCTTACTGGAGGTACCTGGTGGGCTAGTTGGCCCCCACGGACCCTTAGGATTGAAGGGGAATTAATTCCCCAACTTAAAACGCGCCACAGGGTGCGTTTGCAGAGTGTTGCTGGGAGGGGGCAGGGCCTCCGGCGCGATGCCGGCTTTTAAAAAAAAAAAAAAAAAAAATTAGAAGGGGGGCTGTGTGGTCTCCCTTTTTCTTTTTCCCCCAGGGCCTGACCCTTTATTTTTTTTTTATTTTTTTTTTTATTTATTTAAACGGGATGGGGGCCGCGTGACCCCCCTCCAGAGTCCAATTATGGCCACCCTGTTTATTTATTATTTTTTTTGTTTGGGGGGGGGGCCCCCCTCCTCAGGCCAATTATGGCCCCGGGGACCCCATCCCCCGGGGCCGGCCTGCTGTTTTTTTTATTTTATTTATTTTTGAAAGGGGAAGTGGGCCGCATGGCCCCCCTCCCGGGCCACTTCTAGCCCCGGGGACCCCATCCCCCGGGACCTGGCCTCTCCGTTGGGGACCGTGGGGGGAGCCCCAATGTCCCCACGGTCCCGCCGGCTCCCCGCCTCCTGCGGGACCCGGCATTGCTTTTCCACACGGGGAGCTGCTGACATGCAGCTCCCCTTGTGGAAAAGCAATCTGCTTTGGATTTTGGAAGCGAGAGCAGGAAACCTGCTCTCGCTTCCAAAATCCAAAGCAGAATTTGCTGTGACAGTCCGCCCTGCCATAGCAAACAGCAGTGTCCCGGGGGTGGACACCCTGGGACACTGCAGGAGCAGGCCCTGGGTGGTGGTGGTCCCCAGGGCCATCAAGGGCTCCAGGAGGAGGGCTGCGCGGCCCCCCTCCCTACTATTTAAAGCCCCGGGGAGGTGGTGGTCCCCGGGGCTCGGGTTCCGTAACGGACCCCCGCATTTACATTTTTAGTGCCCCGGGAAGGTAGCGGTCCCCGGGCGTGTGGGGAGGCTCGAGCCCCCCACACAGGTTTTATTTGGAAAAAAAAATACAAGCCCCGGGGAGGTGGCGGTCCCCGGGGCAGCGGGGGGGCCGTGTGCCCCCGTGAATATTTAAGAAAAGCCCCGGGGAGGTGGCGGTCCCCGGGGCTGCAGGAGCGCTGCGTGCCCTCCCGCATATAATTCACATAGCCCCGGGGAGGTGGCGGTCCCTGGGGCTGCGGGGGCCCCCGCTACATAAATAAATTGCCCCCGGGATTTGGCCCACCCGGGGGCTTTGAAAACGAAGCGCGGGAGACCGGATTCGCGCACGGGCGCGACCCCGCCCAAGTTTTTATTTTTAAAAAAAATGCTTTTTTGGGGCCTGGGGGTCCCTATGGGACCCCCTGAGCAGGCCTGGGGGGGTCAGGGTGTTCATACCCTGCCCCCTTTTCTTGTTTTTTTAAATCTTCTCACCTTTTTCTTTCTCCCTCCTCGAAGCACAAGATGGCTGCCAACACTTCCTGGTTTGAAGTGTTGGCAGCCAATTAGAGCCGTGCTCGGGGTTAGACTCCGCCCAGATATCGAAACTTTTTATTTTTTGAATTTCTCAGGAACTACTGAACAGATTTACACCATTTAACAAAAAGGACTGTTTCTGAACCAAGGGCTACCTTTTTGCCAAATTTGGTGTAATTCCGTTCAGCAGTTCGGGCTGTAGCTTTGTCTAAAGTTTCCTATGGAAATTAACATGGGGAAAACGCGTTTTGGGACCCCCTTTTTTCTCGGCCCCCGCTTGACGAATCACCCCAAAACTTTCGAGACAGGAGCTGACCGGAGCGCCCCACTAGGTTTGAAAATTTCGCGAAGATTCGTCAACTGGCGCCAAAGTTATTGGGAAAAGAAAAAATGCTTTTCCTATGGAAAGTAGGTCCTAACTATAACTACCTACTGGCGACCGCCAGTAGGTAATATATATATATATATATATAAAACATTTAAACTTTACAGAAACACAGTCACTGGATGATGACATCAGTGGTCTCATTTGAGATGTCATCAGTGATGTCACTGACCATGTCATGAGGGATATAATATGTGACGTCATCAGCAGGGCATTGTTCTGAGTAGGGGTTGACGGCATGACTGGTGCATTTGATAGAGAGATGGGTTCGATCTTATACTTGAATGTATCATTATTCACATATGTGTCATGACTGGTAGTGTGGTGTAGTGCAGTATGCTTCATGTGCGATAGTTTGGTATTGTGTAGTGTGGGTCATGTGTAGTGTAGTATGCCTCGTGTGGCAGTGTGATGTCCTGTAGTATGGCGCAGTGTAGTGTGTCGTAGAATCTCATGTCTATATAGTGCTGTTTGGTGTAGTGTGTGGTCCAGCAGAATGTATTCTTTAGTGTAGTGAGCAAACTAGTGCTGTGCACCCTCGAGCACAGCGTGCTCCTTCCAGATGTGGTTTAAATGAATCATATGTAAAACAGAAACCAGTAATTACAGCCTTTATTTGTGTAATTAAATCTCCAATTATGAATCTCTTCTCTGCAGAGATGGTGACTCTGGATCCTGACACAGCTCATCCTCGGCTCCTCCTGTCTGAGGGGCGGAAACGTGTGAGATGGACAGATAAAGGACAGCCCCTGCCGGACACCCCCAAGAGGTTCATCTCCTATCCCTGTGTGCTGGGGAGCAAGGGCTTCACCTCTGGCAGACATTACTGGGAGGTGCAGCTGCTGCAGGAGAGTGGAGGATGGTATGTCGGGGTCGCAGCAGAGTCGGTGAACAAGGGAGTGATCACCTGGTCACCTGAGGGGAGAGTCTGGGCTGTGCGGGGATTTGTTGATCAGTACAAGGCTCTCACCTCTCCGGAGACCCGGCTGTCCCTTCGTGAGAAGCCCATGAAGCTGGGGGTGTATCTGGACTACGAGGGGGGGCGTCTGTCCCTGTACAATGCTGACACCATGGAGCTTCTCTACACCTTCCCACAGGCCCCCTTCACAGAGATGCTCTTCCCGTTCTTCCGTCTCTGGGGAGGAGCGGACATGAGGCTTGTGTGAGAGCAGCAGGGAGCGCCAGCACCTCATCCCTCCCCCACTCCCTTCTGCAGTTATAATAAAGTGACAAGGAGCACAAGCAGACCCAGTTTTAAATTAAAAAAACCGCTCCCTTTGGGGATAAGTCTCTTGGGAGGGTGGAGTAATTCCATCTACTCAAAGGTTTCTTTCATGTAGATTTATACATTTATAGATGTCAGGCAACCCCCGTGTGAAGCGCCCTCGCCTCAGCTGTTCATCCCCAATTTAAACACCAACATTCCAAAGAATCTTCACAGTGACCCTCCAGCATGTTGCCATGACAACCGGAAGCCTCAGGTGAAACTCACCACTACATATCTCTTTTCCTTATACAATTTTAAAACAAGAAAATGTTTGCCACCTGAATCACACACAAAACATTGTGTAAGATATAATAAAGTCACTGCAGAAATAAAAAATGTTTATTTCTTTGACATGCAGAGCTTTGACACTAATATGTCACGTTATAGTGGTGCACTGAGAAGTACTTATTAAAAGTGATTGTTTTTATACATGACCCCAGCGATAGTGCTAATATTAGTGAACTAAGAGGCAAAACAGTTGTCACGAGAACCCTGAGCCGGCTTCAGGACAGTGCGACTGGTGCAGCCGCACCTGCGCTGACCTGGGAAAGGCGCTGTGTTCGGAAATAACTTGTTTTTAAAAGCACCTGCTGTTTCCTTGTATGTCCAGCAGTTTTCAGGAAACAATAAAAATGCCAAGATAACGCAGGTGATTAATGTTTTTGCTGGAGAGAGATGGAAGTTTTGTCTAGAGGCAGTTTTCACTCATCATAAAGTAGCACAGAGGGTAAATATGCCTGCCACAAAAAATGCGTACATGCAGATCACAGAACGGTAACCCTCATTGGTTTGTGTAATATTCCCTCTAGACTAATTTGCACAGTAATATTCATTGCCTCTGTATAACGTGCGTGATGTAAAGTGCTCTGACACCCTAAAGTTGGTATGAATAGCGCTATAACACAAACGAAATACGTGTGATACAGGGCCTGTGTAGAGATTAGTGGAACTGTTGCAAGGTAGTAGTGCGGGAATCTCTAGAGAAGGCAGTCATGGGGGGAGGGCATCAAAAAACGATTCACACCTGGCGCCTCGAACTCTAAAGTCGGCTCTGCCCAGGTTCCTATAGCTGAAGCAACAGTATATAGTCCAATAAATCAAACACAATAGGTATTTGTACCGCTGGTTTTCTAAACTCACGGATTTGAAGGTGCTTTCATATGCAATAGTGAAGAAAATGGAGGATCAGTGAAGTAAAACATTTACCTAAGATCACACAATATAGTTAAGCAGGAAAGTCGTGATTAATCTAGGTTTTCTTGTTTCACTTTGTAGAAATCCGCCACTAAACGGGTTTCTATTTGTCTCTCCTTTTGAACCTTAAAAGTTAATGCTTTTGTGTTCCATCACCAGTGAATTAAACTGATATTTCTTTGCCAGGGTTTAAAACTTCTTTCTGTGGACAGTGTTTTTGTAACATGTTAGCATGACAAGGCCAGTAGAGAGATATCACAACACAGAACAATATTTTAAACATTACAGTGCCTAAACTGTGTAGATTCACAATTAAGGACCGCCATGTATAGGTTGTTTTCTTGTGAAGCATTTGTCCTGCTGCACAAGCCACTATTGTAATTTATGAAATGTGTATTGTGCAAAGATATGCAGACTGCAGCATATTGAAATATGATGCATTAACTGTGAACAATGTGCAATCATTTTATATTCCAGCACAAATATAACACAATATTAGACCTTTGCAGCACTTTCATGACTCCACAAACATTTGCAGGTTGTGCAGATATATCTGAAAGAGACTGTTAGTTATAGATTCCTTACCTTCGAATTACCCCCAGGCGTCAGCCTGGATCCGGAGATTTTTTCTTTAGCAGTACCCCTGCGTGTCGGTAGGTGGCGTTGGTCAACTCCGAGTCCATTGTTGGCATCGTGGTCGCCGGAATGACGTTGCGGTGTCTACTTAGATGCCACCCCTGCGCGCTGATGTCAGTTCTTTCTTTTTCTGCACCAGCCTAGCGCAGATCTGGAGAGAGCTACCCCTTTAGTCATTTTTCTCGACTTTTGCCGACCTCTTTTTTGAGTCTTTCGACTCCTGGTGTATGAGGGATGTCCCATCGATGGACGGGGTCAAGCTGTGCGAGGCCTGTAAAAGCCTGATGTCTGTTACGGACCCCCCACCTCATGTGCCTCTGGTGCCTGGAGCGCGATCACAACCCGAAGTCGTGCTCCGACTGCCAGGCCATGAACCCAAAGTCTTTGCGGGAGCGGTCCTGAAAGCTCTTGGAGGCCCGGCAGTCGGCTCCGCGTCGCTCAAGGTCCCGGTTGAGAGGAAGGGCTCGGGACCGGCCGTGGAGCCACCATCATTCCTCTTCGAAGTCTTCAGGTAAGTCAATGCACACGAAGAAGCAGCGTCGCTCTTTGCCTTCTCCCCGTCTGTCGGCCAACATGACGCGGGACCCGGAGCGTCGTCGCTCTCCGTCTTCGGAGCCTGCTCCTGGGACGGCTTCACGCTTCCCTCCTTTTCCCGGTGACGGAGCTCCCCTGCCCAGCTTTGAGCTTTCTACGAAGCGCTTGACAGCATTTTTGGGCAGCCCGACTCTGCCAGCGCGCCTCCGGGCCCCGCAGACTTGGTTGAGGGCCCTGGGATTTCGATGCCGGCGGCTCCAGTCCTGGCACCGGAGGGCCCTTGAGGATCCAGGCCTGGATCCAGAACGACACCGGTCGACCTCACGCTACCTTCCCCGGTGCCGATCCCGACGACGGCACCCCCGGCGCTGGTCGTGCCCCCGACCGCGCCAACTCCAGCCTCACTCCCGACTTGGATACGGAGCCAGACCGACGTCGCCCTATGTCGGCATCGGAGGGCACTTTTGTGCTGCTGTTCATCCCTGGTGTTCCTTTTAGGCCTGACTGGCAACCAGAGGAGGGTGAGGAGGACTGGGAAGGGGTCTGTGGACCCTTTAGCTGATCAGCTTGATTGAGCCGGACTGGAGAGAGGCCAGTGGTATTGATACCTCCCCAGATCATGGC
Organism: Calotriton arnoldi; assembly: GCA_963921515.1. Classification (NCBI taxonomy): domain Eukaryota; kingdom Metazoa; phylum Chordata; class Amphibia; order Caudata; family Salamandridae; genus Calotriton; species Calotriton arnoldi. The sequence goes on from CAWUFW010012179.1 coordinate 14,957, forward strand.
ATGCTTTCTCCCCCTACCGTGGCTGCGGAGGAGGGTGCGTCATATGCAGTGGTGTTGCGTAGGGCGGCTGAGGCCTTGGGCCTGGAGCTTCCTATGGTGGCAGTCAGGACTAACCACCTGACAGAGGTGCTCCAACCTGCGGCGGCTTCTTGGGAACCCCTCCTGCCATTCAATGAAGCCCTCACGGATGTCCTTCTGGGCACTTGTTCTAAGCCCAGCACAGGGGCTCCTGTGGACAGGATGATTGCCTGACGCCACCGGGCGACCCACTTTTCCTCTCCCAACACCCGACCCCTGAGAGCTTGGTGGTCCAAGACACATCCTCTAAGGGCTCATTCCCTACTGCTCCACCAGATAGGGAGTCCAATAAGCTGGACCATCTTGGGAAGAAGATGTTTTCTTCCGCCAGCTGAGCGTTGCGGTCCGTGAATGCTGCATGCCTCTTGGGCTGTTATTCCCATACAGTGTGGGATACGATTGCGCAAGTGCTGCCACAGTGCCCGGAGGAGGCCCGGGCTGTTCTCACCCACGCAGTTGTGGGCTGGATACCGCCGACTCACTGGGCAGAACGGTTTCCAGGTCAGTAGCCCTGAGACACTAAAGCCTGGTTGAGGACGTCTGGTTTTTCTGGGGATGTCCAATCCACCTTACTGGACATGCCCTTTGATGGCCATCGCCTTTTTGGTGATGAGGCAGACTGAGCGCTTTAAGGGTTCTAGGGCTACAGACAAGTCCTTGGGCCTTGTGGCGACCTCTCGCCTCACGCAGTCTGCTTTTTGCCCCTTTCGTGGCTATGGAAGGGGTGCCCCTCCACGTTCGGCCCAGTCTAGTCACCGGTTCACGCAAGCTGCCCAGCCTGTGCGTGGCCGCGGACGTGGGACCCAGCGACGCGGGTTTGGGGGCCAGCAGGTGGGCCAGTCCACCCATAAACCCCCCTGCGGCAGCCTCCAAACCCTCCTAGTCCGACCTTTCAGGGCCACCAGCGGCCAGTGGGTGGCAGGATTCGCCATCACCTCCCCCACTGGCACACCATCATGTCAGACAGGTGGGTTTTTCAGATAGTCCGAAGGGGCTACTCCCTCCCCTTCAAGACTCCCCCTCCCTCCATGCCACCATCCTTCTATTGCATGTCGGAGGATCATTTGGCCCTTCTCCGCCAGGAAGTTGCAGCTCTATTGGCCAAGGGAGCTATCGAAAGAGTCCCTGTGGCAGAAGTAGGTCGTGGTTGCTACTCCCACTACTTTCTGGTGCCCAAGAAGGACAAAGGCCTGTGTCCTATCTTAGACTTCAGGGCCCTCAGCCGCTTCCTCCAGAAGGAGAAGTTCAAGATGCTCACGTTGGCTCTGGTCCTCTCTGCCCTCGACCCCGGAGACTGGATGGTAGAGTGGACTTGCAGGACGCCTATTTCCATATCCCCGTCCTGTTCACGGTGGACCACGAGCATTTTCAGTTCACCGTGCTCCCCTTTGGCCTTACCAGTGCCCCTCTGGTGTTCACAAAAGTGATGACGGTGGTTGCAGCTCATCTGCGCAGATCAGGGCCCACGACTTGACTGTTGAAGGCGAACTCGCCCCAGGCTGTGGTCACCCACCTCCAGACTGCAGCAGACCTCCTGCATTCACTGGGGTTCACTATCAGCGTGCCGAAGTCACACCTGACTCCATCTCAGAAGCTCCTTTTCATCAGAGCGGTTCTGGGTCCGGCGCAGTTTCGGGTTAATCCCCCCCCCCCCGAACAGCTAGTCTGGGATATTCGGGCTATGATACCGATGTTTCGGCCTCTATCCTGGATCTCGGTGAGAATGACCCTGGGGCTGCTGGGCCTCATGGCCTCCTGCATCCTGCTGGTGGATCTTGCCAGGTGGCATATGCGGGCTCTGCAGTGGCACCTGAAGTTCCAGTGGGTGCAGCATCGGGGCAATCTTTCCGACGTGGTCCAGATCTCGGAGGGGACTGCACGTCAATTGCAGTGATGTTTAACGAACCAAGATTGGGTCAGCTGCAGATCTCCCTCCCTTCCTACCAGAGCTGACAGTGGTGACCAATTCGTCACTCCTGGGATGGGGCGGCCACCTGGGAGAGGCGGAGATCAGAGCACTATCTGCAGTTCTGCGCGCTGGAATTTCAAAGACGACACTCGCTCTGCGATGCTTTTTGGCGTAAGTGGACTTGCGGCCCCCTGTACGCCTTTCCACCGGTATCTCTTTGGCCCGAGTCCTGAAGAAGATCAAGCGCGACCGGACTCAAGTCATTCTTGTGGCTCCGGATTGGGCACGAAGAGTCTTGTACCCCGAGCTCTTGAGCATGACCATCGATCCTCCGATCCGACTGCGTCTTCGGGAGGATCTTCTGTCGCAGCAGCGGGTGACGGTCCTCCGCCCGAACCTGTCCAGCCTTCACCTCCTTGTGTGGAGTTTAAGCGGCGCCAGTTGGCAGCTTTTGACCTTCCACCCGAAGTCTGTAATGTCATCTTGGCAACCAAGCGTCCCTCAACCAAGTCTGTATACGGCTGTAGATGGAACAAGTTTGTGGCATGGTGCACAGCAAAGGCTGTGGATCCCCATTCTGCCACCCTTTCGGAGGTACTCGTGGTCATCCTCTCTTTAGCCCAGCAGGGCTCTGCCCTGGGCACTCTTAAAGGCTACCTTTCGGCCATATCTGCCTTTCTTTGCCTACCTGATCAACCTTCTCTTTTCAAGTCCCCTATTGTAAATAGATTTCTCAAGGGCATTACTCCTCTCTTTCCTCCTTCTCCTTTCTTAATGCCCCAGTGGGACTTGAATCTTGACTGGACGTTCCTTATGTGCGCTCACTTTGAGCCTCTACATAATTCCCCTATCAGACTCCTTACTCTGAAGACTGCCTTCCTTGTCACCATCACTTCTGCTCACAGAGTGAGTGAGCGAGCTTCAAGCTCTGTCTTCAAAACCTCCTTTTCTTGCTGTTCATCTGGACAAAGTAGTCCTTCGCACAAGGGCCTCTTTTTTTCCCCCAAAGTGGTTACTTCTTTCTACATAGGACAGATCATCACTCTGCCCACTTTCTTCCCGCCTCCGCACCTAGTGGCGTAGCAAGGTCAGGTGGTACCTGGTGCGGAAAATGTCTCGTCACCCCCAGCTTAACGTACAAATACAAACAAATAGCATGCATCATAACGTTTGTTACGTACCAAACTCAATATCATAGAGAAGAGGATGATCACAATGAATCAATGAACTAAAAAATGTAACAAAAATAAATTCAGCACAGCACTTATAAGCTTCAGTAATAATGCACAACTAACGCAACAGAATGACGTGGGATGAGTGACCGGCACGGCAGCGGATAGGATTGGTCGCGGGTTGAGTCGAGTGATGATGAGTCACCGGTTGTTTACGTCTCGCTCTAGTACAAACTGCAGAGACAGACTTCGGCGGAAAGAAACACCCCCTCCCCTTCCTTATCCATACGCTCTTCACTACACAGTCGAGTTCAGCCGTGTTTTGTTGCGTTTGTTGACTGAACTAAAAAGTTTCTGCATATTGTTTTGACTTGTTGAGGTTAATTAATTGTCAGACGAAGTTATTAAACTTGTTTTAAATATTTTTTCAAAAAAGTGTTGTGAGCCCCCAAATTTTATTTTTATTTTTTAAACACATTTTTGCCATTTTGTCACCCCCCTCAGTGATGACACCCGGGGCAGCCCGCACCCCCCTTCCTACGCCACTGTCCGCACCCTTCCAAAGAGGAGGGGAGACTCCACTGTCTGGACCCAAAATGTGCGCTGTCTTTCTATCTAGACCGCACAAAAGATTTCCGGGTAGACGATCAACTCTTTGTTGGCTATATTTTTTTTTTTTTTTTTTGGTGGAGTTTTATATAGCGCTTTACATGAGCACCAGTTACGTTACAGACGGACACATTCATTTTTGTTAGGCACAGTGAGATTAAGTGATTTGCCCAGAATCACTGGATGTTGAGCGTCCATGCCGAGACTCGAACCCGGTTCCCCAGCTCCGAGGTCGACCGCCCTAGCGTTAGGCCACATTCTCTCCCCAGAGGCTATGTGGGCACCAAGAAAGGTCAGGCTGTGCAAAAACATACCATCTCTTGATGGGTTGTCCTATGCATTAAAATCTGCTACTCCTTAGCAAAGAAGGAAGCTCCTGTGGGGCAGCTTGCCCACTCCACCAGGGCTACGGCGGCTGCTACTGCCTTGGGGCGTGGAGTCCCACTCCTTGACATCTGTCAGGCGCCCACATGGGCATCCTTGCACACGTTCACCAAACATTATTGCCTCCACAGCCAAGTCAGGAGAGACGGCTACTTTCGCCATTCTGTTCTCCAGGACTTTCTGTTGTGAACTTAGTTCGCAGACCCACCTCTGTGGTTGGCATTGCTGGGGTATCTATTCTAAGGTAATGAATCTATAACTAACAGTCTCTTTCAGATGAACAAGTTACTTACCTCCGGTAACGATGTATCTGTAAGAGACATATGTTACTTATAGATTCCTTACCGCCCCACCCATCCTCCCCGTTCCGCGAACTGACTTGTAGGTATAGGGACTCCCTTCAAGGGCCCTAGTTTTGTGCACCAGTGGTCAGTGTCTTGCATGACTCTGCGCTTCTGGCGTGGAAAATCATGTCAGAACGGACGTCAGCGCGCAGGGGCGGCGTCTAAGTAGACACCGCAATGCCATTCTGGCGACCACGACACCAACGACGGACGCGGAGTCGACCGACGCCCCCTACCGCCGCGCAGGGCTACTGCTAAAGAAAAAAATCTCTTGATCCAGTCTGACGCCTGGGGGTAATTCTAAGTTAAGGCATCTATAACATATGTCTCCTACAGATACATCGTCTCCGAAGGTAAGTAACTTGTTCATTAGGTAGAACTATCTTGGGTCTATGCATTTTTTCCAGATGCTATTGTGTATATACAGGCCATCCTGGGTTAAAAGCAGGATCTATTTTTGTTGTGAAACTTTAAGAACGCAAGTTGGATGTGGTACACTCTGAGGCAAATCTGTCTTTCAAGCCAACGCCACGTGCATGCTGGGACTGACATGACTAGGTACGTAATCGAAAACAACAAACCACATGTCCCAAAATGCAAGGTGATATTGACACAAAAATTTAGCTGTTGGGGGGGTTGGGGGGGGTTCACTTGGAGTGAGGTTTTGACACCAGGGCAAACACACCAGAATGTTTTCGCTACCGAGTTTTAAATGCTGCTCCTGGGAGAGCAGGAATGAGGTGTATCACCCGTCACCTCTTTAGGGATTTCTGCTTCTTAATATCAGAGTCTCTGCTTCACAGGGATTGGTTGTAATTCTTATCTCTTGAGTAAGACGTTGGCTAATTGTGTTCCCTTTCAGATTTAGTGTTATGACATCCGTTTATAAGGTAGCTCAGTAGGTTTTGGCACATAACCTAGAGGTCAAAGGTCGAAATCCTGATAGAGCCTACTCCAAATTTCAGATGATTGCACTGTACTGTAGCATTTATAAAAACATTCATGCTGTTACCAATGGTTGTCAGCTGACGTCACTGAGAAATGGACCTCCAAGTCATTCATTTAAGATCATTACGAGTTTTGGTTTACCTATTTATCAAAAGAGGGGGACTCTAGGAGCTATTCTAAAAGGTCCGGTGACCCGTGCTCCCGAAATTAAACTTATACCAAAGGGAGTCACCGTTCCTGAGTGGAGATGGAGAGGAGGGAAGTAGGGGGTACTCTTGTCGTGTGCTACTCTGCTTGTGGGAGGCAGGGTGTCCTCATCTTGATGCCCTCACACACCCCGAAGGATGTCATGCTTCATCATTTGGCTTTTGCTCCTCGTCGGGCCGGCGCTGCAGTGCCCTACGGGTCCCCCGAGGGTCTCTTTTTCGGAGATCTTTTGATAAAGCCGTATGGGTGCGTGGGTGTAAGTGGCAGTGAAGTCCTAGAAAGTGTATTAAAAAATGGCTGGAGGGAGAGTGATTAATTTTTAATAAATAATCTCCCCTTCGGCCAATTCCTCAGGCTGAGAAGAAATTGCAGCACTACCCACGATTATGAAATACAGGCAGCAGAACTTAGCAAAAATCTGGAAAAAAGAAACTTCCCACAAAAAATCATAGTCTGCCAAGAAACGCGCACGGAACAACCATCGAGGAGCGCTTCTGTAAACACAAGAAAAGATGAAACAATTACATGTGTCACAACTTACACACCTCAATCCAATCAAGTCAAAAATGTCCTATTAAAACATTGGAACATCTTGAACACCGGCGAAATGCAACTACAACACCCAAGATTCGCATTCAGACGTACACAAAACATAAAAGACATCGTCCACACGAGACCACAGAAAAAACAAGGGGACAGCCAGAGGACATTATGGGACCTGCCGACGCTCAAGGGACACTACCCATGCGGGACTTGCAATGTCTGCCCGCTCACAGCACATACCAAAACACGCCAATTAAAGAACCAAGAGTGGACACAAAAGAGACACACCAATTGCAACACAAAAAATTGCGTCTACATGGTGAAATGTCCTTGCAACCTACTATACATAGGGATGACCTCTAGAGTTGTAAACACAAGGGTGAATGATCACAGGAGCAACATCCGGTGCGGTAGGAACATCACCAAAATGAGCAGGCATTACATCGAAAAGGGACATACACCAGACCAAGTCAATTGGACCATCATTGAGTCCAATCCTCTCTGGACAACAAAAACCCTCTTCCAAAAGGAGCAAAGATGGGTGCACCGCCTCCAAACGAACACCCAGGGTCTTAACGATGAAATTCCTTGGATTGAGGTAGTATAGGAATTCAACCCTTGACATCGATCTCACAAGTGTGACATTCATAAACACTATAGTGAAGAGTGTCAGCAGACCTCCGAGATGCACCACCCACTGCAAAATGATACACAAACTATAAAAACTGACAAAGAGGACACTAGTGCACCGCAAATAACACCAACAAATACGGTGACCCTTTATTGTGATTCATCAGCCCACTAGGGATACTTCATTTATCACATCTACCACAAGAACCCACTACAAGATGGCGACCGAGATTCTGTCTATTGCGCGCCGCACCAATACATTAGATATATAACTTCATACACAAGACATGCATCGCCCCCCCCCTTAAGTAAGATCACTGTACCAGCAACACATAATTATCAGCACACAGAGATTCAACAGCCCGTGAATATCTCTCATATGAGCATTTCATAGAAGATATCACTCCAAGATGGCACCCATAGTAACAACCAAAACTTCCTCATATGAGCTTGTCATAGTAGATACCACTCCAAGATGGCACCCATAGTAACAACCAAAACCTTCCCATATGAACTTATAATAGAAAACACCACTCCAAAATGGCACCCATAGCAACAACCAAAACTTGCCAATCAATGCAGTGATTAAACAATTAACGCCCCACCCGGAAGCAGGCCACTCCTATAAAAGGAGACAGAATTTTCACTTCCCCACCGGCGGAGACAGCGAGAGGCACACAGGTGACACAGCCCAGATGCACCGAGAGAACCGTGAGTAACTAAGGCACAAGATCAGTCCAGGACAGATCCTGCACATGGCGGCATCCTCTCCCTTCAATTTCTAAAAACCAACTGTGAGTTATAACTTAGAGCCTTAGGAAATGACACATGTGGTTTTCAGTTTTTTCTTCCTTCCCATTATAGCTCTCAAGTGACCCTCCCTGATCTCATGGGATCTTACCCTACCTACTAAGGGGTGAGATATATTATCTAAGTACTTGCGCATAAAAACACAGCGTCTCGAGGTTTGCCATCAATGGTAGGGCCTAACGGTATTACTTACCTAGATTTAAAAGGTTCACGAGCTTACTGGATAATAGAACCTTTTCACTTTTGAATTTTTGACTCTATTTATACGATTCACGCCTTCTCGATATAACCAGGGTATGTTCACAAATAAAAAATAAAAATACTGATACAGAGAACAACCCTGACACCATTCTCTGAGCACTAATCATTGCTCTTATACGTCTGTCTGTCTGTCACCTAGTTATAACCTCCTTTTTAACAATTTTTAGAAAGATCACAGCACCTTTTAGCTCACGTATACATACCGCGACCATTAACAGCAATGATCACGCTACGAACTACAAGCACCTGGCCCTCCAACGGAGAACCCAGACATGAGCATAATTTCCATTGGTATTAATACCCTAATGGCAAATTATATCTTTGTTTTTTTGACTATTGTCGTTTCAGAATCTCTACTCCTTTCATTTATCCGGGGGCACCAAAATTTTCGGGCCACTAGATATACATTTCTTATTCGGTCCTGACGAAGCGCCCTGGATCTCCCCCTGAGACCACTGAAGCGCGAAACATGTTGACCATAACATATGCCCACTAGGGACATATAATCATCCAGCTACCAAGGGACATAATACCCCTTAAAGCAGCTCCATACACTTTGTTTTAATAATGATGGATCACTTTATTAAAAATTAATCACTCTCCCTCCAGCCATTTTTTAATACACTTTCAAGGACTTCACTGCCACTTACACCCACGCACCCATATGGCTTCATCAAAAGATCTCCGAAAAAGAGACCCTTCGGGGGACCCGTAGGGCATTGCAGCGCCGGCCCGACGAGGAGCAAAAGCCCAATGATGAAGCATGTCATCCTTCGGGGTGTGTGAGATGTAGGAGAGTAGGATCTGCCTCTTATGTTGCCCCCACTTTTTTTCTGATGTTTACACTGGTTTCTGGCTATAGTCTGGCTGGGACCCTGCCAATCAGGGCCCCAGCCTCTCTGTTCTCTCTAAACGACTTGGAGTGCACTCTAGGTGCACTAGTGATTGGATGCTGTGGTACCTTATGAGTCCCTAGTATATGGTACCTTAGGTACCAAGGGCATAGGTACTTCACAGGCCTACCAGGGGCTGAAGCATGTATTATGCCACCCCTGGGAAGCAGACTAAATCTGACACCACAGGCCTGCTACTGCAGCCTGGGTGAGGAAGTGCTAGCACTCCTCACTGAGATATAGGTTCCCTATATCTCTCCTGCACACACATTTAAACCTATCAGTCACCCCTAAGGCAGGCCCTATCAATCCTAAGGGCAGGGTGCTTAGTTTCTATGTGAGGGGGTGCCTCTGCCTGAGCAGGGCCCCTCTGCAGCTCTCAGAGTCTATTCTCTGGGGCTGTTTGTGAATGCGGTCAAACCATATACCCTGAAGTGCATTATATCCTCGCGGTAAATGCTAACTTTGGAATGGCTGCATCAAAACATGTCGTGTTTGGTGTCAAACACTTTGGAATCATACCCCCACACCAGTAACTGGTGTGGGAGTATGATCCCCCCCTTCTAGAGGGATAGACATGTACCTACTGTGGAAACGCGGTAGAATCCTGAAGAGCCCTGGCATCACAAAATGGATGCCACCAGTCACAGACACTGGGCTGCCCTCCTGCTGATGACCGACACTCGCAGTGGAGGAGGCCCAACAATAGGTATCCTGTCCCAAGGGGTGTGACCACCTCCCAGACAGGGTTTAGTGTATTGGGGCTGGGTGGGTGCACTCCTAGAGTGCTTTGAAGTCCTGCACTGGGGGAGCAGGAGGCTCCTCTGTGCATACACCAGTTCACCAGAGCAGGGGCAGGTAGCCTCAGGGGCTACCTGCCCCTGCTCTGGCGCGAAACTGGACAAAGGGAAGTGGGTGTAGCCACCCACTCCCCTGACCCTCCCATAGGTGGGGTCATAGAGCTAGTCCCTCCCTTCCTTTTAGTATAAGATGGGGAACCTGTGCATTGCAACCTAGATACCCCTGGACGACGCTCTAAAGAAGAATCCCGGACCTTCGACGTTCCACTACCTCTGGAAGACTGAAGAATCTCCCTTTGGGTCGAGGAGTGACTCCCCTGCTTGGCAGGCACCAAAAACTACAACGACGGTCGCAAACTACGCCGCTCCCGCCGGAGCCCGAAGTCGCTGCAGCCCAGGAAGAGGATTTCCTGACTTCGCCAAGGCCATCGTGAGTCCCCAGCGAAGCTGAGGCAAGTGGACCCCACGAGTGACGAGGAACCGCAGTCCCTGGGTACCGTGCACTATTTTCGAGTGCAACCCCTTCACGACATTCTACGAACTTGTGCTTTGGACCACGTGTGGTCCCAGCCTCTAGCAGAGATTCCTCCCAAGATCAGAGGCCTACCCCGTCCCGAGTGACCGTGGGCCCCTGTTGAGTGAATCCTCCCAAGGCGTCTTTGCGATCCCTTGCCAGCCGGCTTGTGGGTCCCCTGAAGACTTTTCTACAAATCCCAAGGGCTCCCCTGGTTGCTCCAGGCCTGCCCTAACTTACCCTCGCTGGTTGAGTTCCACAGACCTTGCTGGTCTGCACCGCTGACTTTTTGTCTTCTCCACGAGACTTGCTGTTACCAAGGCTTGTTGGCTCCAATCGGGTCGCCGACACCGCAGTAAGCTGCAGACTTCGTGGGACACGCCGAATCCAGCTCCTGGTCGTCATCGACGCCGCCTGGACCTCGTGGTCGAAGAGTCAAGACACCCATGAACGACCTGAATCTGTCGACGACGGTGGGCATTCATCTTCCTTGCCCCGGGTCACTGCCAAGTGACCTTGAACACTGTCCCCTCTGCTTTCAGGTCTTCCATCTTCCGAATCCAGGCTTGGATTCCACCGGACACTTCTACTGTCGCCGCAAGCAGCAAGTCTTCACTGGCTCCCATTGAAAACGACGCCGCGACCCGACACCAAAGGACACCTATGCACCCGACTTCCCTGGGTGACGTCACTCCGGTGCTCCTGTGGGTGTTGGCCCTAGAACTACTTACCCTGTAAGTGACTTGCTTGTAGCTACTCCAGAAGTGCCCTAAAACTCCTATTTTCCAAGTGCGACTATCGCATAGACTTGTACAGGACTCGAGTCGGTGTTGGACACATCGCGTCCTACACCCGTGTTAAATCTACCCGTAACCGCGTCCTTCGACTCGTACTGGGTTCGTGTCGATGCGCTCGCCTCGAACACGCAAGGGACCTTTAACTCTGATATCTCAATCGCGTCCTTTCGCATAGACTCGTACAGGACTCACATCGGGGCCTGAACACCGCCTCTGTCCCCTGTGGGTCTCCTACAACTACCTTGGGTGGTTCTTGGGGGTCCCTCGATTCTATATGCTCTAGGCCCTGTGCCTAGTCCAGCTAGGGTGGTGATATTTGATTGTGCTAACTTATTGTGAAATATTGCTTTGTACATATGTTCCTGACTTCTAATCTCATAAAGAGATTAGTAGAGAGTTGTTTAGTAATAAATACATATATATTTGATATATATACCTGTGTGGTGTCTTTTCATTTGGTGATTCAAGAGATTGTGTGGTAAAACAAGCTGCTTTACATTCCTCCAAGACTTAGCCTGAAGGCTGCTCTCCACAGCTACCACTAGGATAGCTTTCTAAAAAGGTTGTCTTAAACCTACCTACCATAAGAGTCGAATTGTACTGGTGCAAGGTGCCCACTTTAACTAGTGGACAGCATATACCAGGCCAACTTCTCACATTGGTGGCAGCGTGTGGGATTCCAGCTTGCTATTGTTTTACCAGAAAATCTCTATTTGAATTACTAACTGAAAACCACTATAGGTACTCAAGGTACATATAAAGTCAAGCTTAGTATCAATAAGTTCTAACTTAGAGCTGTGTGCCAAGGGATAGCACACCCTTTCTACAGCTCAAGCTAGTATCAGTAGGCCACAAACTAGTGTAGGTAGTACAACACTGAATAACACTAGAATGTCCTTAAGGGATGGACCCAGTGGATCCACTCAGCTTCAGTATAAGGACATGACTTTCTTTGACTTGAAAGCCATGTGTGCTGAAAGGCACCTGAAGATAGGACAGAGTCCCTCCACACTACACCTGATAGATCTGCTGACAGCAGATGATCTTAGATTGGCTCTAGGAGCTAATGGGTCTGAATCAGTGAGTGGGTCAATTACAGTGTCTGGGTCAGATGATGAACATCAAGTTGACCAGGACTCTGTGATTGTAGGGCCAGGCCCAAAGGGGTCTGAACAGGACAGAGGAATTCTCCCTAAGAGACCTGACAGAGTGGGAGAGAGGCCTAGGTCCCTTTCTAGGGACTCTGACCACTCCTATCACTCTGGCAGAGAAACTGTCCACCAGAGAGACTCCTACTTCCTAAGAAGAGAGAGTTCCTCTGAAAGACTGTACAAACTGCTGCAGTATGAGGAAGCAAGATTTGCCCTCAAAACCAAGCAGTTGGCATTAGATAAAGAAGCCTTTGAGCTCCAGAGAGCTTCTAGAAGAGAGGGGTTAGAACCCCCTGGTGGCAGCAACAGTGTCCCTAGAGGCAGAGAATATATTCCAGACCATAGGAACCTGAGCAAGGTTGTTCCTCCCTACCAGAGTGGAGATGATATCCATAAGTGGATAACTGCTATGGAAAGGGCCTGTAGAGTACAACAGGTCCCCCAAAAGCAGTGGGCAGCAATCTTGTGGCTCTCCTTTTCAGATAAAGGTAGAGACAAGCTCCTCACTGTTAGAGAAGAGGATGCTGATGACTATGAAGTCCTGAAGAGTGCACTGATAGATGGGTTTGGCTTAACCACTGAGCAGTACAGGTTGAAGTTCAGAGACACCCAGAAGGCACAGACTCAGGACTGGACTGACTTTGTAGATTGTGCAACCAAGGCTCTGGAGGGTTGGCTGGTTGGCAGTAGGGTTACTGATTTCAAGGGATTGTATAATCTAATGATGAGAGAACAGATCCTTAATAATTGCCAGAACCAGTTGTTGCATCAATACCTGGTGGACTCAGATCTGACCTCTCCCCAAGAATTGGGAAAGAAGGCAGACAAGTGGGTCAGAACCAGGGTGAGGCAGAAAACCCAGAACCAAGGGGGTGACCCAAAGAAGCAGGATTCTAAGGGCTCTGAGCAAAGTGGGGATAAGTCAAAAGACCAGAAGTCTTCACAAGGGCCCCAAAAATCTGCATCTGGTGGGGAGTCACAATCCAACAAGGGAAAAGGCCAAAAGAAGCCCTGGTGCAAATTCTGTAAACAGAAAGGGCACTGGACTTCTGATTGTAACAAGTCCAAAGACCAAACCACCACCACTCCTGCCCCTAAGGCAACTGTTCCCCCTAGTTCAGCTACTGGTGGAGGTGGTACTCAGAATAAGGGTGTAGTAGGGTTGACCCTGGGTTCTGAAGTGGACTCTGGCCTAGTCAGAGTACCCACTCAGGCAATGCTGATTTGTGATGGAGACATTGACATGTCCTTCCTGGTGAGCCCCAGTAATCTGGGCAAATACAAACAGCAGCCTGTAATAAATGGCAAACAGGCTTTGGCATTTAGGGACACAGGTGCTAGTGTCACCATGGTGGCAGAGGATCTTGTGGACCCTGGACAGATCATCCTGGGTGAAATGTACCAGGTGACCAATGCAAGCAATGCCAAGACCAACCATAGTCTGGCAGTTGTGAATTTCTCCTGGGGAGGGGTAACTGGCCTCAAGAAGGTAGTAGTCAGTGCAGACCTCCCTGTAGAATGTCTATTGGGCAATGATCTAGAAACTTCAGCCTGGTCTGAAGTAGAGTTATGGACTCATGCTGAGATGTTGGGCATCCCTGCAGAGGTATTTGCTGTGACCAGGTCACAGGCCAGAATGCATGACACTGAACCAGCTCTGGATCCTGAAACTATGGACCAGATGCTTCCCAAGAAGAGGAGCAGTAGGAGTAAGGCAGTGCCTTCCCCTCTGTCTCAGATCACAGATTCACCTCTTGAGGGAGGAGAAGCAGATCCTGAAGAAGGAACTGCCCCACAGGGACTTGAGCCTGATCAGGTTGAGTTCTTGGGGGCAGGGGGCCCTTCTAGGGAAGATCTGAGTAAGGAGCAACAGTGCTGCCCCTCTCTTGAACCCCTCAGACAGCAGGCTGCTGGGAGTGCTAGTGGGTCCCATAAAGTTTATTGGGATGAGGGACTCCTATATTCTGAGGGTAGAGATCCAGCCCCTGGAGCCACCAGGAGGTTGGTAATACCTCAGAAGTTTAGGGGTTCCTCTTGACCCTAGCACATGACATCCCTTTGGCAGGTCACTTGGGCCAAAACAAGACCTGGGACAGGCTTGTTCCACATTTTCATTGGCCACATATGTCAGAAGACACAAAGGAGTTTTGTCGCTCCTGTGTCACATGCCAAGCCAGTGGCAAGGCAGGTGGCACAACAAAGGCCCCCTGATACCACTACCTGTGGTGGGGGTACCCTTTGAAAGGGTAGGGATTGACATTGTTGGTCCCCTTGACCCTCAAACTGCATCTGGGCACAGATTTATCCTGGTGGTAGTGGATCATGCCACCAGGTACCCAGAGGCAATTCCCCTGAGGACCACCACAGCCCCTGTGGTGGCAAGAGCCCTCATTGGAGTTTTCTCCAGAGTGGGTTTCCCAAAGGAGGTCATCTCTGACAGAGGTACCAACTTCATGTCAGGATATTTGAAAGCAATGTGGAAGGAGTGTGGTGTAACTTATAAGTTCACCACCCCCTATCACCCACAATGCAATGGGTTGGTTGAACGCTTCAACAAAACCCTTAAGGGAATGATTAAAGGACTCCCAGAGAAGCTTAGGCGGAAATGGGACCTTCTTCTTCCCTGCCTGTTGTTTGCATACAGAGAGGTTCCACAGAAGGGGGTTGGTTACAGCCCATTTGAGCTTCTGTTTGGGCATCCTATAAGAGGTCCATTATGTTTGGTAAAAGAGGGCTGGGAGTTACCTCTCAAACCCCCCAAACAAGATGTGATGGACTATGTACTTGGTCTCCGCTCCAGGATGGCTGAATACATGAAAAAGGCAACCAAAAACCTGGAGGCCAGCCAAGAATTACAAAAAGCTTGGCATGACCAATGGCTGTGCTGACTGTATACCAGCCAGGACAGAAAGTGTGGGTGTTGGAGCCTGTGGCCCCAGCAGCCCTCCAAGACAAATGGAGTGGTCCCCATACAATAGTTGAGCAAAAGGGAGAAGTCACCTATCTGGTGAATCTTGGAACTCCCAGGAGCCCCCTGAGGGTGCTCCATGTCAACAGGTTGAAACCATATGTTGACAGGGCTGACATGGGCTTGCTCATGGCAACTGATGAGGAACAGGAGGAGGAGAGTGACCCTCTCCCTGACCTGCTCTCACAGAACCCTGATGATGGGTCAGAAGATGGTGTTGCTTTGGCAAGCAGCCTCACTGACCATCAGCAAACTGAGTGCAGACAAGTTCTGCAGCAGTACAGACATATGTTTAGCCTGACCCCTAGTCAGACTACCTTGTGCACCCATGAGGTGGACACTGGAGACAGTCTGCCTGTCAAGAGTAAAATCTACAGGCAACCTGACCGTGTCAGGGACTGTATCAGGACTGAAGTCCAGAAGATGTTGGAGTTAGGTGTGATTGAGCCTTCAGATAGCCCCTGGGCTAGCCCAGTAGTCCTAGTACCCAAGCCTCATACCCAGGGTGGTAAGAAAGAAATGAGGTTTTGTGTAGACTACAGTGGCCTCAATGCAGTCACCAGGACTGATGCCTATCCCATACCAAGGGCAGATGAGCTGACTGATACTTTGGCCTCAGCCAAGTATCTGAGTACATTTGACCTAACAGCTGGCTACTGGCAGATTAGGTTAGCTGATGATGCAAAAGCCAAAACAGCATTTTCAACCCCTGGTGGGCACTACCACTTTGTGGTGATGCCCTTTGGATTGAAAAATGCACCTGCCACTTTTCAGAGGTTGGTGAACAAAGTTCTGGCAGGGATGGAAACTTATTGCTCAGCTTATCTAGATGATATTGCTGTCTTTAGTTCCTCCTGGCAGGATCACCTGGTCCACCTCAGAAATGTTTTGGAGGCTCTGCAGAAAGCAGGCCTCACTATCAAGGCCACTAAGTGCCAGATAGGGCAGAGTCAGGTTGTGTACCTGGGCCACCTTGTGGGTGGAGGCCAGGTTCAGCCTTTACAGAGCAAAATCCAAACCATAATGGAATGGGTTGCTCCAACCACCCAGACACAGGTGAGAGCCTTCTTAGGCCTGACTGGGTACTATAGGAGGTTTGTGAAGGAATATGGATCCCCTTGAATGATCTGACCTCAAAGAAAATGCCAAAAAAGGTTCAGTGGACAGGTAGCTGTCAGAAGGCATTTGAAGACCTAAAGCAGGCCATGTGCACTGCTCCCATCTTACAGAGTCCAGACTACACCAAAAAGTTCATTGTCCAAACAGATGCTTCTGAGCTGGGTGTGGGAGCTGTACTGTCTCAACTGAATGATGAAGGTCAAGACCAGCCAGTAGCTTTCATTAGCAGAAGGCTGACCCCTAGAGAGAAACGTTGGTCAGCTATATAGAGGAGGCCTTTGCTGTGGTGTGGGCCCTGAAGAAGCTGAGGCCATACTTGTTTGGCACTCACTTCATAGTTCAGACTGACCACAAGCCCCTCCTATGGCTTAAACAGATGAAAGGAGAAAACCCAAAACTTTTGAGGTGGTCCATTTCCCTACAGGGGATGGACTATACAGTGGAACATAGACCTGGGACCGAACATGCCAATGCAGATGGACTCTCAAGGTATTTCCACTTAGAACACGAAGACTCAACTGGTCAAGGTTAGTTTAGTGTCCCTGCGTTTGGGGGGGGTTGTGTAGGAGAGTAGGATCTGCCTCTTATGTTGCCCCCACTTTTTTTCTGATGTTTACACTGGTTTCTGGCTATAGTCTGGCTGGGACCCTGCCAATCGGGGCCCCAGCCTCTCTGTTCTCTCTAAACGACTTGGAGTGCACTCTAGGTGCACTAGTGATTGGATGCTGTGGTACCTTATGAGTCCCTAGTATATGGTACCAAGGGCATAGGTACTTCACAGCCCTACCAGGGGCTGAAGCATGTATTATGCCACCCCTGGGAAGCAGACTAAATCTGACACCACAGGCCTGCTACTGCAGCCTGGGTGAGGAGGTGCTAGCACTCCTCACTGAGATATAGGTTCCCTATATCTCTCCTGCACACACATTTAAACCTATCAGTCACCCCTAAGGCAGGCCCTATCAATCCTAAGGGCAGGGTGCTTAGTTTCAATCAATCAATCAGGGGTTTGTTAAAACGCGACAACTCACCCGTAAGGGTCTCAAGGCGCTAGGGGTGGGGGGGAGGGGAAGGGGGGTGCAGGTTCCATCCATCAAGGAGGGGGTCTGTCGAAGAGCCAGGTTTTGAGGTTTCTTGCGAAGATGGGGAGCGATGTCTGTCTGAGGTGGAGCGGAAGGGCGTTCCATGCTTTGGCCGCGAGGAAGGAGAAGGAGCGGCCTCCCGATCTGGTCTTTCTGGTGCGGGGGACCACGGCGTAGGGTCCTTTGGGGTGCGTGGAATTTGAGTCGGCTGTTCAGGTATGCTGGTCCGGTGCCGTGGAGGGCCTTGTGTGCGTGGGTGAGCATCTTGAAAGTGATTCTCGCCTCGACAGGGAGCCAGTGGAGTGTGCGCAGGTGCTGGGAGATGTGGCAGTGTTTTGGCAGGTTGAGGACCAGTCTTGCGGCGGCGTTCTGGATGTTCTGTAGCTTGCGGATGAGGTTTTTGTTTATTCCGGCGTAGAGTGCGTTGCCATAGTCGAGTCTGCTGGTGACCAGGGCGTGAGTGACGGTCTTTCGGTGTTCGAGGGGGATCCATTTGAAGGTCTTACGAAGGAGGCGGAGGGTGTGGAAGCAGGAAGACGAGACAGAGTTGATCTGGCGGTCCATTTTGAGCTCGGAGTCCAGGATGATTCCCAGGTTGCGTGCGTGGTCCGTGGGGGTTGGCGGGTTTCCGAGGGCGGGGGGCCACCAGGTGTCTCTCCAGGCATCGGGTTTGGGCCCATGATGAGTACTTCTGTTTTGTTGGTGTTTAGTTGTAGGCAGCTGTTTTTCATCCATTTGGCGACGGCTTCCATGCCTTCTCGAAAGTTGCGTCTGGCGGTGTTGGGCTCGTTGGATAGGGAGAGGATGAGCTGGGTGTCGTCTGCGTATGACACGATGTTGAGTCCGTAGGTTCTGACGATGGGGGCGAGTGGAGCCATGTAGACGTTGAAGAGCGTCGGGCTGAGGGAGGAGCCCTGGGGGACTCCGCAGGTGGTAGGTGTGGGGTCCAAGAGGAAGGGGGAGTCTGACCCGCTGCGTCCTGCCGGAGAGGAAGGAGCGGATCCAGTCGAGGGCCTTGTCCTGGATTCCTGCGTCGTAGAGTCTGCGTATTAGGGTTCGGTGGGAGACTGTGTCGAATGCCGCTGATAGGTCGAGGAGGATGAGGGCTACTGTTTCTCCTTTGTCCAGTAGGGTGCGGATGTCATCTGTTGCGGCGAGGAGGGCGGTTTCCGTACTGTGGTTTTTTCTGAAGCCGGATTGGGAGGAGTCGAGGATGTTGTGTTCTTCAATGAATGTGGCGAGTTGGCTGTTGATGGCTTTCGCGATGACTTTCGCTGGGAACGGGAGCAGGGAGATGGGTCTGTAGTTTTTGAGGTCGGTGGGGTCCGCTGAGGGTTTCTTTAGGAGGGGTTGACCTCGGTGTGTTTCCAGTCGTCGGGGAGCAGGCGGTCGCCAGGGAGCGGTTGATGGTGTGGCGGAGCATGGGTGCGATGGTGTCGGCGGCTCTGTTGAAGATGTGGTGGGGGCAGGGGTCCGTGGGGGCCCCTGAGTGGATTGACTTCATTGTCTTCAGTGTGTCTTCGGTGGTGAGGGCTGTCCAGTCGTCAATCGCTGGTTTCCGGGTGTCGGGGGTGGTTGGTGAGGGTTCAGTGTGTTGGTTGTCTTCGTCGAAGTTGTCGTAGATGCTCTTGATTTTGTGGTGGAAAAAGGTGCTGAGTTTGTCGCAGAGGTCTTGTGAGGGAGGGATGTCGGTAGACTCGCTAGTGGGTTGGGCGAACTCCTTGATGATGCTGAGTTCCTTGCTGTTGTGCGCGTGGGTGGAGATTCTGTCTTCAATCACTTTTTTCCTCGTTTCTCTGATGAGTTGATGGTGGGCGTTGGTGGCGGCTCTGAAGTTGTTGTGGGCTTCTGTGGATTTGGTGTTCCTCCAGGCCTTTTCGAGGCGGCGGCATGTGCTTCTGGACTCTCGAAGTTCGGTGGTAAACCATCTGGCTTTCTTGGCGCGGGTATGGTTGTTTTTCTTGAGGGGGGCTATGGTGTTGGTGCTGTCCGAGATCCATCTATGCAGGGTTCGGGCTGCGGTGTTGGGGTCGTCGTTTTCCGCGATGGTTGGGGTGGAGTTGTTGAGTGAGGAGGTGAGCTGGTCGTCGGTGATTTTGGTCCAGTTCCTTCGTGGAAGCAGGTGCTGGTGTCTGTGGAGGGTGGGTGTTCTGAAGGTGAAGTGGACGCAACGATGGTCGGTGCATGGGAGTTTGGTGGTGTGGCTGAAGGTGATGGAGTTTCCTGTAGTGAAGAGGGGGTCGAGGGTGTGTCCTGCTGAGTGCGTGGGCTCGGTCACGATCTGGCGCAGTCCAATGTTGTGGAGGTTGTCCAGGAGGGATGTGGTGTTGGGGTCCAGTTGGTTGTCGAGGTGGAAGTTGAGGTCTCCCAGCAGGGTGTAGTTGGTGGATGCGATGGCCTGCGGGGAGATAATGTCCGTGATGGAGTTGGCGAAGGGTCCGCGGGGTCCAGGGGGTCGGTAGATGAGCGTTCCTCGGAGGGTGGCAGTGGGGCTGGCCAGTATCTTGAAGTGAAGGTGTTCCATCAGTTCTGTGGGCTCGTCAGGGAGTGTGCTCAGGCGGAGGCTGGATTTGTGGACGATGGTGATTCCTCCTCCTGGGCGGGTGGGGCGGTCCTTCCTGGAGATCTTGTATCCTTGGGGGATGGCGATGGCGATGTCCGGTCCCGAGGTGGTGTTGGTGCAGGTTTCGGTGAAGAACGCTACGTCCGGGGTGGTGCTGTCGAGGAGGTCCCAGATTTCTGTGGCGTGTTTGTGGAGGGATCGGACGTTGAGGAGGATGCATTGCAGGGTTTTCGGTTTGGTTGTGTTCTTGTGGGCGGGTTGTGCTGGATCCGTGTTCTTGGCGGTGCTGCAGGTGTGCCGGCAGCGGTGACAGCTGAAGGGTCCGTGGGAGTCGGCTGGTGATGCTAGCTTGCAGTTGTTGTTGCGGCCTGGGTTGAGTGCGTGGAGTGCTGCTGGGTCGTAGCGTTGGCGGGGCGGAGGTCCAGGGTTCCTGGTGCTGGTCGCGGTCGGGTCGTGGACGGGCGCAGACGGGCTTGCCTTTGACGCGCCTTCGGCGCGCCCGCGGCCGCAGCGCGGCTGCGCAGTGGCTGCCATTAAGTAGTGGTCGGGGAGGGCTGGACAGCTGGGAGGCGGGAGCAGGGAGGGGAGCTGGATTGGGCCGGTTGCGCTGGGGGGAGGGGCCGCGGGGGCAGCAGCGGCGGGGAAAGGTAAAGGGAGGAAATAAGGGATAAAGAAAAAAGGGAAAATAGGCAGAAATAAGGCACAAAAGAGCAGAGATGCAGAAAGGTGAAAGATAAAAGAGGGTAGAAAAACGAGTGAAAGGGCAGAGCGAGAGGAAGGGAAAATGAGCAGAAATAAGGCACAAAAGAGCAGAGATGCAGAAAGGTGAAAGATAAAAGAGGGTAGAAAAACGAGTGAAAACAAGTGAAAGGGCAGAGCGAGAGGAAGGGAAAATGAGCAGAAATAAGGCACAAAAGAGCAGAGATGCAGAAAAGTGCAGAAAGGTGAAAGATAAAAAAGGGTAGAAAAACGAGTGAAAGAGCAGAGTTAGAGGAAGGAGACAGAGGTCCACTGGACCACCAGGGATGAGGCGCAGGGAAACCTGCGGGTGGAGGAGGGCCTCGATCACCAACACTCGAGAGTGCAAGGGCAGGCCTCACTTAATGGTGGAGCTGCGAGGGTGGGAGAGCAATTTCACTGACAATGAGTCAGTGGTCTTGCTCGCCTGTCCCCGCAGTGGCCGCCATTAAGTAGGGGTCGGGGAGGGCTGGACAGCTGGGAGGCGGGAGCGGGGAGGGGAGCTGGATTGGGCCGGTTGCGCTGGGGGGGAGGGGCCGCGGGGGCAGCAGCGGCGGGGAAAGGTAAAGGGAGGAAATAAGGGATAAAGAAAAAAGGGAAAATAGGCAGAAATAAGGCACAAAAGAGCAGAGATGCAGAAAGGTGAAAGATAAGAGGGTAGAAAAACGAGTGAAAACTAGTCAAAGGGCAGAGCGAGAGGAAGGGAAAATGAGCAGAAATAAGGCACAAAAGAGCAGAGATGCAGAAAAGTGCAGAAAGGTGAAAGATAAAAAAGGGTAGAAAAACGAGTGAAAGAGCAGAGTTAGAGGAAGGAGACAGAGGTCCACTGGACCACCAGGGATGAGGCGCAGGGAAACCTGCGGGTGGAGGAGGGCCTCGATCACCAACACTCGAGAGTGCAGGGGCAGGTGAGGGGGGTTCTATGTGAGGGGGTGCCTCTGCCTGAGCAGGGCCCCTCTGCAGCTCTCAGAGTCTATTCTCTGGGGCCGTTTGTGAATGCGGTCAAACCATATACCATGAAGTGCATTATATCCTCGCGGTAAATGCTAACTTTGGAATGGCTGCATCAAAACATGTCGTGTTTGGTGTCAAACACTTTGGAATCATACCCCCACACCAGTAACTGGTGTGGGAGTATGATCCCACCCTTCTAGAGGGATAGACATGTACCTACTGTGGAAACGCGGTAGAATCCTGAAGAGCCCTGGCATCACAAAATGGATGCCACCAGTCACAGACACTGGGCTGCCCTCCTGCTGATGACCGACACTCGCAGTGGAGGAGGCCCAACAATAGGTATCCTGTCCCAAGGGAGTGTGACCACCTCCCAGACAGGGTTTAGTGTATTGGGGCTGGGTGGGTGCACTCCTAGAGTGCTTTGAAGTCCTGCACTGGGGGAGCAGGAGGCTCCTCTGTGCATACACCAGTTCAAACCGGCTCAGGGGCTACCTGCCCCTGCGCGAAACTGGACAAAGGGAAGTGGGTGTAGCCACCCACTCCCCTGACCCTCCCATAGGTGGGGTCATAGAGCTAGTCCCTCCCTTCCTTTTAGTATAAGATGGGGAACCTGTGCATTGCAACCTAGATACCCCTGGACGACGCTCTAAAGAAGAATCCCGGACCTTCGACGTTCCACTACCTCTGGAAGACTGAAGAATCTCCCTTGGAGTCAAGGAGTGACTCCCCTGCTTGGCAGGCACCAAAAACTACAACGACGGTCGCAAACTACGCCGCTCCCGCCGCAGCCCGAAGTCCCTGCAGCCCAGGAAGAGGATTTCCTGACTTCTCCAAGGCCATCGTGAGTCCCCAGCGAAGCTGAGGCAAGTAGACCCCACGAGTGACGAGGAACTGCAGACCCTGGGTACTGGTCACTATTTTCGAGTGCAACCCCTTCACGACGTTCTACGAACTTGTTCTTTGGACCACGTGTGGTCCCAGCCTCTAGCAGAGATTCCTCCCAAGATCAGAGGCCTACCCCGTCCCGAGTGACCGTGGGCCCCTGTTGAGTGAATCCTCCCGAGGTGTCTTCGCGATCCCTTGCCAGCCGGCTTGTGGGTCCCCTGAAGACTTTTCTACAAATCCCAAGGGCTCCCCTGGTTGCTCCAGGCCTGCCCTAACTTACCCTCGCTGGTTGAGTTCCACAGACCTTGCTGGTCTGCACCGCTGACTTTTTGTCTTCTCCACGAGACTTGCTGTTACCAAGGCTTGTTGGCTCCAATCGGGTCGCCGACACCGCAGTAAGCTGCAGACTTCGTGGGACACGCCGAATCCAGCTCCTGGTCGTCATCGACGCCGCCTGGACCTCGTGGTCGAAGAGTCAAGACACCCGTGAACGACCTGAATCTGTCGACGACGGTGGGCATTCATCTTCCTTACCCCGGGTCACTGCCAAGTGACCTTGAACACTGTCCCCTCTGCTTTCAGGTCTTCCATCTTCCGAATCCAGGCTTGGATTCCACCGGACACTTCTACTGTCGCCGCAAGCAGCAAGTCTTCACTGGCTCCCATTGAAAACGACGCCGCGCCCCGACACCAAAGGACACCTATGCACCCGGCTTCCCTGGGTAAAGTAACTCCAGCACTACGGTGCTCCTGTGGGTGTTGGCCCTAGAACTACTTACCCTGTAAGTGACTTGCTTGTAGCTACTCCAGAAGTGCCCTAAAACTCCTATTTTTCAAGTGCGACTATCGCATAGACTTGTACAGGACTCGCGTCGGTGTTGGACACATCGCGTCCTACACCCTTGTTAAATCTACCCGTAACCGCGTCCTTCGACTCGTACTGGGTTCGTGTCGATGCGCTCGCCTCGAACACGCAAGGAACCTTTAACTCTGATATCTCAATCGCGTCCTTTCGCATAGACTCGTACAGGACTCACATCGGATCCTGAACACCGCCTCTGTCCCCTGTGGGTCTCCTACAACTACCTTGGGTGGTTCTTGGGGGTCCCTCGATTCTATATGCTCTAGGCCCTGTGCCTAGTCCAGCTAGGGTGGTGATATTTGATTGTGCTAACTTATTGTGAAATATTGCTTTGTACATATGTTCCTGACTTCTAATCTCATAAAGAGATTAGTAGAGAGTTGTTTAGTAATAAATACATATATTTATGTGGTGTCTTTTCATTTGGTGATTCAAGAGATTGTGTGGTAAAACAAGCTGCTTTACATTCGTCCAAGACTTAGCCTGAAGGCTGCTCTCCACAGCTACCACTAGGATAGCTTTCTAAAAAGGTTGTCTTAAACCTACCTACCATAAGAGTCGAATTGTACTGGTGCAAGGTGCCCACTTTAACTAGTGGACAGCATATACCAGGCCAACTTCTCACATGAGAGCATCAAGATGAGGACACCCTGCCTCCCACAAGCAGAGTAGCACACGAGTACCCCCTACTTCCCTCCTCTCCATCTCCACAACGGTGACTCCCTTTGGTATAAGTTTAATTTCGGGAGCACGGGTCACCGGACCTTTTAGAATATCTCCTAGAGTCCCCCTCTTTTGATAAATAGGATTATTTAGCACGGCAGATCAGCCGAGGGACTTCCTCTTTACTCTTTCGTATAACTATCCAATTCCACTATGGCAGAACAGACAGTTCTAAGCTTTGATGATGACATAGTATCAGAAATTTTGAGGACACCGAGCCTATTAGGAATGGAAGGCTCAGCCTCAACAAGTACCGCGCAAGGTGACTGGAACAACTTAGCCGCCCTCAAAAAAACAACAGGTCAAAATAGCGATGCATGGAGCGATTATGACGGACTATATGCGGGCCAATATAGCTCCAAATGGCCTTATTGTGACAGTAGCACCACAGATATTCCTAGAAGACATAATATTCAGGAAGGATTGGAGCCAAATAGCCTGGCGATGCACTCGCGACTGGCTTGTACTTATAATTAGTACAGCAAAACGCCTATCAGATGCTCTAATAATAAAAATAACCATTGCAGAGAATGCACTAAAAACAACCATTACATTCTCTACCAGTAAGACACGCTTGGCTGAAATAAATACAGAGATGAATGACCATAAAGACTACCTCCTGCAGAGGACAATCACCAAATTGCAAAAGATACTAAAACTTTTGAGAGGGAAAAGTATACCCTTACACTAAGGAAGATTATGTGACAAATAACCAAGACACCTCATCCGACGATGAATCAACATCCTCAACAAGATCAAAAGATCTAGCAGTAATTCCAGTAATGGAAGTCGGAGGAATTTCCAAGGAGGTCCGGGACTACTACCAACTCCCCAAATGTTCAACTACCCAATGCCAGGCTATCCAGGAGCACCACCGCCATGGTATCCGGGCTACCATGGACCACCACCGCCTCACCCATTCTATCAACAACAACGCCCTCCTTTTTGGAACAGGGGCAGAGGAAGAGGCAGGCGAAAAAACGACCAAAGACCGGTGCAGTGGACGGAGGACGAGGACCAACGCAGGACACTGAGTCAAACGAAGAAAAACTAGTGGTGAACCTATCTACAAGGACCCTGACGAAAACAGAAGAATCCGTCCTACAGAGAGGATTGGGTTTTGTCCCAACACCAAAAGAAGACTCGTTCAGATTCACTGGTGAACTACATGCGTTCTTTCGAAAGCTACGCTTGAAATCATTTTTTCAAACACAGGATACCAGTAGGAGGGACACGGTTACTACAGACACAGGCCTACGCAATCCCTCCAGATTCACGCCCACCACAGCGATGACTGCCAGTGAGATACTGACCTATGAAAAAGCAGTCTTACAAGACATTAACAAACTACAACCCAAGAAAACCTATGATAACTTACCTGCAAAAGAAAGGAAAGCCCTTCAAAACCTCAACGACGATCCGCCAATCACCATAAAACCTGCAGACAAAGGCGGAGCTATTGTCATCCTTAACACTGACGACTATAATAATGAATGTCTTGGACAACTTGCTGACACGAAATACTACCACAAAATAGACACGGACCCTACGGATTCCCTCACAAGAAGAATCAACATCTCTGTGACGGAAGCACTATCGAATGGTTGGATCACCAAGAACGAAGCGGAGTACCTAGTGAACACTAAACCAACGACGCCATATTTCTACGTCTTACCAAAGATCCACAAAAACATCATGCCCCCACCCGGCAGACCAATAGTGTCAGGGATCAACTCCATCCTCAAGCCACTGAGTCAATACTGTGATAATTTTCTACGGCCACTAGTTCAAGCAACACCGTCATACCTCAAGGACACCAAGGAGACCATCAACCTCATCGAAAACATCAGAGGACCTGAGGAAATCACTTTACTAGTAACACTCAACGTGGAGGCACTATATACAAACATTCCACAAGAAGCCACACTAAGAGTAGTTGAAGAAACCCTGAGAAACAGTGATCCTCCCACACAACAATCCATTAACTTCATCCTGGAATGCGCAGAACTCGCCATGAAGAACAACTTCTTCAAGTTCCACGACCAACACTATCAACAAATCCATGGAACTTGTATGGGCAGTACATTTGCGCCAAGCCTAGCATGTCTATACATGGCCCATTTTGAGGCCCAACATATCCTACCAGAAACTAATCCTTTCAAATAGGAAATAAGAGTGGAAACGGTACATAGACGATGTACTTATGCTATGGACGGGGACAGAGGATCGATGTAAAGAATTCCACTCCTGGATCAACCAACAGGACCCCTTCCTCAAATTCACACTATCAACCTCAAGTGAAGAAATACCATTCCTGGACTTACTAATTCTCTTCAAAGATGGAAAACTGTCGACCACGACATATAAGAAGCCCACAGATCGCAACAGCTTATTGCCCTACGACAGCCACCATACCAAAGCCTTGAGACAAAATCTCCCCTTCGGCCAATTCCTCAGGCTGAGGAGAAATTGCAGCACTACCCACGATTATGAAATACAGGCAGCAGAACTTAGCAAAAATCTGGAAAAAAGAAACTACCCACAAAAAAATCATAAAGTCTGCCAAGAAACGTGCACGGAACAACCATCGAGGAGCGCTTCTGGAAACACAAGAAAAGCGAAAAGATGAAACAATTACATGTGTCACAACTTACACACCTCAATCCAATCAAGTAAAAATGTCCTATTAAAACATTGGAACATCTTGAACACCGGCGAAATGCAACTACAACACCCAAGATTCGCATTCAGACGTACACAAAACAAAAGACATTGTTGTTCACACAAGAACACAGAAAGAACAAGGGGACAGCCAGAGGACATTATGGGACCTGCCAACGCTCAAGGGACACTACCCATGCGGGACTTGCAATGTCTGCCCGCTCACAGCACATCCCAAAAAACTCCAATTAAAGAACCAAGAGTGGACATAAAAGAGACACACCAATTGCAACACAAAAAATTGCGTCTACATGGTGAAATATCCTTGCAACCTACTATACATAGGGATGATCTCTAGAGTTGTAAAAACAAGGGTGAATGAGCACAGGAGCAACATCCGGTGCGGTAGGAACACCACCAAAATGAGCAGGCATTACATCGAAAAGGGACATACACCAGGCCAAGTCAATTGGACCATCATTGAGTCCAATCCTCTCTGGACAACAAAAACCTTCCAAAAAGAGCAAAGATGGGTGCACCGCCTCCAAACGAACACCCAGGGTCTTAACGATGAAATACCTTGGATTGAGGTATTGTAGGAATTCAACCCTTGACATCGATCTCACAAGTGTGACATTCATAAACACTATAGTGAAGACTGTCAGCAGACCTCCGAGATGCACCACCCACCGCAAAATGATACACAAACTATAAAAACTGACAAAGAGGACACTAGTGCACCGCAAATAACACCAACAAATACGGTGACCCTTTATTGTGATTCATCAGCCCACTAGGGATACTTCATTTATCACATCTACCACAAGAACCCACTACAAGATGGCGACCGAGATTCTGCTTATTGCGCGCCGCACCAATACATTAGATATATAACTTCATACACAAGACATGCATCGCCCCCCCCTTAAGTAAGATCACCGTACCAGCGACACATAATTATCAGTACACAGAGATTCAACAGCCCGTGAATATCTCTCATATGAGCATTTCATAGAAGATATCACTCCAAGATGGCACCCATAGTAACAACCAAAACTTCCTCATACGAGCTTGTCATAGTAGATACCACTCCAAGACGGCATCCATAGTAACAACCAAAACCTTCCCGAAAGAACTTATCATAGAAAACACCACTCCAAAATGGCACCCATAGTAACAACCAAAACTTGCCAATCAATGCAGTGATTAAACAATTAACGCCCCACCCGGAAGCAGGCCACTCCTATAAAAGAAGACAGAATTTTCACTTCCCCACCGGCGGAGACAGCGAGAGGCACACAGGTGACACAGCCCAGATGCACCGAGAGAACCGTGAGTAACTAAGGGGCAAGATCAGGACAGATCCTGCACATGGCGGCATCCTCTCCCTTCAATTTCTAAAAACCAACTGTGAGTTATACCTTAGAGCCTTAGGAAGCCCTGTAAAAATGATACATGTGGTTTTCTGTTTTTTCTTCCTTCTCATTATAGCTCTCAAGTGACCCTCCCTGATCTCATGGGATCTTACCCTACCTACTAAGGGGTGAGATATATTATCTAAGTACTTGCGCATAAAAACACAGCGTCTCGAGGTTTGCCATCAATGGTAGGGCCTAACGGTATTACTTACCTAGATTTAAAAGGTTCACGAGCTTACTGGATAATAGAACCTTTTCACTTTTGAATTTGTGACTCTATTTATACGATTCACGCCTACTCAATATAACCAGGGTATGTTCACAAATAAAAAATAAAAATACTGATACAGAGAACAACCCTGACACCATTCTCTGAGCACTAATCATTAATCTTATACGTCTGTCTGTCACCTAGTTATAACCTCCTTTTTAACAATTTTTAGAAAGATCACAGCACCTTTTAGCTCACGTATACATACCGCGACCATTAACAGCAATGATCACGCTACGAACTACAAGCACCTGGCCCTCCAATGGAGAACCCAGACCTGAGCATAATTTCTATTGGTATTAATACCCTAATGGCAAATTGTATCTTTGTTTTTTGACTCTTGTCGTTTCAGAATCTCTACTCCTTTCATTTATCCGGGGGCACCGAAATTTTCGGGCCTCTGTAGATATAAATTTCTTATTCGGTCCTGACGAAGCGCCCTGGATCTCCCCCTGAGACCACTGAAGCGCAAAACATGTTGACCATAACATATGCCCAATAGGGACATATAATCACCCAGCTACCAAGGGACATAATACCCCTTAAAGCAGCTCCATACACTTTGTTTTAATAATGACAGAGGGATCACTTTATTAAAAATTAATCACTCCCTCCAGCCATTTTTTTAATACACTTTCAAGGACTTCACTGCCACTTACACCCACGCACCCATACGGCTTCATCAAAAGATCTCCGAAAAAGAGACCCTTTGGGGGACCCGTAGAGCATTGCAGCGCCGGCCCGACGAGGAGCAAAAGCCCAATGATATAGCATGACATCCTTCGGGGTGTGTGAGGGCATAAAGATGAGGATCACCCTGCCTCCCACAAGCAGAGTAGCACACGACAAGAGTACCCCCTACTTCCCTCCTCTCCATCTCCACTCAGGAACGGTGACTCCCTTTGGTATGAGTTTTTGTTTACTTCAGTACAAATATTAACATTATCAGATTAAAATGATTTCGCTGGTGAAAAATTTATATTACCAGCGAAACGTTTTACAAAAAGATACTAAACAGATCAATTTACAATACTTGTAATTGTCATATTTTTTTCCAGGAGTGCCATGGCAATTTGCGGCAATTGGAGGGAAACTATAAGAAAGAGAACCTGTTACTGCTGGTGTCCTGAGGCTTCACCTTACTGTGGGGTCCAAGTGAACCCTTCACCACTTGACACTCAGAGTAGCGAAGTCGAACAGTCCAAGGCTTACTCAAGAAGAAGGTGTGGGGTTAGAAACCAAGAACTCCGTAAAGCACAAAATAGTTAAAGGATTGTCCAGCCAGTGCTTTTACTTGAAAAATGAAAACTACTATAATCACAAACACACAACTCAGGACTGTACACAAAAAAATGGGGGATGAAAGATGCTCCTGCGGGAACGGGCTGGTCCGTAGGGGGAATCAGCCAATGAGAACTAAGGCTCTCCCTAACACCTCTAAGTAAAGGTAATTGTGCTATTACATTGAATGTGCTGTCGGACAGTTGTGAACCACGACAGTTGCGCAATAGGACAGTTGTAGAATAGGTCAGGAGGCTGAATAGGACTTGGTCCTCAGGCTCTCGCTGCTCTCTCTGGGTCTGTAGTTAGCTCCCCTTTCCTTCAGGAATGGGCTGTGCCAGTTATGGACTGTAATGGTGCCAATGTCTGTGGTGATACCTTCTCAGTTCACACGGTACCATACTTGTAGTTCACTAGAGGGTGTTGCCACTGGACTCGTCAGGAGCGCTACTCCACTAGTACACGTGCTCACACACATCTCCTGGGGTCAGCCTCCAGGCCAGGTGATGGGGAGAGAGAGAGAGTGGTAGAAGTGATGGGAGAGAGGGGGAGAGAGTGGGCAAGAGAATGGTAGATGTGGAGGGAAATGGGAGAAAAGTGGCAGAAGTGGAGGAGGAGAAATAGACTGTGACGGAAGAAGGAGGGGGAGCGGAGAGACAAGGAGGTGGCGCGTAGAGAGAAAGAGAGAGTCAGAGGGGGATGTGGTGGGAGGGTGAGTGTGATAGAGAAAGAGGGAGGAGGCGGAGAGTGAATGTGAGGGAGAAAGAGGGTGGAGGGAGGGAGAGAGAGCGAGGGAGAAGAGGGAGACTGCTGGCAGTCAGTCTGCAGGACGAGTGACTGCTCAGATGAAGGAGCTGCACGTCGGAGGGTTGTCCGGCTCCCACCGCCTGTGATGGACTGAGGTGACCTGGGCCCTTGGGATCTGTATTAAGAGGGCACCATGCTTATGACCTGCCGAAGTAGACCCTATGGATGAATAGGTGTGTAATCTAGCGCTTTGGTGCCCAAGCCTGAGGATCATGGCCGCCCAGTTAAATTGCACCAAAGCGCAGGAGGGTATCCACAGGTTTCTGTCAGGAGGCACAAAAGCTTCCTCGATGCTTAAAGTATTGTCTAGTTCTTGGTGGCACTAGAATCAGATTCATAGGGTGAGGTGTTAGTGCTTCGTGCTGCAAGGAGAACCCCTAACTCGTTTCATACAGAGGCAACAAAAGGGAAAGAGTTGAGTGTTTGTGTCTGAACTGTCCCTTTCTGTGACTTTATGAAAGAGAGCCTTGGAATTTGGGAGCTGAAGTGGGACACAATAAATCTCTTATAATGACGGGGACTTGCCCAGGTCTAGGAGTGGGTGTGAGACTGAGTGGATCTGTGAGTGGTTGCATGAGTCTCTCAGTGGGTGCGTGAATAGGAACATGAGTGAGTGGGTGTGTGAGTCTGAGTGGGTGCTTGAGTGTGTGTGGGTCTGTGAGTAGGTGAATGACTACTCAAATGGATCTGTGAGTGTGTGCATGAGTGCCTGATTGTGTCTGTGAGTGGGTGCATGAGTGTATAAGTGGTTCTGTCAGTGGGTGCATGATAAAAATGGTAGGGGGCAGAACTTTGTGCTAGCTCCCACTGTGATGGTCCTCCTGTCCAGCTTGCCTGCAGTCTGCTGCCCTCTGCTGCCTTCGTTTTTATGCCTCCCCTGCACGTTTTCTGCTAGTTTTTTCTGCCTCTTCTCTCTAAGTTCCTGCCCTCTATTTTGCCTCTTTCTGCCAGATATTTTGCCTCTTTCTGCTTACTCCTGAACTTTTTTCTGCCTCTTTCTACTCGTTCTGACCTTTATTCTGCCTCTTTCTGCTCTTTTCTCACCTTTATTCTGCCTCTATCTGCTCCCTTCTGGCCTTTATTCTGCCTCTATCTGCTAGCTTCTGACGTTTATTTTGCCACTTTCTCCTCTTTCTGATCTTTTATCTGCCTCTTTTTGCTCATTTCTGACCTCTATGCCGTTTTTCTGCTCGTTTCTCATCTTTACTTTGCCTCTTTCTGCTTGTTTACGACCTTTATTCTGCCTCTTGCTGCTCATTTCTGACCTCAGTTTTGCCTCTTTCTGCTCGTTTCTCACCTCTATTTTGCCTCGATCTGCTCGTTTGACCTCTATTTTGCCTCTTTCTGCTTGTTTCTGACCTTTATTCTGCCTCTTTCTGCTCACTCCTGACCTTTATTCTTCCTCTTGCTGCTCGTTTACGACCTCTGTTTTGCCTCTTGCTGCTCATTTCTGACCTCTGTTTTGCCTCTTTCTACTCATTTCTGGCCTTTATTCTGCTTCTTTCTGGTCGTTCCAAACCTTTATTTTGCCTCTTGCTGCTGGTTTCTGACCCCTATTTTGCCTCTTTCTGCTCATTTCTCACCGTTATTCTGCCTCTATCTCCTCCCTTCTGGCCTTTATTCTGCCTCTTTCTTCTAATTTCTCACCTCTATTCTGACTTTCTGCTTGTTTCTCATCTCTATTCTGCTAGTTTCTCACCTCTATTTTGCCTCTTTCTGCTGGTCGCTGACCTTTATTCTGCCTCTATCTGCTTGTTTTCTCACCTTTATTTTGCCTCGTTCTGCTCGTTGCCTCTCTATTTTGCCTCTTGCTGCTGGTTTCTGACCCCTATTTTGCCTCTATCTGCTAGTTTCTCACCTTTATTCTGCCTCTATCTCCTCCCTTCTCGCCTTTATTCTGCCTCTTTCTGCTCATTTCTGACCTCTACTCTGCTCATTTCTGACCTCTATTCCATCTCTTTCTGCTAATTTCCCAGCTCTATTCTGCTAGTTTCTAACCTTTAGTTTTGCCTCTTTCTGCTCATTGCTGACCTTTATTCTACCTCTTTCTGTTCGTTTCTCCCCTTTATTCTGCCTCTTTCTGCATGTTTTTTACCTTTGTCTTTTCTTTTTTCTGATCGTTGCTGGCCTTCATTCTGCCTCTTTCTGCTCGATCCTGACCTTTATTTTGCCTTTTTCTGCCCTTTTCCCCTCAGGACCGCGGGGGGAGCCCCAAGGCCCCCGTGGTCCCAGCCGGGCTCCCCGCCTCCTGCGGGAGCCTGCATTGCTGCTGCATGCAGAGAGCTGCTGAAAATGCAGCTCCATGTGTGCTGGAGAAATACTGTCATCTCTTTCCCTGCCTGCATGTCTGCGGGCAAGGAAAGAGGTGAAACCTCTGCTTCCAGTAGGTGGGAGCACTTTGACAGCTCCCGCCCGCTGGAACCGGAGTGTTTGCTTTTGCTTCGCAGGAGCTATCAACTCACGCCAAGCTAAAGCAACCAGCAATGTTCCAGGGGTGGACACTCCGGGACATGGCAGTAGCCGGCCCTGGGGGGGCGGCGGTCCCCAGGGACATTAATGGTTCCACGAGGGGTGTTAGAAATGGGGGTCTCTGGTTGGCAATGGTTTGCACCTTTGTCCAGATAGGGACACTCCCTTCTAGTCAGGGTGAGGGGGATACACTACTAAGATAACTCCTCATCCCCTTGATAGCCTGGCATGAACAGTCGGGCTTATCTCGGAGGCAATGTGTAAAGCATTTGCACATAATACACAGTAATACAGTGAAAACACTACAAAAGGACACACCAGTTTTAGAAAAATATCCAATATTTATCTGTGTAAAACAAGACCAAAACGATAAAATTCCAACATGCAGCAATTCAGATAGCTCCGTCCAAGGCTATCACGGCATCGTGAACAAACAAATCCAACAGTTCTGGATAACTGCAGTGTCGTGGGCCATCTACAGTGTCGGGAAGACCCGCAAACAGTACCTTAGAAATGCAGGCCGTCGGGGACCTCGCGATGAGCTCTGAAGAGCTGGCGTCGGTTTCAGTGGTCAGTGCTGGAGCCGTCGGGCCCTTGAAGTCAAACGCATTACAGATCGAACTTCGTGCAGGTGAAGTCGGGAGCGCCGGTGGGCGTCGGAGCTATGTTAGGAAGTTCAGCAGTGCGGCGTGCAGTGCCTCAGGTCGCGGTGCAGGTAGCGACCCGGTGACGGTCGTCCAGCGGCATCGGTGAGACCAGGGCTGCGGTGTGAAGTGGGACAGTGCTCGTCGCGGTGTTGGCAGTCACGGCGCAGGCAACAGGGTCATCGCCGGTGAGGCGCTGAAGCGATTAATAACAAAAAGATGATTAAATACCTCAAAATCTTGCTGGTGTTGGTGTAAAGGAAATCATAAGGAAAATGCCATGAACTGACGAAGACATCACCTACCGTCAGATTAAAGAGACTTTAATCTCAAATTTAATCCAATGCCCAGTGTTGATTACAAAAGTTATATTTTCAGTCAAGAACGACAAAGTTGGTCACAGGCTCACCCCCACTTCCTGCACCCCCCAGCCAATTTAATGATGAAGAACCTATTCATCTTAGAGTTATTAATGGATACTTGATCGATTCATTCAGACGGCAAATGCTGAGAGAAACTCTGAGGGCCAAATTATGATGTCCGGCTGATCGCCACCGAAAGGCCGTCCAACATCTGAGGCAGGGGTCTGACTTCGGGATTAGGATACTGGCGGTCGGAGCTCACCGGGTGATGGGAAAGACCACCACTTCTGACAGACTCAAGGAGCCCATCGGGCAGCGGTCGGAACCTAATCACCACAATGTAAGTGGTGCCTGCGCAATAGAAAATGGCAGTTTCTGAATGCCTACATGGCGGTTGTATCATAATTTGGCAGATGAAGCCGCCTACTACATGTCGGGCCGTCTCCATCCTGATACAATGGCGGTCGGACGCTTGTCCGACCACCATCGTAATGAGGGCCTGAGTATGGAAGGAGTGTTGATGGCTGCCAGAGCTGAAGAGTGTGCCGATCAACAAGCTTCTGACATGGAGGCCGGAGTTTTCCAGAATTAATCAGTCATGACTGTGAAAAATAAGTCAAAGCAAAACACTGAAGGACACAAGGTGATGTCCAATCGTCAAAAGAAGTTGTTTTATGTGTGGATTTTCGGTTCCAAACGAAGGCAAATGTCCTGCCATTAGACAGATATGTAAGGGCTGTGGGAAGGAGAACCATTTTGTGATTGTTTGCAAGGCAAAGGCAAAAACAAGTGCGTTGCGGCGTGAAGACAAAATGGCCTCTGGAACTTTCCAGAAGCAACATTCAATGCGCAACCACAAGGCCGAGCGGAGACGTCCGGTACGACAAATTGACACTGAACGAAGTCAATTGTCATCTAAATCATTCTCAAACAGTTCTTCTATATCAGTATCACTTGAAAGTGAAGAAGATGGTTGTGCCATTTTGATGTTTACTTGAGAAAAGCGTTCACATTTGGACTGGCTGCATGTGAAGAAAATTGTCAGTCAAAGAAAAGTCGACATGTCAAAGAACCAAAGTCATTCAAACATTTTCCGAAGATTACACTGAAAGTAAATGGTTGTTCTATACCTTTCATTATCGACAGTGGTGCGTCGATAAACATTATGCCTGAGGCGAAATATAATGAATTGCGTCCCTTACCGCGATTTATGCCATCGAAAACCAAAGTGTATACCTGGGCTGCATTGACATCCTTAAAAAGTCCAGGTTTATTTGTAGCGACGATGAAACACACGAAAACGAAGGTGCAAGCACCCATCCATGTGCTTCAAGGGACAGCATCAAGTGCCTCTCTGCTCAGGTTTAGTACCACTGCTAATATGGGACTGATTTCCATGAATTACAACATGAATGCTCACCATGAAATAGTAGGGTAATTCCCTTTGTTCTTTCATGGGTTGGGAAAGCTTAGAAATATGAAAGTAAATCTGAATATTAATGAGGATGGCCATCCTGTTGCTTAAAGACATCGACAAATTGCTTTTCATTTACAAGATGCTGTCAGAAAAAGAATGTTAACAATAAATTATTGGTTACAGAGCGCAACCACTATTTTAGTATTTCAACCGACCTTGTTGTCAGTTAGTTTTTAATAAACAAAACACCATGCAGTATATATAATAGAGAAAATCTTTGTCCAAATACAGATAAGCAAGAAAAACGTATATATTCTTGATTATGTTGACATGGAGTGAATGTCGTTGATGCAGACAGCCGACACGTGTTTCGTCCTTCCAAGGACTTCTCCGAACGTGGCGGGATGCGATTCTACATGCCCGGCTCTGTACAGCGGTTACTCTGATGCTGTACTACCAGTTTCATTGATGGAGGCTGGGGTTCGTTTTACTCTAATACGATTTTTCCTGACTCTTATCTGTTGACTCCCTGCGAATCATAAGAGTTTGTACTTGGAGAGTGGATATATTGAACTCTAGTAACCTTTTTAACAAACGCGTCGACTATCTTGCATATTCTCGATACTTTGGAAGCATTCTGAAGCCCTACTTGCGACTTAATAATCTAGCAATTTGGCTCATCACCGCGGCCGTGATACATCCAGAACCATTGGGAGATCGTAAGGATTTACGCTTCGAATCTTTCAATCTTTGTGTCAAAGCCTTGAAGAAGTCGTCTTTACGACGAAACACGTGCCGGCTGTCTGCATCAACGACATTCACTCCATGTCAACATAATCAAGAATATATACGTTTTTCTTGCTTTTCTGTATTTGGACAATGATTTTCTCTATTATATATACTGCATGGTGTTTTGTTTATTAAAAACTAACTGACAACAAGGTCGGTTGAAATACTAAAATAGTGGTTGTGCTCTGTAACCAATAATTTATTGTTAAATGTATGAAGAAAGGTTTTTCCATACAAGATAATACTGGGTGAGTGGCACAGTATTGTATATTGAGCACGCCTATTTACAGATATATCACTATACGTTTGGGAAACAGTGCAGAGGTTCTGACTTGTGTTCTTTACCACTGCCATTTGTGTTGCAATCGAAAAAGAATGTTACTTAAGCATGATATCATTGAGCAGTAGTCTACTGGTCCCACGCCATGGGGTTTCTCCCATCGTGGTAGTGCCCAAAAAGGACAGTGAAGGAGCGGTAACCATATGTGTTGACATGCGTCAGGCAAACAAGGTAACTGAACGAGAAAGCCACCCAGGTCCACACATTCCTGATATGATAATGCAAATAAATGGTGCAAAGGTTTTCTGTCGCCTTGATTTAAATAAAGGTTATCATCAGTTGGAACTCGAAGAAAACTGCAGGTACATTAAAACCTTTTCTACACATGTTGGTCTGTTTCAATATAAAAGACTAAGCTTTAGTGAGTCATCGGCTGCAGAACGTTTTCAAGATGTCATTCGACGTATCATACAGCCGGTCATGAATTACAAAAGCTGCTTCTTCACATTCACAGGATTGAAAATTTTAATAGCTGCCTTCTTGTTGAAAATAAAAACGAACACGCAGAAAACAGCACAAAGTTCAGGTAAAATTTATTACTCCCAGCAATAAATAGGGCCACAATAATAAAAGAAGGTTTCTTAAGTACTGACACCCATTTTTTTTGTTATTTCCAGATTACACCGTGTCATTGCCCTGATGAAAATCCCATGACTAATACAGGGATTTGAAACGCGTCAGCACTTTTGTACATGAAACCCATGAGGGAATTTATTCAAATAATGCCCAAAAGTCACAAAAAGGGACAGTCTTAAAAGTTCTTTTCCACGTTGACTTAAAGCTTTATCCTCATGGCCAGTACTTCTCTTATAAGTAAAAAGGAATAGCTTTGTCATGAGAGTACTGTGAGGCTATTTTTCTGCTAAACCAAAGACTGGTGTAACATGTTTTTCGATTAATGTGACTGTATTTGCACTGTTTATGACTGTTTTTTCACTTGTGTAACCTATGATTATTATTTTTTCACTCATGTCACTTAATGTTAAATGTACTAGGTACCATTCTTGGTACATACTTGCATGCAAATAATGGAATTGTGTTTGTAAGTGTTTGAATAATGGCAAAACAATTTAGCCAGAACCAAGCAAATATATGAATATTGGTTCATTTGCCTGCTTGAATAAACAGCAGGGCATCAAAATAAGTTGGCCGGATTCCCTTTCTTTTTTGAGATTTTATCACGTCCGATCTGGCCACACTAGGACGTAACCCCTATTTGACACACTTTCTAAAAGTGGCATTTTCAAACACACAATATAAAAATCATCTTTACTGAAAGATGTGTTTTTGAATTCTGAATTCAGAAAGCCTAAATTCCGTTTCTCTATCTTGTCCCTATGGAAAGTTATGCTTGCTACAAAGCATCTCCCATGTTAGCCTATGAGACAGATAGCCTTGTAATAGTGAAAACGAAATGCAAAAGGTTTCACTATCCGGACATGTCACACACACACACCAGTACATGCCCTACCTTTCACACACACTGCACCCTGCCCACAGGGGTACCTTGGGCCTACCTTAGGTGTGTCTTACGCATAACAAAAGGGAATGTTAGGGCCTGGCAAGTGGGTGCACTTGGCAGGTCGACATGGTAGTAACAACTGTGCGCAGACACTGCAGTGGCAGGTCTCAGAACTCTTTGAAAGGCTGCTTGTGTGGGTGGCACAATCCGTGCTGCAGGCCCACTAGCAGCATTTGATTTACAGGCCCTGGACACACGCTGTTCACTGTACTAGGAACTTAGTAGTGAATCAAATAAGTCAATAATGGAAACACCAATCCATAAACACAATTTACATGGAGAGCACTTGCACTTTAACGCTGGACAGTAGTGAGAAAGTGCACAAAGATAAAACACAGTCAAAACCAGGAGGTCAAAAGGCAAAAAGACAGGGGAAACATGCCAGAAGCTGCCAAGTCTAACAAGGGGGACCGTGCAGCCCACTCCTTTCTTGTATTTGGCCCCGGGGAGGTGGTGATCCCTAGGGCCACTCCACGTTTAATTTAAAAAAAGGTGGTGGTACCTGGGGATCGGGGGTCCGCTCGCCCCACCCCCTATTAATTTTATTTAAAGCCCAGGGAAGGTGGTGGTTCCTGGGGCCGGGGGTGTCTGCAGAGCCCCCAACACTTATTTTGGCATAAATCCCGGGTCAGTGGTGGTCCCCCGGGCACAAAAATGCCCATGGAGGGGGGGCCACGTGCATCCTCTCTCCTTTAATTCAATTAAGGAGGCATGCCCCCCAAGGGCTTTATTAAAAACAAGCATGGGTGACTGCACTTTTTTTCTTCAATTTTGCTGCAAATTAGCGGATCCACCTGCTATTTTGCAGCAAAATTGAAAACAAATGTTTTTAACCCCCATCGGGGTCCCAAGTGGGACCACACCTAGGGTGTCAGGGTATTAGTAGCCTGCTGCCTTTTCAATATTTTTAACTTTTTTTGTGAGACTCGGCTGAAGCAGAGTCCCAAGATGGCTGCCAACACTGCCTGCCCCCTTTTCAATATTTTGTATCTTTTTTTTGTGAGACTTGGCTGAAGCAGAGTTCCAAGATGGCTGCCAACAGTTCCTGGTTGAAGTGTTGGCAGCCAATTAGATTACAGCACGTGGATTGTCAGATCTGCGGAAGTTCTGTGCCCCTAGATTTTTGGATTTCGGTTAATATCTCTAAAACTACACCGAATCACAAAAAGACACTTCTCTGGACCAAGATCTACCTTTCTGCCAAATTTTTTGTAAATTCCGTTCAGTGGTTCGGGCTGTTGTAGTGTTCAAAAACCCTATGGGAATTAACATTGGGAGCACGCGTTTTAAGACCCCCCCGGCCCCCGTTTTTTTCTCAGCCCCCGCTTCATGGATCACCCCGAAACCTTCTAGACAGTAGCTGAAGTGAGCGTCAAATTTTTGGGGAAAACTTAATAAAGATTCGTCTAAGGGCACCAAAGATATAGGCAAGTCAAAAAACGCTTTTCTTATGGAAACATGGTTATATATATATATTACATACTGGCGATCACCAGTAGGCTGTTATAGTTAGGACCTAGTTTCCATAGGAAAAACATTTTTTGACTTGCCTATAACTTTGGCGTTGTTTGACCAATCTTCATGAAATTTTCCCAAAAATATGTCAAAGTAAGTTCTGTGTGTCATAGAAAGTTTGGGGGTGATCCGTACAGTGGGGACCCAGAAATGGAGACACGAAAAAAGGGTGCGTTTGAAATGTTTATTCTGATAGGAACGCAGTCGCACCTACAGCCCGAACGGCAATACAGAATTACACCAAATTTGGCAGAGAGGTAGAAGTTACGCAGATAGTGCTTTTTGTTATTTGGTGGAAATCCGTCCTGTAGTTTTTGAAAAATGTAAGCTGCAAATGATAGATATATCTCTGGCTGCGGATATTTTGCAACGTTTTCATGATTAATCGCAAATGCACGCACCAACAGGAATGCTCTGATTGGCTGGATGCAACCTGAATAGAAAGTCGAGGCTGCAATTTTATTGTCGTTTCCCGGGGCTGAAAAATTCTGTGAAAACTAACACAAGGGGTCAGGGTGGAGGTACTCTGACCCCATGTTTGAGAAATGGGTGTGCTAGTGACACAAGTCATCCGTCCAAAATTAGTTTTTTTTATCATGTGCGATATTTGGAACAACAAAGTGACTGCCAGCGCAGCCCCCCCATGTACCTTCGCAGGGACATCGCGGCATCATCGCCAATATTGGTGAAAATATATATTTTTTTTAAATAATATATATATATATATGTGTGTGTACACTGTCTCCGGTCACTGTCACACACTCATCTACACACTCACAAACTCCTCAGATACTTATACACCCATTCGCATATCCACTCACACACTTATACATCCAGTCACATACCCACTCAGATACTGATGCACTCACTCACATACCTATTCAGGTACTTATGCACCCACTTACAGTCTTACTCTGAGAGTGACACCCATGTACAGACCCACTCCCACTTACATATGTTCTCACAGACCCACTGAGACACTCATACACCCTCTCACAGATCCACTTAGACACTCCTCTCTCCCAAACTGAATCACAGACCATCTCAGAGACTTCTGGACTAAGTCAGTCACTCATACACTCACAAACACACACTTACTCAGAAACTCACTCAGATATACACACACCCACTCACTCATCCAGTCAAGGCTCATGCATTCCCACTCACAGACCCAGACACTCGCCCTCCCAGTCACATACCCACTCAAACACTCATGCATGAACCCATTCACTCACCCACTCGGAGACTTATGTTTTCACACACAGACCCATTGATCCACTCAAAGACTTATGCACCCAGAGACTCATTTACCCAAGCACAGTCACACTCACAGACCCATGCACCCACTGACAGAACCACTCAGACACTCACACTGCCAGTGATAGACTCATTGAGAGACTCATGCATTTACACACAGGTCCACTCAGACACTCATGCACCTGCTCACCCATTCAGATACCGACTTAGACACTCATGTATCCACTTGCAGATCCAGTCAGTCATATACTTACTTACAAATTCACAAAGGCACTCATGCCCCTACTCACCGATTGAGTGAGAGACTTATGCAACCAATCACATACCCATTGTGACACTGATGCACCCACTCATAGATGTACTGAGGCAGTCAAGCATTTCGTTACAGAAGTATTGATAGACTGATGATCCGTCTCACAGATCCTCTCAAATATTTATACTGTGAATGAGACACTTAGTGATGCAGTGATGCATGCAGTCAAAGATTACACTGAAAAAGTTATGCACTGTGTTGTACATGCTATTATACAGTCATTTAGATGGTAATGTGTTAAGTGTGTTGGTTATAATGCTATTGTACAGTCATTTAGATAGTAATGTGTTAAGTGTGTTGGTTATAGTCAATTTTGCAGTTGAATGTGGCGGTGGCTATTGAATGCCCCATTTGTTTTGTCATTTCACGATGTATTTGCAGTGACCGCGGCTACCGATATCATTGTGAAGCCCGTCGTCACCGCGAAAATGGAAAATAAATATGGCTTTAAACAGTGCAGTGATAACCCCTAGTGTCTAAAATACTGTAAAATGTGTGCATATATGTGTTTTGCACCCCCTAAAAAAGGCGCGATCGTCGCGGTTACTGGAATCATCGCAACTCTTGGTGTAATAATGAAAACA
Source organism: Calotriton arnoldi (assembly GCA_963921515.1). NCBI lineage: Eukaryota > Metazoa > Chordata > Amphibia > Caudata > Salamandridae > Calotriton > Calotriton arnoldi. The sequence continues at coordinate 56,554 of CAWUFW010012179.1, forward strand.
AGAAGTAGGTTTTAAACGGTTTCTTAAAAACGTACTAGAAAAATGTGTACAAATATGTTTTTAAAGCAGTGAGGTGTTTAATAATGTGTGTATTGCAATAGAATGAATTTTTATGTTAACATTTTTTAATGTGGTGGTTGTTGAATGTCTGCTTTTGTTTTGCGATTTTGCGACATGATCGCGATCATCGCGACGTCGTCCCTGATTTCAAAGATTAAAAAAAAAATCTTTGACAAGAAAATGAACAAAATGTTGGCCTCTTCGGTGGCTCTGACAACAGCATTTGTGTTTGAGTGTGTATAAGACAGCTACAGATAAGACTGTATGCAAAGTTTCAGGTTGCTTAGAAACATTCTGTTCCCTTCCTCTGTAAAGTGAACTCCATCACTTCTACACCATCCATGCATGTCAAAACGCAGATTGTTGTTATAGATAGAGCCCATATTATGGTCTCTGAGGAAAGCAGAAACAGTTTTATTAACATATTTCCTGGCTTTGTCAATCTGTGGACAGAATTGATTTGGCCACTTCCATTTCTGTCTTTGGCATATATTAGAGTACAATAGGCCAGTGTGAGGGAAAGCAAGATCAGTTCTGCAAAGGTATTCTTCATTAGGATTTTCAGCCCTACCACAGTCAATGTGCCTAGGTCATTGCCACCACAGTGCACAATCATGAGGTGAGGAGCTTGGAAATCCACAATGGTTTTAACCAAAGGCAGTAGCTGATGAAACTTTAACCCTCTCTGGCCAAGCCAACTAATCTCCACATTTGACAAACCCAAGTCCCTGTCAATAACTTTGTTTTTTGCAGCCTCTTCAGCCCAATAGACATAGCTGTGGCCCACAATCCACACTCTAAGCATTTTGTAGGAAGGAGGAGTAGCACACTGGACAGGTCTGCAGCTCAATATTACAGTTGGTACTTTGAAAGACAGGGAAAATGCATGTGAAATACATTTCCTGATCACAGATTCTCCACAGTAAATGCAACAATGTTGTGCTGACTCAAAAAATTCTTAAACAGTTATTAATGTATTTTCTGATAAACACATACAAAATCAAAAAAATTGTGGTATATAATATAAATATAATATACAATTATAGAAAGAAAATACGAAAATCTTAGAGGCTCACTTAAAAAGAAATGGACATTACAATTAGAAATTCACTGAAAAAACCCAAAGGTTACAGGGCCGTTATAGTTGGGAAATAGAATTTTAAAAAAAACTGAAAAATTAACTGAAAAAACAAAAGGTTACAGGGATGTTAGTTAGGCTGACATTTCACTCGTACAAAACCAGAGAAATTCAGCAGTTATAGTTAGCTTAGCTAACTATAACTGGCGCCCCCGCAATCCAATGCTTATGACCTCACATATTACATCACTCATAACATGGTCAGTGAAATCACTGATGACATCTATCTTCAATGACATCTCAAATGACATTGTCCACAAAATCACTAAGGCATTCCTCACACCCCCATAGAACCCTTCCTACACCCACTCCCACACAACCATTCACAAACCCATTCACAGACCCATACCAGTACTTATTCACCCAATCACTGATTCATAGATTTACACACATATCCACTCACTCACCCATACAGCCACTCGTATACCCACGCACTCACTAATACAGCCACTGATATATCTACTCATTCAGCCACTCACAGTCAGTCACCCATAGAGCTACTCACACATCTACTTACTCACCCATACAGTCAATCACACAGCCACTTACCCATACAGTTACACACATACCCACCGACTCATAAAGATACCAACATACTCACTCACCTCTACAGCCACTCTCACTATCACTCACTCACCCTTACAGTCACTCATATATCCCATCACTCACCAATACTGCCTTTCACATACCCAGTTACTCACCCATATACCACTGACACATGCACTCACTCACTGACACAGCCATACACACACTCACTCATTCATACAGCCCCTCACACATACTCACCAACCCATAGAGCCAATGACTCACCTATTCACCCATCCATACAGGCAGTTACACACTCCCTCACCAACCCACACAGACACTGAGACACCCATACACGTACTCAGACAACCAATCACTCACTCATACAGAAACTCACGTACCCACCCACACACCTATAAAACCCACTTAGACACCAGCTGACAGACAGATACAGACATTCACACAACCAGTTACTCACCCATACATTCACTGAGACACTTAATCATTCACTTATACAGTTACTTGCACACCTACTGAATCATCCAATCAGGCACTCATACCCACACTGATTCACCAATACACCTTGGTATATATATTTAACACTCGCATTTTTTCAAAAACACTCATTCACTGGATGATGTCATCAGTGATATCATTTGAGATGTCATGAGTGATGTAATATGTGAGGTCATAAGCAGTGCATTGCGGGAGCACGAGTATAGTTAGCTCAGCTAACTATAACTGCTGAATTTCTCTGGTTTTGTACGAGTGAAATTTCAGCCTAACTATAACGTCCCTGTAACCTTTGGTTTTTTTCAGTGAATTTCTAAGGTTTTTTTAAATTCTATTTCCTAACTACAACAGCCTTGTAACCTTTGTTTTTTTTAGTGAATATATCTATGTATATATATATATATATAGATATATATATATTTTCCATCAATTAATCCACTGCACTCCAGAAGTCGTGTTGTTCAAAGGATTTTATTTAAGCATAAATTCCACCACCATTACCACCACCAAACGTTTTGACCGTGACAAAGACCATTTCTTGGTCGAAACGTTTGGTGGTGGTAATGGTGGTGGAATTTATGCTTAAATAAAATCCTTTGAACTTCTACGACTTCTGAAGTGCAGTGGATTAATTAATGGAAAAGATGAAAGCGAGGTATGGTCTAACCTCGACACGAGCACCAGCTAAATGAAGAGCGCACCGATCTGGGACCGTTTGTTTTTGAGATATATATATATATTCACATATAAAGACATCTCTCCCATGGGGTTGACATGGAAATGGTCTGCCTCTTCTATTCTAACCAGTACTGCCGCCAGTGCCATTCTGTTTCAGCAGAGTGAGAGGACAGTAATCATTTTCTCCAGAGGGGTTGCACTTTGGGTGCCCATGTGGGCCTTATCCATCTGCATGCCATGTGATTGCACGAGAGGATGTCAGTGAGTCACAAAACCAACAGGGACTATCAGGGCACATTCCTGTCCTAACATCTTATTATTCTAAAATTATTAGGTACCCACATCTATTCAACATTCTTCAATACTGACCTGTAACACTCTTGCCCTTCTGAACTAGGGATCTACACATGACTCTGCCAATCCCCTCAGTTCGAACTTGCAGAGACCTCTCTTAAACCAGCAGTGGCAGCTCTACCAGTGTATTTGAATCCTGACATGAAGCACCTCACCTAAACACGTGAACACTCCATCACAAAAGCTGATGATGGGGTGTTACACGTCTTTACCAACAAAGGGGAATTGATCAAGCTTAAAATTGGTGCCAAATCTCAACACCTCGTGGGCATTAAAAGAGACCACACTACTGCTCTTCAGGCATGTATCCACCTACTCACTGATATCACATATAGGGAAGTGTTGGTTGTTATGGAATGTAGGGGGATCTAGGGAGTGAGGACATGAAGATAAATCGGTTGCAGTGGATGATGGGCAAATGGCAAGGGTGCAAGAGTCAGGGGGGTGCATAGAAGTGGAGGGTGCCAGATGCAATATCGGCAGACAAGACAGATAAAGCTGCTTGTGCGGTTCAGGAGGTAAAGTCTGGGGAGGGGAAAGGAAGGCAAAGAAAGTGGAAACAAAGGGTGGAAATATAGGGGTGAATAAAAATACCTTTGGGAGCACATTTATTTAATAACACAAAAGAGAAGATGTGGAGGGGAGAGTTTGTGGCTGTTTCCAAGTTACTGCACAGAGATACAAGTGAAAAAGGGATGAAAGGAAGAGGAATGGGAGCTGTCTAGGGTTCTAGTAAATATCGAGGCATGGACATCCGTATTTTTAATGCATGCTAGTGTATACTGCAAAGTTACGCTGATAGAGCTGTCACGTTCCCCATGTACATAGATGTTTTTTACTAGGCACAGTTGGATTTCAGAGCACTTTTGAGCATCAATTCAGACAAGTCCTGTGGGGAAGGTGGAGGGGGGTTGATTCAGAGCTGTGGTTGCAGTGGATGGCACCCACATGACCGGTGCCAGCTGCACTTACATAAAGTAGTATGCCAATTCAGTACCAGCCCTTTCTGGGTCGTCCCATCTGTGGGGGGTGGGAAGCTATGGAAGATGACAGTCTGGGGTCCAGGAAGTGGCATGTTGGGGATTTAACAGAGAAATCTAATTCCGCCAGTTTGCCGCTAATGATTCGAATGTTGTTACTGTATGGGGAGACATCCGCTTACACAATGTTTTGGGCTGTTGATGTGGGGGGAATAATGGGGGTCGCCCAGGGGCAGCAGTCAGATCCTTTGATATTGGTTTGACTGGCATGTTATCCAGAGAGGGAAGTGGCCGACAGACTCATAGGGGATTTCAGTGATGGTTTTAGATTGAGATATCAAGGCTTCTCTTTTTAAGTGTTTCAGCACTTTCTACAATGGGTTTTGTCAAGAAGAGTTGGTCACATACTGATTTCACAATATCTGGATGATTTCTTGTTTTTTGGGAAGGGAGCATGATTACCGAAGAGTGTTGGGCATTTTTCAGGGTTTGTCAGAGGACTTTAGGGTGCCCCTAGCACCAGAGAAGATGGAGGGCCAGAGTTCTGTATTAATTTTCTCACAATTGAATTGGGCACAATGAAAATGCAGGCGAGGTTGGAAGGAGACAACGTGCAAGAGATTGTTTTATAGGTAGAAGCGACATGCAAAGAGCTGAAGTTGGAGCTCCACAAGGTTCAGCATTTGTTGGGGCCTCTCAATTTTGCATGCAGAGTGGTCAGGGCTGGCAGAATGTTTTGTACAAGGCTTGCCATGTCGGGGGTGGGTTTCCCGTATCATAGAGGGCAAATGACAGTTGCTCTGCCTGTATGCCAGCAAGTTACTGGGAATTAAAACAAAGTAAGCATGTTTTTAGCAGCAGACAAGACTGACATGTACAGATTTTTTCTGAGTAGCAGAGGCTCTTGGTTTTGGCTTGTTCTGGGATGGATGGTGGTGCAGAACAATGGCTGAGTCATTGGTTCAGGCAGGGCAGAAGCATCGGCTTTCTTGAATTTTACTACTGGTGGTTGCTTTGGTGGTGTGAATTGAGGAGGAAAGTGCAATGTGGATAACATATCTGAAAGAGACAATTGGTTATGGATTCCTCACTTTAAAATTACCCCCAGGCATCAGACTGGATCCGGAGAATGTTTTCCCTTAGCATTACCTCTGCGCATCGATAGGTGGTGGTGGTGTCGGTCGACTCCGCGTTCGTCGTTGGCATCGTGGTCACCAGAATGACGTCGCGGTATCTACTTAGACGCCGCCCTCGCGCTCTGACGTCAGTTCTATCTTTTTACGCGCCAGCCAGCGCAGATCCAGAGAGAGCGGTACCTCGAGTCACTTTTTGACTCAGTTTTTGGACTTTTGTCGACACCTTTTTTGAGTCGATCGACTCCTGGTGCACGGAGGGATGTCACGTCGGACTGGCTTCAAGGCTTGCGACTCCTGTCGCAAATTGATGTTGGTCACGGACCCGCACCTCGTGTGCATTTGGTGCCTGGAGCGCGACCACGACCCAAAGTTGTGGTCCGACTGCCGGGCAATGAACCCGAAGTCTTTGCGGGAGCTGTCCCGAAAGCTTCTCGAGGCCCGGCAGTCCACTCCACGCCGTTCGAGGTCCCGGTCGAGAGGGAGGTCGCGAAGCCACCACCACCACTCGTCATCGAAGTCTTCGGGTAAGTCGAAGCACAAGAAGAAGGTTAAGAAGCATCGTCGCTCTTCGCGTTCTCCCCGTCCGTCGGCCAATGCGGGACGCGGGAGGTAGTCATCCAGCTCCGCCCGCGGAGCCTGTTGGGTCGACTCCGGCCTTCCCTCCCTTTCCGGGACCCGGAGCGACCCCTGCCCAGCTTTGAAGCTTTTATGAAGCCTTACATTGCATCTTCGGGCAGCCCGACTCCACCGGCGTACCCTCGGGCCCCGCGGACTCGGTTGGGGGCTCTAGGCCTTCAATGTCGGCGGCTTTGGCTCCGGCGCCGCAGGGCCACCAAGGATCCAGGCCTAGATCCAAATTGGCGCTGGTCGACCTCGTGACACCACCTCTGGCGTCGAATCCAGTGACGACACCCCCGACGCCGGTTGTGTCCCCAGCCAGCGTCGACCCCGGCCTCCCCCTCGATGAGGACACGGAGCCAGACCGACGTCGTCCGACATCGGGACCGGCGCCGACCGGTACTTTTGTACCCCTGTTCTCTCCTGATGTTTCATACTGCCCTAAGTGGCTCACAGGAGAGGGTGAGGAGGCCTGGGAGGGGTCTGTGAACCCTCTTGCAGACCAGTTGGAGGAACCAGACTGGAGAGAGGAGTAGGGTGAGGCCAGTGGTCTGGACACCTCCCCAGACCTTGGCATGCTATCTCCCCCTACCGTGGCTACTGAGGAGGGTGCATCTTACGCATAAGTGTTGCGTAGGGCAGCCGAGGCCCTAAACCTCGAGCTTCCTATGGTGGTGGTCAGGACTAACCTCCTGACAGAGGTGCTTCAACCGGCAGCGGCATCTTCAGAGCCCTTGCTGCCGTTTAATGAGGCCCTTACGGACATCCTTTTGGGCACTTGGTCCAAGCCCAACACAGGGGCCCCGGGCAACCCCACTTTCCTCTCTTCCCATCCAACCCCTGAGAGCTTGGTAGTCCAAGCCTCAACATCCAAAGGCGCATTCCCTAACGCTCCACCTGATAGGGAATCCAAGAAGCTGGACAACCTTGGAAAGATGTTTTCTTCCTCCAGCTTGGGACTGTGGTCGGTGAACACTGCATGTCTATTGGGCCGTTACTCCCACTCGGTGTGGGACACGGTTGCGCAGGTGCTTCCACAGTGCCCGGAGGAGGCCCGGGCTGTGCTCTCCCGTGCTGTTGCCGAAGGGAGAGACGCAGCGAAGTTCACCATCCGGTGTGGGCTGGACACCCCCGACTCACTGGGCTTGACGATTTCCACGTCGGAAGCACTGAGACGCTACGCCTGGTTGATGTCCACTGACTTTTCAGGGATGCCCAAGCAACGCTTTTGGACATGCCCTGTGATGGCCGTCGCCTCTTTGCCGACAAGGCAAACAACGCGCTCGAGCGCTCTAAGGATTCTAGGGCTACAGCCAGATCCTTAGGCCTCGCTTCCACCTCCCGCACAGTGCAGTCTGCTTTTTGCCCCTTTCGTGGCTACGGAAGGGGTGCCCCACCACGTTCCGCCCAGAGCCACTGGCCTGCGCAAGCTGTCCAGCCTCTGCGCGGCCGGGGACGTGGATCCCACCACCGGGGGTCGGGGCCAGCGGGTGGCCCAGTCCACCAGTGCGCCCTCTGCAGCAGCCTCCAAACCCTACTAGTCCAATCTTTTAGGCCCATCACTCGCCAGTGGGCGGCAGGATTCGCCATCACCTCCCCCACTAGTTCAACATCACATCGGACAGGTGGGTTTTGCAGATAGTCCGAAGGGGCTACTCCCTCCCCTTCGAGATTACCCCTCCATCCATGCCACCTCAATTCCATTGCATGTCGGAGGATCACCTGGTTGATCACCTTCAACAGGAAGTTACGGCTCTCTTGGCCAAGGGAGCCATCAAGCGCATTCCTGCCCCAGAAGTAGGTTGTGGTTGTTATTCCCACTACTTTCTGGTGCCCAAGAAGGACAAGGGTCTGCGTCCTATCTTGGATCTCAGGAACGTCAACCGCTTCCTCCGGAAGGAGAAGTTCAAGATGTTGACACTGGCTCAGGTCCTGTCTACTTTCGACCCTGGAGACTGGATGGTAGCGTTGGACTTGCAGGACGCTTATTTTCATATCCCCGTCCTGCCGGCCCACCGGCGTTACCTGCGGTTCACGGTAGGCCACGAGCACTTTCAGTTTACCGTGCTCCCCTTTGGCCTTACCAGCGCCCGTCGGGTGTTCACGAAAGTTATTGCGGTGGTCGTAGCTCATCTGCGCAGATCAGGGGTTTCAGTCTTCCCCTTTCTCGACGACTGGCTGTTGAAGGCGGGCTCGCCCCAGGCTGTCGTCTCCCACCTCCAGACTACGGCCGACCTTCTGCATTCGCTGGGGTTCACTATCAATGTGCCAAAGTCACACCTGATTCCCTCTCGGAAGCTCCTTTTCATCGGAGCAGTTCTGGACACAGCGCAGTTTCGGGCTTATCCTCCTGAGCAGCGAGTCTGGGATATTTGGGCTATAATTCCGATCTTTCAGCCTCTATCCCGGTTTTCGGTCAGAATGACCCGGAGGCTACTGGGCCTCATGGCCTCCTGCATCTTGCTGGTGGACTATGCCAGGTGGCATATGCGGTCTCTGCAGTGGGACCTGAAGTTCCAGTGGGCACAGCATCAGGAGAATCTTTCCGATTGCGTCCAGATCTTTGAGGGCACTGCTCGCCAATTGCAGTGGTGGCTAACGAACCAGGATTGGGTCGACGGCAGATCCCTCTCCCTTCCCCAACCAGAGTTCACAGTGGTGACGGATGCATCACTGCTGGGGTGGGGCGGCCACATGGGAGAGGCGGAGATCAGAGGCCTCTGGGCTCCGGCGGAGTCCGGGCTCCTCATCAACCATCTGGAGCTTCGGGCGATTCGTCTTGCACTAAAGGCATTCCTTCCCTCTGTCCGGGGAAGAGTGGTGCAGGTGTTCACGGACAACACCACCACCATGTGGTACTGCAACAAACAGGGCGGGTGGGGTCCTGGACCCTATGTCAAGAGGCTCTCCGCCTTTGGACATGGCTGGAACATCGGGGCATGTCCCTGGTGGTTCAACACCTGGCAGGTTCTCTGAACGCCAGGTCGGACGAACTCAGCCGCAGATGCATGATGGATCACGAATTGCGTCTTCACTCGGAGGTGGTGCAAGGTCTCTTTCAGCAGTGGGGAGAACCTTGGTTAGATCTGTTCGCCACCGAAGAGAACGCGCAATGTCAGCAGTTTTGCATGTTGGAATTTCCAAGGCGGCACTCGCTAGGCGACGCTTTTCGTCGCGAGTGGAGTTGCGGTCTTCTATACGCCTTTCCGCCTATACCACTTCTGCCCAGAGTGCTGAAGAAGATCAAGCACGACCGGGCCCAAGTCATTCTTGTGGCCCCGGATTGGGCACGAAGAGTCTGTTATCCCGAGCTATTACATATGGCCATCGATCCTCCAATCAGACTGCCTCTTCCGGAGGATCGTCTGTCGCAGCAGCAGGGGACGGTCCTCCACCCGAACCTGTCCAGCCTCCACCTCCTTGCGTGGAGATTGAGCGGCGACAGTTGACAGCTTTCAAGCTTCCTCCCGAAGTCTGTAATGTTATCTTGGCAGCCAGGCGTCCCTCCACCAAAATGGTGTACGCCTGTTGATGGAACAAGTTTGTGGCATGGTGCGCAGCAAAGGCTGTGGATCCCCTTTCTGCCCCCCTTTCAGAGGTTCTCCTCTTCATTCTTTCTTTGGCCGAGCAGGGCTCTGCTCTGGGCACTCTCAAAGGCTATCTTTCGGCCATTTCAGCCTTCCTTCGTCTGCCTGACCAGCCTTCTCTTTTCAAGTCCCCCATTGTAAATCGCCTTCTTAAGGGCATTACTCACTTGTTTCCTCCAACTCCTTTTGTGATGCCCCAGTGGGACTTGAACCTGGTTCTTACTTTTCTTATGGGTGCACCCTTCGAGCCGCTACATAACTGTCCTCGCAGGCTTCTGACTCTTAAAACTGCCTTTCTGGTTGCCATCACCTCTGCTCGCAGGGTGAGTGAGCTACAAGCCCTTTCTTCCAAGCCTCCTTTTCTGGCTGTTCATCCGGACAAAGTTGTCCTCCGCATAGGCCATCTTTCCTTCCCAAAGTGGTTACCTCTTTCCATATAGGACAGACCATCACTTTGCCCACCTTCTTTCCGCCTCCACATCCTTCTAAAGATGAAGAGAGGCTCCACCGTCTGAATCCAAAACGTGCGCTTTCCTTCTATCTGGATCGCACAAGACAATTCCGGGTGGATGACCAGCTCTTTGTTTTTTTATGTGGGCGCCAAGAAAGGTCGGCCCGTGCAGAAACGAACCATCTCCCGATGGGTCGTTCTTTGCATCACAATCTGCTATTCCTTCGCGAAAAAGGAACCTCCAGTTGGGTTGCGTGCCCATTCCACCAGGGCGACGGCAGCCACTACTGCTTTGGGACGTGGAGTCCCCCTTCTTGACATCTGCCAGGCAGCTACGTGGGCTTCACTGCACACGTTTACCAAACACTCCTGCCTGGACAGCCAAGACTGGAGGGACAGCTTCTTCGGCCATTCGGTTCTCCAGGACTTTCTGGTGTGAACTTGGTTTGCAGACCCACCACCATGGTTGGTATTTCTGGGGTATCTATTCTAAGGTGAGTAATCCTTAACTAATTGTCTCTTTCAGATGAACAAATTACTTACCTTCGGTAACAATATATATGTAAGAGACATAGATTAGTTATGGATTCCTCACCGCCCCACCCATCCTCCCCATTCTGCGAACTGACTTCTAGGGTAAGGGACATTTTTTCAGGGCCCTAGTTTTCGTGCACCAGTGGTCAGTGTCAGTCAGTCAGTCAAATCCACTTTATTTGGTTAATAAAAACCATAAAAGTACACAACATGCAACAATTACCACACCAATAGTAAAATTTAAAAGAGAATTCATAAATAAGCTTGGGCGAGGTAAAACTTTTCGGCACCAGGGTTCATAAATATACAAGTAAAACAAGTTGGCAAAAATTCATTTATAGCAACTATTGATCTAGGATACATCATATTCAACAGCAATTTCTCAAATGGGGGAGGCGGGCAAACGTTAAAACAAGATTCATTCGGTCATATAGGGTTACATATCATAGAATACCGTTTTTTCCTGTGCCTCACAGCTGCCACTAAGAAGCTCGCAATATTAGAAGACTCCCAAGGATCATTCAGCATCAGCAAATATAATGAAGCAGGTCTAACCTGCATAAAACCTTTTCCCTTTAAAATAGGGATTACAAATTTTCTACGCATATCGCTAAAATGATCACAAAACATTATAAAGTGCATAGTGTCCTGGGTCGAGAAATTATCACAAGTACAAGGCCCTAACTCGTTCACCCTACTCCAACCCTGCGGGTCTGCTAGTAAACAATGAATAAGATTAAAACGAAATCTTGTTAAAAGAAAACGGTGGAAAGGCTTAGTGACAAATGTTAAATAAGATTCTGTCTGTGGTGCAGATTTTAACAAGAAATATACTTTCACAGTAGGTTTCATTAACTTAGTCGCCTCTGTCTCTACATACAACAAATTTAAAAATTGTGTTTTGACCCACCCCAAGTCCTCTTTCCGTATTTTGTCTGGGGAATCGAAGAGTTTGGGGCGCCCAAGTTTGTTTAGGAATAACTTAACATATTGTAACCATGGAATACTGCTTGCTCTCTCCAAGGAAACACAATCTCTGGCAATCTCTTGATTCAGTGCCAATTCTGGGTTAGTCCAAATTGTTAACCAACATACCAGTGGGGCCAGCCCTATCAGGTCAGAAACATAGCAAATGCCCAGTTCTTGGTGTATAACATAGGTGGGGGTAGATTGGGGGACCAACGAGAGAAGCCTTAAAAACTTGTTTTCAACTATCTGAAGCCCCTCAGCCGATTTGTATCCCCAAATAACAGACCCGTACCTCGCAATAGCAATGCACTTAGACCTATAGATGTTAAGCATGGCTTCGATTGGCTTGGCCCTAAGTCGTTGTGCAAAGCCATGGACGGCTGCTGTAGATCTTGCCATGGCATATTTTTTTGCGGGGAACCCACGTTCCCCTCTCATCGTACAAGACCCCCAGTGGTCAGTGTCTTGCATGGCTCTGCGCTTCTGGCGTGGAATGTTGTGTAAAGAGCTGACGTCCGCGCGCGAGGGCGGCGTCTAAATAGATACTGTGACGTCGTTCCGGCGACCACGACGCCAACGACAAACGCGGAGTCGACCGACGCCACCTATCGACGCGCAGAGGTACTGGTGAGGGAAAAAATTCTCCGGATCCAGTCTGACGCTTGGGGGTAATTCTAAGGTGAGGAATCAATAACTAATCTATGTCTCTTACAGGTATATCGTTACCGAAGGTAAGTAACTAGTTCATCAGAGGTGGAGATAGTTAACAGGCGGAAGGCGAAGTACTTGAGGGTTTTGCGGTTCTTGAGGAAGATTATGAAGGGTTGTCTGCATTTCAATATTGTTTTTAGAGCAAAGCATGTCCCTGAAACAAGTAATGACATTGCTGAGGCTTTATCTTGTTCGTAGGGAAAGAGGTTTCCAAGTTTGGCCCTAGAAACGGAAGGGATGAAGGTCAAGTTGCCGCAGGACATTTGTTCACCGGGGCAATGAGCATTCTGGAACTTGTTGAACAATATGTATCAGTAACTACTAGATGATCCTACTGACCGACTTGGTGGGAGTTTAAAGATGGTGGGGGTAGGAAGAAAGGAGTGATAAAGATGGTTTGGAACTGAGTAACAAGAACTTTATGCATTTTCCATTATCTTTGATTGACAAGAGCTTATCAGCTGTTACCATTGCCGGGAACCTCGCAGGTTTGTCATTACGCAAAGTTATTTCTGGGCTTTGACCCGGCTGCTCAGAATTGGTGAGGAGAGTACTAGCAGGTTGGTCAAATTGAATGGGAGGAAATCTAAACTATGGGAACCGATTTTATATCATTTGTTGACGTGGTTGCTCTGGGAGTTGGAGTTTGCTGTTATGACAACTTTGAAGTTGAAATCTTTTAGTCTTTACCTATTTTGGACGTTTTTATGGTCTGAATTGTTAGGCTCAAGGAACAGGCCAGGTGTAAAAAGACCAGAGGTGGGGATGGAAGATATGTTTTTGAAAATATTGCTTTGGCGTTCCAAAACAGATCAGAGAGGGCTAAGGAGATGGGTTGTGTTGAAGACTGGACTTGTGACAGAGGCAGGTAGACTTTTGACAATTTGTACAATTTCCAGATGTGTTTAGGAGATGAGGTTGTTTACTCTACTAATGGTGAGAGGGTGACTGCGGCCAATCTTTTGGGAATATTGAGAAAATCATTGGTTTACTTGGGATTGAATGTGAAGGGCTTTGGCATGTGCTGTTTAGACTGGAGCTGCATCTGAGGCAGCAAGGATAGGACTTCAGACTGAGGACAAAAAGAGGATTGAGAGATGATGGTCCAGGTGTTGTGAGAGGTACATACGAGGGAGTAGGGCTTTCTGGTTTTTAACGCATGGTGGATTTTGGTTATATTATTTTTTGTTTTAGTCTAGGTTGTATACACGCCCCTTGGCAGAAAGAATCGTAACGTGGATCATAGGGCATTCCTTAGTTCAGTGGGCTGCAAAGTTTACTGATTGCCATCCAAGTAGTAGACATGGGGTATATTCATGGTGAAAGAGTAGGATGAGGTGGGGACAGCTGTTGCTGTTATTGGCTGAACTATTTATGCGCAGAGGATGTCCAGATGTACTAATAATAAATCTAGGAGGAAGTGATCTGTGCAGCTATTGGGCCTCTCTCTGCTGAAGAACACGAAAGAGGACTTGGTGAGGCTGAAGAGCTTCGGGGCGGCACATGCATGGTATGGACTGAATTTGTTCCGAAAAGGGTGTGGTGGGATGACATAAACAGTGCCCTGGACAAAGCAAGATGAAAACTGCATAGAGCAATGAGAGTGTTTTGTGCAAGCATGGGGATACAATATCACAGTGGAATAAAGAAGTAGATGCCATGTTATATTGCTCAGTGTATATTATTTTTTTTAGATCTGCGGGTATTGGTTGAAAAGTTGTTGGGTGAGCGAACATGGTGTTGAGCATTACGGGAACAAGTGAAATATCTGTATTTGAAGGCTAAAGGGAGTGGAACGATGAGGCAGGAAAACACCTTACCCGTGTTTCCTTATTTGGCAGGGGTTGGAGAGTTGGTGATTCACAAGTGGTTGTATCCATTCCCCAGGGAGGAGCATAGCTAAGAGACTGCAGTAGAAGTTGAAAGAGTTGGAGCAAGTTAAGGTGGTGATGGCTTTAAGAGGTTGGTCACTTGCGTAGATGAGGTGTCTGTTTAAAGAATGGCTGTGAGATGGGAGAGGGGAAATGTAAGTGTTACATGTAAGTGACGAGATTGTTTGGCATTTTGGGAGAGATTTAAGAGCGGGAGGATGGCAAATTGCCTACTTTATATTAATGAGCTTGCTTAAAATATTATATGTTTAGCGGATGTTGCTGCACATGCGGAATGGTCACTGGATGAAGCCCCAATATAACTTGTTGTTTAACTGCCTTGATCAGTCCTCACCAGGGTGGGAGGATGGGGTGGGAAGCGGGAAGGTTGTTTAATTGATCACTCCACCACTTGCCGGCACCAGAGTTGTAGACATGGTGTGTGTTTTTTCTCCTTTGTTGCATTTTGTATACATGAAAATAATAAAAAAGATTTGATCTTCAAATATTGTATTTGACTGTTATTATCTGCAGACCTGTCTTAATAAATGTGGCCTCTTTCCATATATGGTACTCTATGGTTTCATGTGAAATCTCGCCCGATAAGATGTAATAAATTAACGTTTGCACAGTGCTTTATCTTTTAGAAAAGAAAAGTATTTTTTTCTGTGCACAGCGCAGGGGTACACATGGAAAATAATACAAAGGTACAGCGGTACATGCAGGTTCTGCAAATGAGCACAGTGTTAGTAAGGGGGAGATCAGTGGTGTGTGAGCCACCCTCCTTGACTCCTGTCACTCTCATGATTCTCTACATCCCTGGAGGAGGGCTGGCCTTGTATGCTGCTCTCAGTAGTGGATAATTCATGTGGGGATGGGGGTTCCCGTTAGTCAGTGGCATAACAAAACTTCAGGGGCCCCCTTATAAGGTATGCTTATGGGCCCCCCAATGTAATTTCTTCCCGCATTAAAAATCCAATATCCCTACTAGCGATTTACAGCACTTAGAAAAGGAAAATTTAGTTAAACACTATAGAAAAAAATATTATCATTGTTAAACTGATTTACAGCACCAGAGTTAAGAGGATGCTACTATGTCCGTCATTTTATTGAAAACTGAAGGCAAAAAAGTGACCTGAAGTGGAAACTATATTCTTGAATGTTATTATATTGCCCAAAATAATTGTTACATCTTTATCTCCAAATTAACACTTGAATATATTTTCATTCTCTTCTGACCATACTCTTCTGTCTTGAACTGCAAGCAGCTCATTTTTATTCTCCATTTCATACTCGCTACAACCAGCAAAACAAACATAATACCATGAATTGCATTAGGTCTCAATAGACAATTCACCCCTCCAATGGAACTGAAGATCAAGCCTCAGTCACAGCCCACTTAGGTGATTGTGATGAGTTCCACACCTGAACAAATTGTAAGATCATGGGCAAATTACTTCCTCTCGCTATCCCTCAGTTCTTTTATCTTCAACTGAGTTATATAAAGTTTAGTGGAGCAGGCACATTAACCCGCTGAGTTACTGTACTAGGATTTTAAGCTGCAGGGTGTACACACACATCACTCCTTTGACAAGCAGTGCCCTTCCTTTTAAAATGTCCCCCATTCCCACTTATTGTGATAATGAAGCCTCTGGTTCAAGGACCATTCTCTGATACGCTTCAGGGAAACAATTTTCTAAGTTCCAGGATGAACCCTGAGCACATTTCTGCGGACATCAGAGAACGAGTGAATGGTCCTAGTTGTACAGAGCAGCTGTCCAGTGTGAACTGCCTTGCGGTTCCGTACTGTCTTTAGGAGGCCAGACATATATTCCCTGAACCTGTGACCTGCAGGTTACACATTGATAGCTGTAGCAGGTGCATTAAAAATCTGGTCCCTTCCATTTTATCAACATTTAAACTTGTGACCATGAAGCTGCACACACATGTCTCTGTCACATGCTTGAACCTGCCTAGTTATTGTAATATACTCTCTGCCCTGTAGCCCGTAGAAGCATATTTCCCTCATGGTGTGAAAGGCGACCTCCTTGAATGGATAAGCAGTAAAATGAAGAATAGGGAACCCAATTGTATAATAATAGGGAACCCTGTTATATTGTGGTGTGCTGACACTTTCGCTCTTCTAAGTGAAAAGTACTATTGTGGTGTTGTCATAGGGTTTCTGCACACACACAGAGCTATGCACAGGATAATAGGACCTCGGAATATAGTGGTGAGCCAACCATAGACCTTAGCACCTAAAACCCCAACCCAACTAGCCTTAGCGTCCCATTAGCACCAATGTACCAATGATTAGACAACCCAGAACACAGTATCTCTCTCTCAGGACTCGCAGAGGCAAGAACACTCTTTCGTCACACTCGTACCTGTCCACAACGTGCGTAAGAAGAGACACTGTATAGGTTAAAATGTTTATTTCAACTTACGTGCTCTAAGATACAGTACACGTGTCAGTACTATTAGCATAATGCATATGAATAATATAATCAGCATGGTTACAACTCCATAGAATACAAACTGGGAAAGCATCTCATAAAGCAGTGGATATATGTCTAACTAACATTACCACCCTCCCCGTGCTGGAAGCTAGTTTATTATAAAAATAGAAGACCTCTGGGCTTTGACTAGCGAACCCCCATACCTCAGTCTCTAGATGCAAAACTACATCAGCAGACAATCACAGCTCTTCTCCGTGGAAAGGTTGTCTCCAAGTGTGTCTAGAGCGGGCAAACCGCAATATTAAAAGCACACTAATTTCTCCATGGCAGCTGTACATAGTGTTATGGCTACGTACGAGGGACTGGCCAAATCAGCAAGAACAAGGAAACGTTGTTATTCGACCTTGTACATGTTGTGCAGACTGAGCCCAAAGGGAACAGAAGAAAAGGTGAAAGATAGAAAATGCAGACAGTGCTAAAATAACTTGGCAAGAGCAGAGGTCGATAGAACAACGGCTCAGAGTGATGTGTGCAAAGAAAAGCATTATGGCAGCCAGGCCCCAGACAACTTAGCAAGGCAGGCCAGGGCCAGGATGCCACAAACCACAAGACACCCTCCCCTGGACAGTCCATCGGCCAAGACAAAGGTCGAAGACGGAGTTCAAATGGTCGAGCAGAACAGAAATGTCGGCCGGGTACGCAGCCACCATGAGGGAGAACCAGGGACAAAAAACAAAAGCGTCCAGGAAAAACGAGAGCCAGCGAGGTAGGCCACTTCAATCCAGAAGCGTATAAGTGCAGAAAAACGCTATAGCATCCAAGAGGACATCATTGGAAGTGTCAGAAAACATAGACGCCATCCAGTCCAACAGATCAAACGAGCAGGAATGTTCCTCAGAGGACGGAGCATCCAAAAGCAATGCGGGACAGCTTGCGTGATATTCAATATAGCTTTGTTGTAGGAGATTCTGAGCAGCCGCCCAGATATCCCATTGTGCCAAAATCCCAAGTGCAGCCGCACGTGTCATACAGCCAGTAACGGAACAGTCCTGTTCATGGGCCTCTAAGGGACCCACCAACCGAACAAAATCCGGAACAGACAACGACGAATTGGAGAGGCAATAATCCATGGTCCAGGTGAAAGGACAGCGGATGCAAGACATCACAGGTTGCACGCAAGTGAAATACGCAAAGCGAAAAGAAAGGGTGTAGGACACACTGATGGTCGCCAAGGGCAGAACACCGAAACCAGCCAGGAGTCGCTCACGGAGCAGCTGGAGGCGTTCGGGATCGAGAAGGGCCCATCGGGGAGCAGCCATTGCGCAGAAAACAGACCAACAGCAAGACACCAGCCGCCAAGGCGAGGATTAATGGGAAGCCACCAAAGACGCTGGAAAAAATAGAATGAATGAACGCCGGTATCACACCGAAAATAGTTTGGAAGGTGGACACCTGGCCGGACCCCACAATCTTAAAAAAATGCACCAGACCCTCAGTGTTTGATGCGTTAAAAATACGATGAATTAACTCCCCGAAATGTTGGGGGAGGTTAGTGTTCAAAAGGGCCTGTATTTCACTGTGGGTACTCGCCACCTGGAGAACGAATGTCTCCCGGGCGGATGTGAGCATAACCTCCTCATTCAATAATAGGGCCTTTATTCTGCTCAACTTATTGAAATCAGCCTCCATGGTAGTTATGGAAGGCCAAATAGAGTTATCAACGATGTCGTGAGGGGGAGGAAAAAGCACATTCTTGCAGCAGACAACTCTGTGCGAAACCGTGACAATATACGGAATGCCGGCCTGTAGGCCACAACAGTCCTCGTTATTCAAAAGCAAATAGCTACCATTAGTAAGCAAAGTAAAGGTAGGAGAAATAGCAGGAGCAGGAATACCCTTTAGCACACAAGCAAGATTCGGAGCGGAAACGCTACAAGCTCCGTGCAGCTTAATATGTTTACAAATAAGTGAATGACCTACAGTTGAATCACAAGACTCCCCCGTGAGAAAAACTTCCTTGCCGTCTCTAAGGCATTTATACATGAAAGGCAAGGACCAGAGCTCATGCAGGAAGGCACTACCCAAAGGCTGGAAACGGCCCACAGGATAATGTTTCATGCACGAGCTAAATTCAAACAAGGAAAAAGGTAAAGCGATAACCCCATGAACTAGCCACACAGCAGAATCTAGTTCCGCTACAGAGAATGGTAAAGGATCCACTTTCTCGATATGTAACAAAGTGTAAGATGCATCTTTCATGGACATGAACTGCTGTTTTTCAGTCAAATTAAAAGGCAGAAACAGGGCAGTGGTGTTCAAGAAATGCCAAGGAACTTTACCTAACTTAAGTGTTTGCAAAGTCCACGCAAACTGCATAACTGAACGCAATTGATTCTGACCATGGTACAATATAGAAACATCATCTTGTACAATATCCACAACAGAGGACACAATATTCTCCAATGTGTAAATGCGGGAAGACAAGGTATTGATACTATTGTCAACAACAGCAAGCACCTTTTCCAAATTGGCTTGGTCTATTTCCCAAAGACGGGATGCAGCTTCCATTTGTGACAGCTTCCAGAGTTCATTATATGCCTCATAAATGAACCTCTTCGGTCGTGGACCACGAGGCCCCAAGATAAAGTCTGACAGATCAATAGTGCCTGATAGGAGGGACAAATGTTGTTTAACAGAGTCTAGGGACGCATGCTGCAACCACTGTTTGCATAATTTACCAACAGAATATGTGGTGACAGTACGGGAATCAGAAAACCTCGGATCAGGCCTGTCCTGTTTGTATCCTGGAACTGAGCCGTGAAAACGCAGTTGGCATGCATTAGACGATATGGGCCATACCAACCAGGGTGACTGAACAAGTGTAGAAACATTGAATGTATTGTCCTGAAACATGGCCTGCAGAGTCGCGAGGGACATATTAAAACGCAAGCTATCATTGGGATGGTAGGGAAGGTGCGTTTAATTGTTTAGTGGTAGCCAAACCCCAACACGTAGTCTGATAGATGGTAGCATTGAGAAACACCATTTGGGCCGGGATAAGGCAAGCACGGTGCAATGCCTCTGTGCCTTGCACCTGCCAAGGCTTCGAGCCCCAAATTGATTTTAAATCTACAGTGTCCTTCCAGTACTCGTAACCACCCACTGCTAAGGCACTTAAAAAGGAACCTGAATACAGCAATTTGGTGTGGGTCAACATGATTTTCTGAGTTAATGGGGCATTCAGTTTAAAATAATAGGACCCAGGGTTTGATCGATTGAAATCAGTGAAATAGGTAAATTTATTTCTAAGAGTCTGGGAGCTACCCGGTAAGGGGTTTGGGCAATGTTCCCATTGGGTGTAGGTAACAGGGTTACGTAGTGCACTCGGTTTGTGGAGAAAATGGTTGCCCCAATGCTGGTAGCAATACAAATCTGCATAATTCACAGAATTCATATACAAATCCTCAGCATTAAAAGAAGCATAATATTTTAGATCAGCAAATAATGCTTCAACGGCATGCACATCCCAATCGTCAGAATGAATATTACTTTTTACTACATCACCCATCGAAACTCGAAGGACACTTGGCACATTAATAATTTCTGTCGGACCATGGATTTGAAAGTTTACCGCATCCCATACGATGCCATCAGCAACTGGAAAAGCTGAAATGTTCACAAATGTGTGGTCACGCTTCATGATGTGAGATGAGGAATGTGGGCCCAAAGTTCCAGCAACACTATTCACAGCAGAGCGTTCAGGTAAATAGTGACCATTTATGAGTAGAAAAAACACTGTGACAAACCCAATGGACATGAACAAAAAAATCAAGAAAAGCACCAACCAGATGTATGTCCAGGGTGGAACCAAAAAATTGTCTCTAAACCAGGATACAAAAAGACTGAACTTGGACGGGACAATTGATGAGGTGGAACCCGAGTCAAAAGAATAGCGTGTCGGGCTCAGTGGCGTTGTTGGTTGGTGTGCCACCGACTCTGTTGCGGGATAGGTATACTCGTCCTCGTCGATGCAGGGGGCGACAGGGGGTTCGAATATATTTTCAGGCAAATCAACCATCTCCATGGTAACATCAGTGACCGTTCAGGCAGGAGTGCCTCGAACACATGTCCGATAAATGGCAGGACAAGAGACCGCTGGTGTAACACTATTCAGGATCGGCCAGATGTTGTAGCTTGACATTTTCCACTGAGATGTATCTGTTCTCCTTGCGACCAGGAAGCGGTGGTAAGATGACTGTACGTGTTCCCTTCAAGCCCAGAACTGGAACTGGTGCACGAAAAGAGGGGCCGAATTCTTTTTTGTTCTCCACCTTCTCTCGAACCAGGTCGCCAATCTTCGGAAGCCAGCCGGCAACCGGAATCTGCAGATCAGGGTCTATGGCTGAAGGCAAATGTGCAATTGCAAGTTTGTCTCGGGCTTCTTGTAAGTCCTGCAACATAGTAGAATGGTTATCTACATCAAACTTGGCGGATTGCGCCGCCATGTCTAGACCATCAAGGTCAGGCACAAACATTCGTATGCCAAAAAGCATTTCGTAAGGGGTCCACCCACCCAGAGGTCTTCTAGGGAGATTATTAAGTGCACGTTGTACGGTATACAAGTGGGCCAGCCAGTTCCTGCCAGTACCTATAACTCTAGCTGTCAAGGATTGCTTTAAGTCACGGTTCATTCGTTCAACGATAGAGTTGCCCTCAGGCCTATACGGAGACGAAAATTTCACCCGCACCCCCAATGAACCCATTGCGTCCTTGTAAGCCTTAGAGGCAAACGCCGGACCTTGGTCAGAATGGAAGGTGCCGCATGCGAAAATTCCCACAAAGACACGCAAATCCCTGATGACATTTCGAGCGTCAGCACTCCGTTGTGGCCAGACCCAGATGAACCGTGTGCACGAGTCCACTGCCACTAAGATATATTTATAGGCAGTGTCTGAAGAAAAGGGACCGCAGTGATCCAGGTAAACACACCCAAAGGGTCTGTTTGAAATGCCGAGCGAGGTCTGTGGTGGTCGTGTAACCGTGGAAGGCTTAATCTGTTGACAAACGTCACAGGAAAGCACATAAGTACGGGTGTCTTTATATAACCCACGCCACCAGTAACGCTGCTGCAAAATGGAAACCGTCGCAGACACACCAGCATGAGCCAAAGCCATGCCTTCGTGCGCTGCCGTTATCAAGGAAAGTCTGCGGTCCGCGTTGGGGATCAGCCGATCACCAACGTCAGGTATTGTTACATAAGGAGCCTGTTCGGGACCTAACTGGTAAGAATATTTGGAAGGAAAACCCCTAGGGTAATTAGCGCCTTCCTTTGTCGCAGCTATAGCTGCCAAAATATCGGTGTCTATTTTAGACATGGATCTAGTAACTGCTGCTACTGAACACGTGACTACTGCTGATCTGGCAGCTTCATCTGCCAGACTGCTACCAACAGCGTGTGCGCCCACCCGCTGATGGCCTAGGGTGTGAACCACCTGTGTGAGAGGCAGACGTTGTTGTAATTCTGCCACTCGGACCCAAAGCATTTTATGCTTGATTGTGCTGCCTTTAGTGTCTCTATAGTCGTTTTGCGACCAAAAGAACAGATTGTCATTGTAAGATTGAACACAGTAATAAGAATCGCATACAATGAGAGTGGTCACATCAGGATTAACGAACTCAAGCGCAAGCACCAATGCGCGCAACTCGGCCAATTGTGCAGTACTGTCCCCGAGTGCCTGAGTGTGCACTACAGTGGATTTGAACTTTCCGTTCACAAAAGTACCTGCAACGATAGCACATGCGGCTGAATAAGCATGCTTGGACCCCGTGGCCGGTTGTGCCGAACCATCGGCGTAGATCACACAGTCGTAATCCTCAAGCGGCAGTAAAGACAGAGGAGGAGGATGAACGAATTCATACTGTAAAAACTCCTGAGTCTGAAGAGAAGAATCGAATATGAAAGTGACATCCGGAGACGTCAAAGAGGTTGCCCATTGAATCCAACGGGGTGCAAAGCTTTAGAGTTCGGTACACTTGCTTTGGTCACTGCCTCTAGGGCAGGATATGGTGTTACCACCAGAATGCGTTTTCCCTGTGCCAGTGCGCGCTCCTTTAGAATCGCCATTTGCACTGCTGTCAGAACTTTTTCCACAGATGAAAAGCGCATTTCTGCGGAAGTGTATAGATGTGACTTGTATGCGATGGGTACTGTATCACCTTCGTTAAAGGTTAAGTACGTGAAACCCACTGCCCCCGGAATGATTCTAATCACCAGGTTTGTGTGGTTATCACGCGTCAAAAGATATTTAGACTCAAGAAGGTCAGTCTGTAAAGACTGTAGAATGGAGGTATGCTCCGGAAGCCAGCAAGACTTCAAAAAGGTAGGTTGTATCAAGGCATACAGTGGCTTGATACGCTGGGCGTATTCGGGAACGTATGTACGTCCAAAGTTCAAAAAACCCAGCAAGGACTGAAGCTTCTTCAGATTAGTAGGAGGGCACAGAAGTGCACATTTCTCTAGGAAATGTGGGGCTAGGCCCTTACCTTCATTGTTGAGCTCGTAGCCCAAGAACAAAACGGTAAATTCAGCAATATGAGATTTGGCAAAGTAAAATTTGTAACCTTGAACCGCAAATTCAAGAATAATGCGGTCTACTCGGGTCAGATGCGGGAACAATTCGTCGTCCGTCAGATAAATGTCATCTACGTACGAACATGCGTCTGGATCGATGCCGTCTAACAAAGAGACAACACGAGCGGCGAATACGCCTGGACTATTCTTGTAGCCCATAGGAAGACGCCTGAATTTGAACATTTTACCACCGGAAGTAAAAGCACTCCATTGGCCACTCTCCGGGGCTAAGTTGTGCGTGTAGAACCCATTTGAGAGGTCAAGTGTCGTTTTATATTTTTTACGAACAAGACTGTCTACAAGCGCAGAACTGTGGGTGTTTTGCACCACAAAGGTCCGACAATGAGAGTTCAAATGCCGGTAATCCAAAACTAAGCGGTACGATCCATCGGGTTTAGAAACCGCGAAAAGGGGATTATTCATAGGTGATACGCATGTTTCGATTACTCCCTGATATTCCAACTGAGTCAGAATTTCGGAAACGGGGCCTTTGGCTTCCCGTTTAATGGGATATTGGGGTTGTGGCTGCGGTAGGGACCTCAAAGGTATTTCATGGGGGGGAGAATCTTCGTCCCATCCCACGTGGTTGCGGTATAACGCAGGAGCCAGGGACACAGCCCACTCAGCTGCAAGAGCCTCCGCTTTGTCCTTCGGGACATGTCGAGAAAAGCTCGGAAGGATTACCTCCTCCCCCTTACGCGCAGCAAGAACGAATGGGGGTGGCCAATCCACCTCCGCTAACAAAATGTTGTATGAAGAGGTTAGATTTTCCCCAAAAATCCCTTTAATTATGCGCTGTATATCACCTTCAATTTGAATGACAATGTTAAAAAGTCTATCAGGGGGTGCCACTCTGGTGTCCGCTGTCTCGACAGTAATGAATGTTTCAGTTGCTGTCGCCTCCATATGAGGACGTAGCGCCTCCCGCACTATGGTAACTTCCGCGGCGCTGTCTAGGAGGGTTACTGCCCACGTCCAATTCAGGAGCCTCGTTCTCACCGTCTGTGGCATATTTCGCTGTTACAGCGGCAACTTTCTTCTTCTGAAATTGTGGTTGAAAACGTTGAAAGTCTTCTGCTTTTCCTCTGACTTGTTGTCGAGGTTGATCTCGTCCCTGGGGAGCCTCTTGGTCCCTTCCTCTATCCTGGCGGTCTCCTCCACCGGCCTGTGACGAAGTCTGTGCCTGTGAAGAACGAGGAGAATGCGCATCAGGGATCTGAAACCTATCCGATGATTTAATTCTCGCTCTATCGCGTAAATCATAAGTGCGTTCAGAAGAGACTGAAACCGGGGATGCGCCTCTCGACCCCGGCTTCTTCTGTTGCTTACCCTGTTTTTTCAGCCTCCAGCTCTTTTTAGTGAAGACTGGTTTCTCATCTTTCTCAGATTGAGATTTGGTTTGTTGTTGTTGCGATTGTATTTGCTGTTTTGCAAAAGGCTTGTTGCCCAGGCTATTTCTGCCAATAGTTTTGTAAGCCTGGGTAATAATTTTCGGTAATTCGCGAGGCCTGTCCAATTCTGGGACCAGTGCCAAAGCGTTCGCTACTTGAAAGTTCACTGCATCGCCCTTGACATTCGCAAGGATCAGCTCAGCTACTACTTCAAACACTCCCACCAGTCTCATCCCTAATTCCACAGCCGCTTCAGGGCCATGTTCATCCTGTACTTTTTAATTACTGAGGGGAGAACCGTCATGGAAGGAGTACCAAAACACTTAGAATATACTGCTGCGAATACCTTACCCCAGTTGTCGCAAGCTGTCAACTCGGGAATTAAGTCTTTTGGCAAACTAATCGTAAGAATGCGGTGTTTATCCACTGGGGTTGTGTGTGGAAAAACTGCCTCCAACTGGTCAAATTTTTCTGCAAGCCAATAAGGAAAGTCGTCCTTATTTTGTGGACGTTTGCCCATCACTGAGTTCACCATTACAGGACTTATGGTAACTCCGGCTGCACCAGCTGGATGGCCTGCAACTCCAGGAGGGGCTCCCTAGATGTTGCCTGTAACATATTGTACTAAGGCTCGATGCACTCGTACCAAAGCCGAATACATGTTGCGTAGTTCCGCGACTGGTAATTGCATATATCGCGGATGTGGTGTGTACCCGGCCAAAACAGGCCAAGTGGCCCCATCAATAGATAAGGGCCTAAACGAACCATGGTAGTCGGTTGGGGGAGGGCGCCACCAAACCAGACACGGTGTTGCCACGCCGTGAGCGGTACTTCAAGACTAGAATAAGGTCTATATTGATTAGGAACTGCGGTGGCTGTATATTCATGGAACAAATTATCAGTCCCATCCACTGCAGGAAAAGTTATCCATGAGTAGAACACCTCAAAGTGGTAAGCTGGATCTGCTTGTACCACAAAGATCAGTTCGACTCCCGTATCTGGCACTCCATACACCCGTAAGTAATCCCGGAGTGCTCCGCGGCTATGTGCCGCAATTTGAACAGCCATTTACGGCTAGAATTCGTCGACAATCTAACAGGAGGCAGCACAATTAGGGTTTTAATCCAGAAACCTTTTTTAACAACTTCAAGCTTGAAAGAACCTACAAAAACTTCAATATAGGAGGTATTACCGTCACACACGCCTCCGGAAGCGTATGTGAGGGGGTTGTGGACAAGCACAAGTACTACTCAAGCGTCTCGCAGATAAGCTGCCCCACTCGTTGGTTGCGCCATGTCATAGGGTTTCTGCACACACACAGAGCTATGCACAGGATAATAGGACCTCGGAATATAGTGGTGAGCCAACCATAGACCTTAGCACCTAAAACCCCAAGCCCAACTAGCCTTAGCGTCCCATTAGCACCAATGTACCAATGATTAGACAACCCAGAACACGGTATCTCTCTCTCAGGACTCGCAGAGGCAAGAACACTCTTTCGTCACACTCGTACCTGTCCACAACGTGCGTAAGAAGAGACACTGTATAGGTTAAAATGTTTATTTCAACTTACGTGCTCTAAGATACAGTACACGTGTCAGTACTATTAGCATAATGCATATGAATAATATAATCAGCATGGTCACAACTCCATAGAATACAAACGGGGAAAGCATCTCATAAAGCAGTGGATATATGTCTAACTAACATTACCACCCTCCCCGTGCTGGAAGCTAGTTTATTATAAAAATAGAAGACCTCTGGGCTTTGACTAGCGAACCCCCATACCTCAGTCTCTAGATGCAAAACTACATCAGCAGACAATCACAGCTCTTCTCCCTGGAAAGGTTGTCTCCAAGTGTGTCTAGAGCGGGCAAACTGCAATATTAAAAGCACACTAATTTCTCCATGGCAGCTGTACATAGTGTTATGGCTAGGTACGAGGGACTGGCCAAATCAGCAAGAACAAGGAAACGTTGTTATTCGACATTGTACATGTTGTGCAGACTGAGCCCAAAGGGAACAGAAGAAAAGGTGAAAGATAGAAAATGCAGACAGTGCTAAAATAACTTGGCAAGAGCAGAGGTCGATAGAACAACGGCTCAGAGTGATGTGTGCAAAGAAAAGCATTATGGCAGCCAGGCCCCAGACAACTTGGCAAGGCAGGCCAGGGCCAGGATGCCACAAACCACAAGACAGTGTTTCTCAGAAAAGAGGCTTTACATCAGGAAATACGTGGATCCATTACATATCCTTATCTTGAAAAGTGGTGCTTCCATTGCACGGCATGAACAATAAAAACAACCCACACGGCTCAGAGATAGTGCATTAATCCCCTTTATGAACATGGCTGCTTTGCTAGCAAGACCATTATCTACATCAGTGCATGGAGGAGCTGTTCCCTGTCTTTACTCTTTGTCCTGTACTCTCTAGTGTGCACAGCTGGTCCCGGTCTTTACTCTTTGGCCTGCACTCTCTAGCGTGTGGAGCTGCTCCTGACCTTTACTCTTTGTCCTGTACTCTCTAGCATGTGGAACTCTTCCTGGTCTTTACTCTTTGTCCTGTACTCGCTAGTGTGCAGAGCTGGTCTTGGTCTTTACTCTTTGTCCTGTACTCTATAGCGTGTGGAGCTGCTCCCAGTCTTTAATCTCTGTCCTGTACTCTCTAGCGTGTGAAGCTCTTCCTGGTCTTTACTCTTTGTCCTGTACTCGCTAGTGTGCAGAGCTAGTCCCGGTCTTTACTCTTTGTCCTGTACTCTATAGCGTGTGGAGCTGTTCCCGGTTTTTACTCTTTATGCTGTACTCTCTCTAGCGTGTGGAGCTGCTCCCGATCTTTACTCTTTGTCCTGTACTCTAGCGTGTGGAGCTCTTCCTGGTCTTTACTCTTTGTCCTGTACTCTCTAGCGTGTGAAGCTCTTCCTGGTCTTTACTCTTTGTCCTGTACTCTCTAGCGTGTGAAGCTCTTCCTGGTCTTTACTCTTTGTCCTGTACTCTCTAGCGTGTGAAGCTCTTCCTGGTCTTTACTCTTTGTCCTGTACTCGCTAGTGTGCAGAGCTAGTCCCGGTCTTTACTCTTTGTCCTGTACTCTATAGCGTGTGGAGCTGTTCCCGGTTTTTACTCTTTATGATGTACTCTCTCTAGCATGTGGAGCTGCTCCCGATCTTTACTCTTTGTCCTGTACTCTAGCGTGTGGAGCTCTTCCTGGTCTTTACTCTTTGTCCTGTACTCTCTAGCGTGTGAAGCTCTTCCCTCTTTGTCCTGTACTCTCTAGCGTGTGAAGCTCTTCCTGGTCTTTACTCTTTGTCCTGTACTCGCTAGTGTGCAGAGCTAGTCCCGGTCTTTACTCTTTGTCCTGTACTCTATAGCGTGTGGAGCTGTTCCCGGTTTTTACTCTTTATGCTGTACTCTCTCTAGCATGTGGAGCTGCTCCCGATCTTTACTCTTTGTCCTGTACTCTAGCGTGTGGAGCTCTTCCTGGTCTTTACTCTTTGTCCTGTACTCTCTAGCGTGTGAAGCTCTTCCCTCTTTATCCTGTACTCTCTAGCGTGTGAAGCTCTTCCTGGTCTTTACTCTTTGTCCTGTACTCGCTAGTGTGCAGAGCTAGTCCCGGTCTTTACTCTTTGTCCTGTACTCTATAGCGTGTGGAGCTGTTCCCGGTTTTTACTCTTTATGCTGTACTCTCTCTAGCGTGTGGAGCTGCTCCCGATCTTTACTCTTTGTCCTGTACTCTAGCGTGTGGAGCTCTTCCTGGTCTTTACTCTGTCCTGTACTCTCTAGCGTGTGGAGCTGTTCCCGGTCTTTACTCTTTGTCCTGTACTCTCTCTAGCGTGTGGAGCTGTTCCCGGTCTTTACTCTTTGTCCTTTACTCTCTAGCGTGTGGAGCTCTTCCTGGTCTTTACTCTTTGTGCTGTACTCTCTCTAGCGTGTGGAGCTGCTCCCAATCTTTACTCTTTGTCCTGTACTCTCTAGTGTGTGGAGCTCTTCCTGGTCTTTACTCTGTCCTATACTCTCTAGCGTGTGGAGCTGTTCCCGGTCTTTATTCTTTGTCCTGTACTCTCTCTAGCGTGTGGAGCTGGTCCCGGTCTTTACTCTTTGTCCTTTACTCTCTAGCGTGTGGAGCTCTTCCTGGTCTTTACTCTTTGTGCTGTACTCTCTCTAGCGTGTGGAGCTGCTCCCAATCTTTACTCTTTGTCCTGTACTCTCTAGTGTGTGGAGCTCTTCCTGGTCTTTACTCTTTGTCCTGTACTCTCTAGCGTGTGGAGCTGTTCCCGGTCTTTACTCTTTGTTCTGTACTCTCTAGCGTACGGAGCTCTTCCTGGTCTTTACTCTTTGTGCTGTACTCTCTCTAGCATGTGGAGCTGTTCCAGGTCTTTACTCTTTATGTAATATGTGTAATCTTACCATGTATTTTATCTGCACATCGCACTTTTATGGTCATTAGACCAATATAAAGTTTGTTGTTATTATTACTGACATCGGTGGTTAAAAAATCAGTTTGACAAGTAGAAAGCAAATTAGAAATAAAATCAGCAGGTATGATCTTAGCCCATTTTACCCCTCTGTCGTTTCTATGAAAATTTAAGAAGGTGCAGCAAAACCAGACGAAATTAAAATAATGTTACCACGAATCATGTTCCTTCACATTCTTATCGCACCAATCACACATACATCTCTGAACCATCTTACAAAAAAAAAATTACTTGCATTCAGAGAAAAATGATTCAAGCTGTTGTGTTGGATAGTATTTAACCAATCCAGAAGTACAAACAACTGCCGCATCATATCCCTTCTCATTCTAGTTCCACCAATCACAGCCCATTTTACCTTTTGACACCTGTCTTTTGATATAACTGATTCCTTTAATAAGCACCCAGCATCCACAGGCGTCTCAGCTCACAAAAAGTGGCCAAGAGAGGATTATGGTCACTGTGTATATCCCATTCCACTTTAAAATTTACAAGAGAATAAAATAAACATTCAGAGACAAAATATAATCAATTATAGACCTGCCTACCCCTCCCCTCACATGGGCATCCTCTCCTCGAAACTGGATTCCCGCTCGTTAAACACATTACATAGATTATAATCTGAAATCAAGTTATTTAACCTGCTTGGTCTTTTTGAGTTGGACCTAATCAATATTTGACGATAAACTGCCAGTGTCCCCATTCATATGACAGCCCATGCAGGAGTGCGGATTAAAATCGCCCATCAACATGATCACCACAAAATTAGACGTACAACGAGAAAAATAGTCTAAAATCGTTCTAAGACCCCTAACATTATCATGCTCATCTCTGACTGAGGCTGAATTATAAACATTCAGAGTCAACACCCTGTGCGCGTTGGGAAAGGTCAAAAGAATACTTGTAACCCGGGCCGGGGAAGGCGAAGCCGGACCCATTAGGGGCCCGGGCCAAACGCCGGTGTTCTATCCATCTGTGTATCCCCGTCGATCTGTGTACCCCCCTACGTCACGGGGGAGCAGATATAGACAGGTTCTGTCTGCTGCTGCTCCCCTATCTGTTTGTGCTCCCCATACACGCGTCAGCGCTGTCTCACTGCACCTCACAGTGAAATGTTGTCGCATGCCTATAGAGTCACTAAATTGTATATCCAACAATTATATAAAGAAATGCTAGGACTAATGAATACAGAAGTGTTGTGAAAGAACTTGAGACAATAGTGTATTGGTCAACATGTATAAGAAGCAATTATTTTCAATAAATTAAATTAATGTTGGTAACATGGCATATGAATGTTTGAAAGGAAATTATTTGTATTTATTTTTTTCACATATTTACATAATCCTTGTGTTTTTTTATAAATATACACACATATATGTGTTAATAAATAGATGTACATGCATATACATATATATATATATCATATGATATAAAATGATAATAGGGTTTGATAAGACTAGGGTTTGGCTGGCGGTGATGGGGAGCAGATAGTATTTCTGCTCCCTGTAGTTTTGTGTACCCCCTAAGGCAGAAGGGAGCTTATACAGGCCTATACTAGGTTGGCAGTGTGTGTTGACTAGGGTTTGGCTGGCGGTGATGTGGAGCAGATAGTATTTCTGCTCCCTGTAGTTTTGTGTACCCCCTAAGTCTAAAGTGAGCTTATACAGGCCTATTCTAGGTTGGCAGTGTGCGTTGACTAGGGTTTGGCTGGCGGTGATGTGGAGCAGATAGTATTTCTGCTCCCTGTAGTTTTGTGTACCCCCTAAGTCTAAAGTGAGCTGATACAGGCCTATTCTAGGTTGGCAGTGTGCGTGGACTAGGGTTTGGCTGGCGGTGATGTGGAGCAGATAGTATTTCTGCTCCCTGTAGTTTTGTGTACCCCCTAAGTCTAAAGTGAGCTTATACAGGCCTATTCTAGGTTGGCAGTGTGTGTTGACTAGGGTTTGGCTGGGGGTGTTGGGGAGCAGATAGTATTTCTGCTCCCTGTAGTTTTGTGTACCCCCTAAGGCAGAAGGGAGCTTATACAGGCCTATTCTAGGTTGGCAGTGTGCGTGGACTAGGGTTTGGCTTGCGTTGATGGGGAGCAGATAGTATTTCTGCTCCCTGTAGTTTTGTGTACCCCCTAAGTCTAAAGGGAGCTTATACAGGCCTATTCTAGGTTGGCAGTGTGTGTTGACTAGGGTTTGGCTGGCGGTGATGGGGAGCAGATAGTATTTCTGCTCCCTGTAGTTTTGTGTACCCCCTAAGGCAGAAGGGAGCTTATACAGGCCTATTCTAGGTTGGCAGTGTGCGTGGACTAGGGTTTGGCTTGCGTTGATGGGGAGCAGATAGTATTTCTGCTCCCTGTAGTTTTGTGTACCCCCTAAGGCAGAAGGGAGCTTATACAGGCCTATTCTAGGTTGGCAGTGTGTGTTGACTAGGGTTTGGCTGGCGGTGATGGAGAGCAGATAGTATTTCTGCTCCCTGTAGTTTTGTGTACCCCCTAAGTCTAAAGGGAGCTTATACAGGCCTGTTCTAGGTTGGCAGTGTGTGTTGACTAGGGTTTGGCTGGCGGTGATGTGGAGCAGATAGTATTTCTGCTCCCTGTAGTTTTGTGTACCCCCTAAGTCTAAAGTGAGCTTATACAGGCCTATTCTAGGTTGGCAGTGTGCGTGGACTAGGGTTTGGCTTGCGTTGATGGGGAGCAGATAGTATTTATGCTCCCTGTAGTTTTGTGTACCCCCTAAGTCTAAAGGGAGCTTATACAGGCCTATTCTAGGTTGGCAGTGTGTGTTGACTAGGGTTTGGCTGGCGGTGATGGGGAGCAGATAGTATTTCTGCTCCCTGTAGTTTTGTGTACCCCCTAAGGCAGAAGGGAGCTTATACAGGCCTATTCTAGGTTGGCAGTGTGCGTGGACTAGGGTTTGGCTTGCGTTGATGGGGAGCAGATAGTATTTCTGCTCCCTGTAGTTTTGTGTACCCCCTAAGGCAGAAGGGAGCTTATACAGGCCTATTCTAGGTTGGCAGTGTGTGTTGACTAGGGTTTGGCTGGCGGTGATGGGGAGCAGATAGTATTTCTGCTCCCTGTAGTTTTGTGTACCCCTAAGTCTAAAGGGAGCTTATACAGGCCTATTCTAGGTTGGCAGTGTGTGTTGACTAGGGTTTGGCTGGCGGTGATGTGGAGCAGATAGTATTTCTGCTCCCTGTAGTTTTGTGTACCCCCTAAGTCTAAAGTGAGCTTATACAGGCCTATTCTAGGTTGGCAGTGTGCGTGGACTAGGGTTTGGCTTGCGTTGATGGGGAGCAGATAGTATTTATGCTCCCTGTAGTTTTGTGTACCCCCTAAGTCTAAAGGGAGCTTATACAGGCCTATTCTAGGTTGGCAGTGTGTGTTGACTAGGGTTTGGCTAGCGGTGATGGGGAGCAGATAGTATTTCTGCTCCCTGTAGTTTTGTGTACCCCCTAAGGCAGAAGGGAGCTTATACAGGCCTATTCTAGGTTGGCAGTGTGTGTTGACTAGGGTTTGGCTGGCGGTGATGTGGAGCAGATAGTATTTCTGCTCCCTGTAGTTTTGTGTACCCCCTAAGTCTAAAGTGAGCTTATACAGGCCTATTCTAGGTTGGCAGTGTGCGTTGACTAGGGTTTGGCTGGCGGTGATGTGGAGCAGATAGTATTTCTGCTCCCTGTAGTTTTGTGTACCCCTAAGTCTAAAGGGAGCTTATACAGGCCTATTCTAGGTTGGCAGTGTGTGTTGACTAGGGTTTGGCTGGCGGTGATGGGGAGCAGATAGTATTTCTGCTCCCTGTAGTTTGTGTACCCCTAAGGCAGAAGGGAGCTTATACAGGCCTATTCTAGGTTGGCAGTGTGTGTTGACTAGGGTTTGGCTGGTGGTGATGTGGAGCAGATAGTATTTCTGCTCCCTGTAGTTTTGTGTACCCCCTAAGTCTAAAGGGAGCTTATACAGGCCTATTCTAAGTTGGCAGTGTGAGTGGACTAGGGTTTGGCTGGCGGTGATGGGGAGCAGATAGTATTTCTGCTCCCTGTAGTTTTGTGTACCCCCTAAGTCTAAAGGGAGCTTATACAGGCCTATTCTAGGTTGGCAGTGTGTGTTGACTAGGGTTTGGCTGGCGGTGATGTGGAGCAGATAGTATTTCTGCTCCCTGTAGTTTTGTGTACCCCCTAAGTCTAAAGTGAGCTTATACAGGCCTATTCTAGGTTGGCAGTGTGCGTGGACTAGGGTTTGGCTTGCGTTGATGGGGAGCAGATAGTATTTATGCTCCCTGTAGTTTTGTGTACCCCCTAAGTCTAAAGGGAGCTTATACAGGCCTATTCTAGGTTGGCAGTGTGTGTTGACTAGGGTTTGGCTGGCGGTGATGGGGAGCAGATAGTATTTCTGCTCCCTGTAGTTTTGTGTACCCCCTAAGGCAGAAGGGAGCTTATACAGGCCTATTCTAGGTTGGCAGTGTGTGTTGACTAGGGTTTGGCTGGCGGTGATGTGGAGCAGATAGTATTTCTGCTCCCTGTAGTTTTGTGTACCCCCTAAGGCAGAAGGGAGCTTATACAGGCCTATTCTAGGTTGGCAGTGTGTGTTGACTAGGGTTTGGCTGGCGGTGATGGGGAGCAGATAGTATTTCTGCTCCCTGTAGTTTTGTGTACCCCCTAAGGCAGAAGGGAGCTTATACAGGCCTATTCTAGGTTGGCAGTGTGTGTTGACTAGGGTTTGGCTGGTGGTGATGTGGAGCAGATAGTATTTCTGCTCCCTGTAGTTTTGTGTACCCCCTAAGTCTAAAGGGAGCTTATACAGGCCTATTCTAGGTTGGCAGTGTGCGTGGACTAGGGTTTGGCTGGCGGTGATGGGGAGCAGATAGTATTTCTGCTCCCTGTAGTTTTGTGTACCCCCTAAGTCTAAAGGGAGCTTATACAGGCCTATTCTAGGTTGGCAGTGTGTGTTGACTAGGGTTTGGCTGGCGGTGATGTGGAGCAGATAGTATTTCTGCTCCCTGTAGTTTTGTGTACCCCCTAAGTCTAAAGGGAGCTTATACAGGCCTATTCTAGGTTGGCAGTGTGTGTTGACTAGGGTTTGGCTGGCGGTGATGGGGAGCAGATAGTATTTCTGCTCCCTGTAGTTTTGTGTACCCCCTAAGGCAGAAGGGAGCTTATACAGGCCTATTCTAGGTTGGCAGTGTGCGTGGACTAGGGTTTGGCTTGCGTTGATGGGGAGCAGATAGTATTTCTGCTCCCTGTAGTTTTGTGTACCCCCTAAGTCTAAAGGGAGCTTATACAGGCCTATTCTAGGTTGGCAGTGTGTGTTGACTAGGGTTTGGCTGGCGGTGATGGGGAGCAGATAGTATTTCTGCTCCCTGTAGTTTTGTGTACCCCCTAAGGCAGAAGAGAGCTTATACAGGCCTATTCTAGGTTGGCAGTGTGCGTGGACTAGGGTTTGGCTTGCGTTGATGGGGAGCAGATAGTATTTCTGCTCCCTGTAGTTTTGTGTACCCCCTAAGGCAGAAGGGAGCTTATACAGGCCTATTCTAGGTTGGCAGTGTGTGTTGACTAGGGTTTGGCTGGCGGTGATGGAGAGCAGATAGTATTTCTGCTCCCTGTAGTTTTGTGTACCCCCTAAGTCTAAAGGGAGCTTATACAGGCCTGTTCTAGGTTGGCAGTGTGTGTTGACTAGGGTTTGGCTGGCGGTGATGTGGAGCAGATAGTATTTCTGCTCCCTGTAGTTTTGTGTACCCCCTAAGTCTAAAGTGAGCTTATACAGGCCTATTCTAGGTTGGCAGTGTGCGTGGACTAGGGTTTGGCTTGCGTTGATGGGGAGCAGATAGTATTTATGCTCCCTGTAGTTTTGTGTACCCCCTAAGTCTAAAGGGAGCTTATACAGGCCTATTCTAGGTTGGCAGTGTGTGTTGACTAGGGTTTGGCTGGCGGTGATGGGGAGCAGATAGTATTTCTGCTCCCTGTAGTTTTGTGTACCCCCTAAGGCAGAAGGGAGCTTATACAGGCCTATTCTAGGTTGGCAGTGTGCGTGGAGTAGGGTTTGGCTTGCGTTGATGTGGAGCAGATAGTATTTCTGCTCCCTGTAGTTTTGTGTACCCCCTAAGGCAGAAGGGAGCTTATACAGGCCTATTCTAGGTTGGCAGTGTGTGTTGACTAGGGTTTGGCTGGCGGTGATGGGGAGCAGATAGTATTTCTGCTCCCTGTAGTTTTGTGTACCCCCTAAGTCTAAAGGGAGCTTATACAGGCCTATTCTAGGTTGGCAGTGTGTGTTGACTAGGGTTTGGCTGGCGGTGATGTGGAGCAGATAGTATTTCTGCTCCCTGTAGTTTTGTGTACCCCCTAAGTCTAAAGTGAGCTTATACAGGCCTATTCTAGGTTGGCAGTGTGCGTGGACTAGGGTTTGGCTTGCGTTGATGGGGAGCAGATAGTATTTATGCTCCCTGTAGTTTTGTGTACCCCCTAAGTCTAAAGGGAGCTTATACAGGCCTATTCTAGGTTGGCAGTGTGTGTTGACTAGGGTTTGGCTAGCGGTGATGGGGAGCAGATAGTATTTCTGCTCCCTGTAGTTTTGTGTACCCCCTAAGGCAGAAGGGAGCTTATACAGGCCTATTCTAGGTTGGCAGTGTGTGTTGACTAGGGTTTGGCTGGCGGTGATGTGGAGCAGATAGTATTTCTGCTCCCTGTAGTTTTGTGTACCCCCTAAGTCTAAAGTGAGCTTATACAGGCCTATTCTAGGTTGGCAGTGTGCGTTGACTAGGGTTTGGCTGGCGGTGATGTGGAGCAGATAGTATTTCTGCTCCCTGTAGTTTTGTGTACCCCCTAAGTCTAAAGGGAGCTTATACAGGCCTATTCTAGGTTGGCAGTGTGTGTTGACTAGGGTTTGGCTGGCGGTGATGGGGAGCAGATAGTATTTCTGCTCCCTGTAGTTTTGTGTACCCCCTAAGGCAGAAGGGAGCTTATACAGGCCTATTCTAGGTTGGCAGTGTGTGTTGACTAGGGTTTGGCTGGTGGTGATGTGGAGCAGATAGTATTTCTGCTCCCTGTAGTTTTGTGTACCCCTAAGTCTAAAGGGAGCTTATACAGGCCTATTCTAAGTTGGCAGTGTGCGTGGACTAGGGTTTGGCTGGCGGTGATGGGGAGCAGATAGTATTTCTGCTCCCTGTAGTTTTGTGTACCCCCTAAGTCTAAAGGGAGCTTATACAGGCCTATTCTAGGTTGGCAGTGTGTGTTGACTAGGGTTTGGCTGGCGGTGATGTGGAGCAGATAGTATTTCTGCTCCCTGTAGTTTTGTGTACCCCCTAAGTCTAAAGTGAGCTTATACAGGCCTATTCTAGGTTGGCAGTGTGTGTGGACTAGGGTTTGGCTTGCGTTGATGGGGAGCAGATAGTATTTATGCTCCCTGTAGTTTTGTGTACCCCCTAAGTCTAAAGGGAGCTTATACAGGCCTATTCTAGGTTGGCAGTGTGTGTTGACTAGGGTTTGGCTGGCGGTGATGGGGAGCAGATAGTATTTCTGCTCCCTGTAGTTTTGTGTACCCCCTAAGGCAGAAGGGAGCTTATACAGGCCTATTCTAGGTTGGCAGTGTGTGTTGACTAGGGTTTGGCTGGCGGTGATGTGGAGCAGATAGTATTTCTGCTCCCTGTAGTTTTGTGTACCCCCTAAGGCAGAAGGGAGCTTATACATGCCTATTCTAGGTTGGCAGTGTGTGTTGACTAGGGTTTGGCTGGCGGTGATGGGGAGCAGATAGTATTTCTGCTCCCTGTAGTTTTGTGTACCCCCTAAGGCAGAAGGGAGCTTATACAGGCCTATTCTAGGTTGGCAGTGTGTGTTGACTAGGGTTTGGCTGGTGGTGATGTGGAGCAGATAGTATTTCTGCTCCCTGTAGTTTTGTGTACCCCCTAAGTCTAAAGGGAGCTTATACAGGCCTATTCTAGGTTGGCAGTGTGCGTGGACTAGGGTTTGGCTGGCGGTGATGGGGAGCAGATAGTATTTCTGCTCCCTGTAGTTTTGTGTACCCCCTAAGTCTAAAGGGAGCTTATACAGGCCTATTCTAGGTTGGCAGTGTGTGTTGACTAGGGTTTGGCTGGCGGTGATGTGGAGCAGATAGTATTTCTGCTCCCTGTAGTTTTGTGTACCCCCTAAGTCTAAAGGGAGCTTATACAGGCCTATTCTAGGTTGGCAGTGTGTGTTGACTAGGGTTTGGCTGGCGGTGATGGGGAGCAGATAGTATTTCTGCTCCCTGTAGTTTTGTGTACCCCCTAAGGCAGAAGGGAGCTTATACAGGCCTATTCTAGGTTGGCAGTGTGCGTGGACTAGGGTTTGGCTTGCGTTGATGGGGAGCAGATAGTATTTCTGCTCCCTGTAGTTTTGTGTACCCCCTAAGTCTAAAGGGAGCTTATACAGGCCTATTCTAGGTTGGCAGTGTGTGTTGACTAGGGTTTGGCTGGCGGTGATGGGGAGCAGATAGTATTTCTGCTCCCTGTAGTTTTGTGTACCCCCTAAGGCAGAAGGGAGCTTATACAGGCCTATTCTAGGTTGGCAGTGTGCGTGGACTAGGGTTTGGCTTGCGTTGATGGGGAGCAGATAGTATTTCTGCTCCCTGTAGTTTTGTGTACCCCCTAAGGCAGAAGGGAGCTTATATAGGCCTATTCTAGGTTGGCAGTGTGTGTTGACTAGGGTTTGGCTGGCGGTGATGGAGAGCAGATAGTATTTCTGCTCCCTGTAGTTTTGTGTACCCCCTAAGTCTAAAGGGAGCTTATACAGGCCTGTTCTAGGTTGGCAGTGTGCGTTGACTAGGGTTTGGCTGGCGGTGATGTGGAGCAGATAGTATTTCTGCTCCCTGTAGTTTTGTGTACCCCCTAAGTCTAAAGTGAGCTTATACAGGCCTATTCTAGGTTGGCAGTGTGCGTGGACTAGGGTTTGGCTTGCGTTGATGGGGAGCAGATAGTATTTATGCTCCCTGTAGTTTTGTGTACCCCTAAGTCTAAAGGGAGCTTATACAGGCCTATTCTAGGTTGGCAGTGTGTGTTGACTAGGGTTTGGCTGGCGGTGATGGGGAGCAGATAGTATTTCTGCTCCCTGTAGTTTGTGTACCCCCTAAGGCAGAAGGGAGCTTATACAGGCCTATTCTAGGTTGGCAGTGTGCGTGGACTAGGGTTTGGCTTGCGTTGATGGGGAGCAGATAGTATTTCTGCTCCCTGTAGTTTTGTGTACCCCCTAAGGCAGAAGGGAGCTTATACAGGCCTATTCTAGGTTGGCAGTGTGTGTTGACTAGGGTTTGGCTGGCGGTGATGGGGAGCAGATAGTATTTCTGCTCCCTGTAGTTTTGTGTACCCCTAAGTCTAAAGGGAGCTTATACAGGCCTATTCTAGGTTGGCAGTGTGTGTTGACTAGGGTTTGGCTGGCGGTGATGTGGAGCAGATAGTATTTCTGCTCCCTGTAGTTTTGTGTACCCCCTAAGTCTAAAGTGAGCTTATACAGGCCTATTCTAGGTTGGCAGTGTGCGTGGACTAGGGTTTGGCTTGCGTTGATGGGGAGCAGATAGTATTTATGCTCCCTGTAGTTTTGTGTACCCCCTAAGTCTAAAGGGAGCTTATACAGGCCTATTCTAGGTTGGCAGTGTGTGTTGACTAGGGTTTGGCTAGCGGTGATGGGGAGCAGATAGTATTTCTGCTCCCTGTAGTTTTGTGTACCCCCTAAGGCAGAAGGGAGCTTATACAGGCCTATTCTAGGTTGGCAGTGTGTGTTGACTAGGGTTTGGCTGGCGGTGATGTGGAGCAGATAGTATTTCTGCTCCCTGTAGTTTTATGTACCCCCTAAGTCTAAAGTGAGCTTATACAGGCCTATTCTAGGTTGGCAGTGTGCGTTGACTAGGGTTTGGCTGGCGGTGATGTGGAGCAGATAGTATTTCTGCTCCCTGTAGTTTTGTGTACCCCCTAAGTCTAAAGGGAGCTTATACAGGCCTATTCTAGGTTGGCAGTGTGTGTTGACTAGGGTTTGGCTGGCGGTGATGGGGAGCAGATAGTATTTCTGCTCCCTGTAGTTTTGTGTACCCCCTAAGGCAGAAGGGAGCTTATACAGGCCTATTCTATGTTGGCAGTGTGTGTTGACTAGGGTTTGGCTGGTGGTGATGTGGAGCAGATAGTATTTCTGCTCCCTGTAGTTTTGTGTACCCCCTAAGTCTAAAGGGAGCTTATACAGGCCTATTCTAAGTTGGCAGTGTGCGTGGACTAGGGTTTGGCTGGCGGTGATGGGGAGCAGATAGTATTTCTGCTCCCTGTAGTTTTGTGTACCCCCTAAGTCTAAAGGGAGCTTATACAGGCCTATTCTAGGTTGGCAGTGTGTGTTGACTAGGGTTTGGCTGGCGGTGATGTGGAGCAGATAGTATTTCTGCTCCCTGTAGTTTTGTGTACCCCCTAAGTCTAAAGTGAGCTTATACAGGCCTATTCTAGGTTGGCAGTGTGCGTGGACTAGGGTTTGGCTTGCGTTGATGGGGAGCAGATAGTATTTATGCTCCCTGTAGTTTTGTGTACCCCCTAAGTCTAAAGGGAGCTTATACAGGCCTATTCTAGGTTGGCAGTGTGTGTTGACTAGGGTTTGGCTGGCGGTGATGGGGAGCAGATAGTATTTCTGCTCCCTGTAGTTTTGTGTACCCCCTAAGGCAGAAGGGAGCTTATACAGGCCTATTCTAGGTTGGCAGTGTGTGTTGACTAGGGTTTGGCTGGCGGTGATGTGGAGCAGATAGTATTTCTGCTCCCTGTAGTTTTGTGTACCCCCTAAGGCAGAAGGGAGCTTATACAGGCCTATTCTAGGTTGGCAGTGTGTGTTGACTAGGGTTTGGCTGGCGGTGATGGGGAGCAGATAGTATTTCTGCTCCCTGTAGTTTTGTGTACCCCCTAAGGCAGAAGGGAGCTTATACAGGCCTATTCTAGGTTGGCAGTGTGTGTTGACTAGGGTTTGGCTGGTGGTGATGTGGAGCAGATAGTATTTCTGCTCCCTGTAGTTTTGTGTACCCCCTAAGTCTAAAGGGAGCTTATACAGGCCTATTCTAGGTTGGCAGTGTGCGTGGACTAGGGTTTGGCTGGCGGTGATGGGGAGCAGATAGTATTTCTGCTCCCTGTAGTTTTGTGTACCCCCTAAGTCTAAAGGGAGCTTATACAGGCCTATTCTAGGTTGGCAGTGTGTGTTGACTAGGGTTTGGCTGGCGGTGATATGGAGCAGATAGTATTTCTGCTCCCTGTAGTTTTGTGTACCCCCTAAGTCTAAAGGGAGCTTATACAGGCCTATTCTAGGTTGGCAGTGTGTGTTGACTAGGGTTTGGCTGGCGGTGATGTGGAGCAGATAGTATTTCTGCTCCCTGTAGTTTTGTGTACCCCCTAAGTCTAAAGGGAGCTTATACAGGCCTATTCTAGGTTGGCAGTGTGTGTTGACTAGGGTTTGGCTGGCGGTGATGGGGAGCAGATATTATTTCTGCTCCCTGTAGTTTTGTGTACCCCCTAAGTCTAAGGGAGCTTATACAGGCCTATTCTAGGTTGGCAGTGTGCGTGGACTAGGGTTTGGCTGGCGGTGATGGGGAGCAGATAGTATTTCTGCTCCCTGTAGTTTTGTGTACCCCCTAAGTCTAAAGGGAGCTTATACAGGCCTATTCTAGGTTGGCAGTGTGTGTTGACTAGGGTTTGGCTGGCGGTGATGTGGAGCAGATAGTATTTCTGCTCCCTGTAGTTTTGTGTACCCCCTAAGTCTAGAAGTGAGCTTATACAGGCCTATTCTAGGTTGGCAGTGTGTGTTGACTAGGGTTTGGCTGGCGGTGATGGGGAGCAGATAGTATTTCTGCTCCCTGTAGTTTTGTGTACCCCCTAAGGCAGAAGGGAGCTTATACAGGCCTATTCTAGGTTGGCAGTGTGCGTGGACTAGGGTTTGGCTGGCGGTGATGGGGAGCAGATAGTATTTCTGCTCCCTGTAGTTTTGTGTACCCCCTAAGTCTAAAGGGAGCTTATACAGGCCTATTCTAGGTTGGCAGTGTGTGTTGACTAGGGTTTGGCTGGCGGTGATGGGGAGCAGATAGTATTTCTGCTCCCTGTAGTTTTGTGTACCCCCTAAGTCTAAAGGGAGCTTATACAGGCCTATTCTAGGTTGGCAGTGTGTGTTGACTAGGGTTTGGCTGGCGGTGATGTGGAGCAGATAGTATTTCTGCTCCCTGTAGTTTTGTGTACCCCCTAAGTCTAAAGGGAGCTTATACAGGCCTATTCTAGGTTGGCAGTGTGCGTGGACTAGGGTTTGGCTTGCGTTGATGGGGAGCAGATAGTATTTATGCTCCCTGTAGTTTTGTGTACCCCCTAAGTCTAAAGGGAGCTTATACAGGCCTATTCTAGGTTGGCAGTGTGTGTTGACTAGGGTTTGGCTAGCGGTGATGGGGAGCAGATAGTATTTCTGCTCCCTGTAGTTTTGTGTACCCCCTAAGGCAGAAGGGAGCTTATACAGGCCTATTC
The DNA here is from genome assembly GCA_963921515.1 of Calotriton arnoldi. Taxonomy (NCBI): domain Eukaryota; kingdom Metazoa; phylum Chordata; class Amphibia; order Caudata; family Salamandridae; genus Calotriton; species Calotriton arnoldi. The sequence goes on from CAWUFW010012179.1 coordinate 98,092, forward strand.
TAGGTTGGCAGTGTGTGTTGACTAGGGTTTGGCTGGCGGTGATGTGGAGCAGATAGTATTTCTGCTCCCTGTAGTTTTGTGTACCCCCTAAGTCTAAAGTGAGCTTATACAGGCCTATTCTAGGTTGGCAGTGTGCGTTGACTAGGGTTTGGCTGGCGGTGATGTGGAGCAGATAGTATTTCTGCTCCCTGTAGTTTTGTGTACCCCCTAAGTCTAAAGGGAGCTTATACAGGCCTATTCTAGGTTGGCAGTGTGTGTTGACTAGGGTTTGGCTGGCGGTGATGGGGAGCAGATAGTATTTCTGCTCCCTGTAGTTTTGTGTACCCCCTAAGGCAGAAGGGAGCTTATACAGGCCTATTCTAGGTTGGCAGTGTGTGTTGACTAGGGTTTGGCTGGTGGTGATGTGGAGCAGATAGTATTTCTGCTCCCTGTAGTTTTGTGTACCCCCTAAGTCTAAAGGGAGCTTATACAGGCCTATTCTAAGTTGGCAGTGTGCGTGGACTAGGGTTTGGCTGGCGGTGATGGGGAGCAGATAGTATTTCTGCTCCCTGTAGTTTTGTGTACCCCCTAAGTCTAGAAGGGAGCTTATACAGGCCTATTCTAGGTTGGCAGTGTGTGTTGACTAGGGTTTGGCTGGCGGTGATGTGGAGCAGATAGTATTTCTGCTCCCTGTAGTTTTGTGTACCCCCTAAGTCTAAAGTGAGCTTATACAGGCCTATTCTAGGTTGGCAGTGTGCGTGGACTAGGGTTTGGCTTGCGTTGATGGGGAGCAGATAGTATTTCTGCTCCCTGTAGTTTTGTGTACCCCCTAAGTCTAAAGGGAGCTTATACAGGCCTATTCTAGGTTGGCAGTGTGTGTTGACTAGGGTTTGGCTGGCGGTGATGGGGAGCAGATAGTATTTCTGCTCCCTGTAGTTTTGTGTACCCCCTAAGGCAGAAGGGAGCTTATACAGGCCTATTCTAGGTTGGCAGTGTGTGTTGACTAGGGTTTGGCTGGCGGTGATGTGGAGCAGATAGTATTTCTGCTCCCTGTAGTTTTGTGTACCCCCTAAGGCAGAAGGGAGCTTATACAGGCCTATTCTAGGTTGGCAGTGTGTGTTGACTAGGGTTTGGCTGGCGGTGATGGGGAGCAGATAGTATTTCTGCTCCCTGTAGTTTTGTGTACCCCCTAAGGCAGAAGGGAGCTTATACAGGCCTATTCTAGGTTGGCAGTGTGTGTTGACTAGGGTTTGGCTGGTGGTGATGTGGAGCAGATAGTATTTCTGCTCCCTGTAGTTTTGTGTACCCCCTAAGTCTAAAGGGAGCTTATACAGGCCTATTCTAGGTTGGCAGTGTGCGTGGACTAGGGTTTGGCTGGCGGTGATGGGGAGCAGATAGTATTTCTGCTCCCTGTAGTTTTGTGTACCCCCTAAGTCTAAAGGGAGCTTATACAGGCCTATTCTAGGTTGGCAGTGTGTGTTGACTAGGGTTTGGCTGGCGGTGATGTGGAGCAGATAGTATTTCTGCTCCCTGTAGTTTTGTGTACCCCCTAAGTCTAAAGGGAGCTTATACAGGCCTATTCTAGGTTGGCAGTGTGTGTTGACTAGGGTTTGGCTGGCGGTGATGGGGAACAGATAGTATTTCTGCTCCCTGTAGTTTTGTGTACCCCCTAAGTCTAAAGTGAGCTTATACAGGCCTATTCTAGGTTGGCAGTGTGCGTGGACTAGGGTTTGGCTGGCGGTGATGGGGAGCAGATAGTATTTCTGCTCCCTGTAGTTTTGTGTACCCCTAAGTCTAAAGGGAGCTTATACAGGCCTATTCTAGGTTGGCAGTGTGTGTTGACTAGGGTTTGGCTGGCGGTGATGTGGAGCAGATAGTATTTCTGCTCCCTGTAGTTTTGTGTACCCCCTAAGTCTAAAGTGAGCTTATACAGGCCTATTCTAGGTTGGCAGTGTGTGTTGACTAGGGTTTGGCTGGCGGTGATGGGGAGCAGATAGTATTTCTGCTCCCTGTAGTTTTGTGTACCCCCTAAGGCAGAAGGGAGCTTATACAGGCCTATTCTAGGTTGGCAGTGTGCGTGGACTAGGGTTTGGCTGGCGGTGATGTGGAGCAGATAGTATTTCTGCTCCCTGTAGTTTTGTGTACCCCCTAAGGCAGCTCCTTAAATATTCTAACATATAATTTCTGCACGATCGTTTGTGTTGGACAACATAGTGTTACCCCAGTGTCTTTGTCATCATATATGATCTTTTTCACCTTTTCTTTATTTGAACTCCGCTTTTTTTACAGTATCTTTCTACCTCTCATCGCAATCTGTTCCACAGCGTAGCGCCCGTTTGTTCCAGTGTTCTTAGCCTTGTTGTTCTTTTGCAGACTTACCAGTTGGTGTACAAGATCTGCCGTCCTTTTTGTGCAGCCTTCTTTTGTGTATCTTCTTTTTTGCAGGCTTCTTTTGTGTATCTTCTTTTATATCTGACCTTGGTTCTTCAGTGCTTGATCCAGTGTCCTGAACATACCAGTACATCTGTAGACATGTAGTTTACTCCTTTCCATTCCCTCCCTCCACCCTAATTGACAACGTAATGGGGGGAGGCAAAGTAATGGGTTCTGGTCGTCACTGTGTCTTAAGCTTGCAACACAGTTGGTAGGACACGGATTAAGAAACCCAGCCTCCACCACTCATGGACTTTCCTGCCCCTTGTTGCCACCTCCTGTGCTATGCCTCATCTATTAAATCTCTGCACTTGACCTGGTCCTCCAGTGTATTCTCCTCATAGTCCAAGCACATACAATCCATCATTTCATCTGCCCTTACCCACTCTGTGTGTGGTGGTACCGCCACCAGATATAGCACATTATACACCACCTTGAGTGTACCCGCCCTCAAAACGCCTCCACTGGCCATTGTACATGCAGACCTTGGATCACCCTTTTCATCCATTCTTGCATCCTGAGATGTAACCTCCAACCTCTGTTCTTCACCTCCTACTTTCCCCTTTCAAATATTCAAATCCTCTTGGAAAGACCTTACCAACCCTCCAAGAGAAAAAGTAGAAGGTTCGGAAATCACTTTATATGTGAGCTCTGTATGCCATCCTAATACCCAATCATTAAATTATATGCTTTGTACCATTCTGTAATGCACTTGAGTTGCACTGTTCATTCTTGTCTGGCTTTGTGCGTCATGACAATGAAAGGGACCATATTCCTGCATATCTTAAATAAAGCACTTGACACAATGCATAGTGACACCGTATATATTTATTGTATTTATTTATTGAATGTTTTCAAAATAATTTCGACTGAAGTTCAAACTTTGTTCCTTCATTTCCAAAATAAATATTAAATACATTTTATAGGAAGCACCACATACGCCGATATTACAGTAAAGAAGTTGTAACAATAGTTTTAATCTATCACATTTATTTTCTGTGAGCACCTCAAACACTGATATTACAGTAAAGAAGTTTTGAAAATAGTTTCAATGTATAACAAAATATTTTATGTGAGCACCACAAACGGCGATATTACAGTAAAGTTGTAAAAATAGTTTCAATGTATCACATTTATTTTCTGTGAGCACCTCAAACACTGATATTACAGTAAAGAAGTTTTTATAATAGTTTCAATGTATAACAAAATATTTTATGTGAGCACCACAAACGGCGATATTACAGTAAAGAAGTTGTAAAAATAGTTGCAGTGTAGCTCAAAATATTAAACGTGAGGACCACAAACACTGATAGAACAGTAAACAAGTTGTGAAAATAGTTTAAATGTATTTGAATAACTCATTTCACTTGACTGAGAACATGTTTCTTTACTACTGACAGATCTTACATCTTACAGATGGAAAATGTCACTTACACAGTAAGCATTTCTTCTTGGCATGTAGTGCTGTACATTCACATGGTTTCCATAGTCCTGCCATCTTTTGTTGTGTTGGAATGTTTGCTAGTTGTTTTTCTTTGAAGAAGTGTATTTAGTCACGTTGTAAGGCTGTCTCCTCCTTTTGATGATATTGTGCATGGGAATCGACTATTGTTAGTATATTTGGAGGCAGATGGTGAGAATGGAGTTATTAAGAGTATAATATACTTGTACCTATGTATATATGCTAGTAAATGCAACAGGGAAGTTTGCTTACTATACAGTGCAGGCCTTGCGCATGGGCGAGTTGGCACAACCCAAGGACAACAATATTGCAAGGGGCGCAGCAGGGAGCTGCCTGACAATGTCATGCAAACAGCATCTCACCCATCCCACTTGTTCTCAATGGGGTTCCCTTATAGTCTTTGTAATCATCCCTTAATGTACCTCAGTGTAATTGTTACCACCCCATCAAGTTCCTGCCCTCCTCCCATCTTCCTCACACCTCCTGCTGTCACACCATAATGACCCTCCCGCACCCTCAACAAACACCACATTTTCTTTCTGCCCACGGTGCAGTTCCGGTCAATCCGAATTAGGGCAGGCCCTGAGCGTACACCTGTGAATCAATGTGTCTGAAACTTAGTCATTTCTTTCGGACCTATATTTTATATCTAGAAAGCAAGTTGCCTATTTAGAACAACGTGTAAAGTTATTCAATGCTAGCAATCTTCCTTTACGTACAACTTATAATCGCGACATGTTGAGGCCTTATAAGTCGAGCGTGAAAGTTAATCTATTCAAGGGTACCTATTTTTTAAGTAATGGGACATACTCATCCATTGCAAAATTAAGTGACCGTTTGAACTGGGGAGTCACTCCTTGACCCCAAGGGAGATTCTTCCGTCTTCTAGTCTAAATAGAATGTCGAACTTACAGGATATGTGGTGCAGAGCTTCGTCCAGGTGTAACCTGAAATCCTAAGGACTGGGGTCCCATACTTGGACATACTATGGGGATCCACCTATGGGAGGGTCTTTAGAGAGGGGTGGTCACACCCCTTTCCGTTTCTTTAGTTTCGTGCAAGATCAGTGGCTGAGTGCCCCTGCAACCAGTTTGAAGTGGGGTATGGACAGGGACACACCATACAATAACCATCGTTTGCTGAATTTTTTAGACAGTCTACGCAATACATGCTTGTGGACTTTACTGAAACCTTCGGGATACACATTACGGCTTACATAATCCTGAAGCTCTTGGTACTTAGTGGCATCCATTTCTTTTTAAAATAAGGATAATAATGTAAGTACCTAATTTTACATGCTCACAGTATATTACAAAGCCATAAATAACTTAATATGTGAGTGTATACACCAATACTATAACAACTGTCTCCCCCACCTTCACCCCTCACTCCGCCCACAAACTTTAAACGAGGGACTGCTACGTGGCGCAGCAATTCACAATCAGCCTGGGGGAGATTAAGTGATTTGCCCAGAAAAGGAGGGCAAGATACATTTAAAAACATACTTAAATGAATGTAAATTAAGTGATTGCCAAAACACAGAGGGTGGGGAGTCGACCACGAGGCTTCAGCAGCAAGGCCTGCGCATGAAAAGGCCACGTGGCGCGCCCCTTCCAGATCACCCGCACTAACAGCAGATTCGCCAAACCACAAACGTAGCCTAATATTTTCCCGCATTCGCCTTTCACATGCAAACTGTGTCGAGAAACCGCAATATTCGATGTGTACAAGTAACAAGACTACGCATGGGAAGGCAACGTGGCGCGTTTTACCATCGATTGTTGCGCATGTAAACAAATTAATAACATTATTCAGATTTCAAACACTGGCAGCCCGCTTCAGCGCCGAGGCATACGCGTGGAAAGGCCATGTGTCGCAGTCCACTCAAAATCAACCAAGGGGAACAGAATTGCAGTATTGCATTTAAAATTATTAAAAATAGGAGTATTCCATTAATTTAAAATAACACGATGTGTATTGTGATGCACACAAAAAAAGATAAATGCTGTCAATTACAGCAACAACAGAGTGCTACTGGGGAGATTAAGTGCCACGGGGAGATTAAGTGATTGCCAAGACACAGAGGGTGGGGAGTCGACCACGAGGCTTCAGCAGCAAGGCCTGCGCATGGAAAGGCCACGTGGCGCGGCCCTTCCACATCACCCAGGGGAACATTAAGTGCCAGGTGGGAGACTTTGTTATTTAATTTCTTTAAGAAGTTTAATATAGCACTGGCTATACCCGGAGGGATTACAGCGCATTAAATAGATAAGAGCGAGGAAGTTGCACAAGATACAAATAAGTAAAAACAGACTTCAAGTATTAAGAATGAGGATCAGCAACGGAGCAATGCGCATACACAAAATAAACGTTAAATGAAGTAGAGTGGGGTAGGACATTGAGCAGATGGTCACTTACATTAAAACACAAATCGTGCAGACTGGCACCAACTTCTGTAGTAATCATTCGTATGTCTCTGAAGAGCTTTCCTACAGGCATTGAAGCGTACCGACTATGAGCTGTGGCAGAATCTAACCAAAAGCAACAGGACAGCTACAATTGTGGTGTTTTTTGCATGCTGGTAATACTTCCATAATGGTATAATAAACCTTAATATCAATATGTCTATATATTTGGCAAGGAAAATAGAAAATATCATCCTTGCATTATCAAAATGTTAGGCCAAGATTGGTCACTCACTTCATTCACAAACTCCCAGCCTTGATCTGAAAGAACACTTTTTTGACTTTGATGGCGTATGTACATTTGCAACAGTCTGGAAGCAACATCGGCTGCAGTTTTTGATTTCAGAGGAAATGCCTCAACCCATTTAGAAAAATAATCTGTTGCAGAGTAGAGCAAGAAATGGGTATTTCAGTAGTAGCCCAAGACAAAAAGCTGGTGGTGGTTTTAAAAACTATTTTGAAGTATGAAGAGGCCAGTGACGTGTTGCCAACATGGTGACTTGCTTTCTGGCACGAAGATTGCCTATTTGAGATGCACCAAAACCAACAATAACTTGATAATTTTACTTTTCCCAAAAGGTTTAATTCATTCTTTGAAGACCATGCCTAAAACAACTCACCAGCGATTGAAGAACAGAGAACTGCAGTATTGTGCAAATAGATTTAGACGTGAAGCCTGTCCAACTTGAGCACGTTGTCTAAGTACGTGAATGAGCATCAGAACGACTGGGATTTATAGATGGACCATGTTTGCTAGCAACCTCCCATTACGTAGAACTTATAAGCTCAACATGTTGAGGCCTTAGAAGTCGAGCGTGAAAGGTAATCTTTTCAAGGGTACCTATTTTTTAAGTAATGATTCTTCTTTTCATGATCACATTTTATACTCTACAGGCACCTTATGAGAAAATGGAAACTGTTCTTTGTCCGACAAATACTGGCGTTCATTGAATATTTTTGGAAACTTAAAGTTTTTTAAATATTAATCAGTCCGGGAGAGCAGACCGTAAGAGCAGACGCTCTCAGTCAGCACTTCGAAGATCAGCCAGACTGGGTGCTACACGACAAGGTGGTGGCAGATATTTTCCAGCAGTGATTAAAGTTATGTTTACAGCCTGTCCTAATAAATGGCCTTTTACACTTCACCAACAGCGTGGACTGGTTATTTGGCGCGATGATGGCCCGCGGGGAAAGCAGGACACAGTCTAGTGTTTCCCCAGGGATTTTCGCGCCGAAAGGCTGGGGGGGGGGGGAAGAGAGAAGAAGAAAAAAAAAAAACGGAATGCGGCAAGAGACAAAGAAAGAGACACAGACCACCTTGTCAGGTGAGAATACCTGGTGGGCTGCCTGGGACGGCGGGCCAAAAGGGGTAGGTAGGTAGGAAGAAAACCGGTCAGTAGGTGTGGGTTCCATTCGGGAGCCAAAGGGACTGACCCACGGTGTGAGGGGACTGTTTTATGCCAATAACAGGAAAATTAGCACAGCAAAAATAAGATATAATGTTTTTAACACGTTAAAAAGTATACAACAAGTAAATGTATGTATAAATACATAACCTACATTTGTAGATTAAAATACACATTGCTTCACTTTGGCTACACCTTCGGCGCAATGGCGAGCCACGAGGGGACGGGGGGCTGGACAGAAAGGCATCTACTCTGGTTCGCATTGAGGCCATGGGCCCGTGGCTCTCGATCTACCCAGACCAGGAGGCCGCACTGAGGTTGCATTGGGGGTTTACGGAGGGTTTCCGGGTGGGGTACCATGGAAGTCGGAATCCGCTAAGGAGTGTGTAACAACTCACCTGCCGATAACTTAAAATGTAAATATGAACGAAGATTTGAGCAAGTTGCTCAGGGGGCCCAAGTCCTTCAGATCGAGGCTCACCCCGCGGACGGTGATAGGCCGGTAGCGGTCCCCGGCGCACCGGGATCGGGTCTTCTCAGAGTCGGGTTGCTTGGGAAAGCAGCCCAAAGGAGGGCTAAACTCCATTTATGGCTAAATACAGGCACGAGACCGATAGCCCACAAGTACCGTGAGGGAAAGTTGAAAAGGACTTTGGGGAGAGAGTTTAAGAGGGCATGAAACAGTCATGCGGTAAACGGGTGGGGTCCGTGCAGTCCGCCCGGAGGATTCACCAGTGGGAAGGTCGGTGGCCCGGGAGTTCCAGATCCCCTCCGCAGGACCGGCGCCGGGGCCCTACCCGGCCCCCGATTTGTGCTCAGATCTTTTTAAATGTGTGTGTGTCTTAAAATGTAAATATGAAAGAAGATTTGTATATGTGTGTGTGAGAATGTAAATATGTGAGAAGATTCGAGCAAGATGACAACTTGCAGCAACAAATACAAGTATCCTCTCAGCTTAGAAAAACATGGAAGACGCCTTGGCCAACTCTGACCGGTGATATTTTTCAAGATACTTATATAAATGCCAGCCAGTGAGCCATTGTATTAGAGATATGTTAAGGTTAGGCATCTGACATCTGTAAGTATCAATGTAATGAAGTATTTTCAGCGTAAAAATTTGTCAATATGTATATTAACTATATTTCCTGTAAGATCTTTTGATTTCCAGCTCATTACACCGATGTCTCAAACATGGGATGTACTGGTCGATTGGCGTTGAGGAGTACAAGTCCCCCGCCTTCAAATATTCAAACGAGAACTTTGAAGGCAGAAGTGGAGAAGGGTTCCATGTGAACAGCAGTTGAACATGGGTCAGTCGGTCCTAACAGATGGACGAGCGCCGTTCGGAAGCGACGGGCGATGGCCTCCGTTGCCCTCGGCCGATCGAAAGGGAGTCGGGTTCAGATCCCCAAACCCGGAGTGGCGGAGACGTGCGCCCTCGCGGCGTCCAGTGCGGTAACGCAAACGATCCCGGAGAAGCCGGCGGGAGCTCCGGGGAGAGTTCTTTTCTTTGTGAAGGGCAGATCTTTTTAAGTGTGTGTGTGTGTGTGTGTCTTAAAATGTAAATATGAACGAAGATTTGAGCACTTTGACAACTTGGGAGCAACAAATAAAACTATCCTCTCCGCTTTGAAAAACATGGAAGACGCCTTGGCCTTCACCAAGAAAACGCCCGATAACTGTGCTGCCTTTCTTAATAATGTTAGATCTTTTTAAATGAAGGTCTTGGGGCCGAAACGATCTCAACCTATTCTCAAACTTTAAATGGGTAAGAAGCCCGGCTCGCTGGCGTGGAGCCGGGCATGGAATGCAAGTGCCTAGTGGGCCACTTTTGGTAAGCAGAACTAGCGCTGCGGGATGAACCGAACGCCGGGTTAAGGCGCCCGATGCCGACGCTCATCAGACCCCAGAAAAGGTGTTGGTTGATATAGACAGCAGGACGGTGGCCATGGAAGTCAGAATCCGCTAAGGAGTGTGTAACAACTCACCTGCCGATAACTTAAAATGTAAATATGAACGAAGATTTGAGCAAGTTGCTCAGGGGGCCCCAAGTCCTTCAGATCGAGGCTCACCCCGCAGACGGTGATAGGCCGGTAGCGGCCCCCGGCGCGCCGGGATCGGGTCTTCTCAGAGTCGGGTTGCTTGGGAAAGCAGCCCAAAGGAGGGCTAAACTCCATTTATGACTAAATACAGGCACGAGACCGATAGCCAACAAGTACCGTGAGGGAAAGTTGAAAAGGACTTTGGGGAGAGAGTTTAAGAGGGCATGAAACAGTCATGAGGTAAACGGGTGGGGTCCGTGCAGTCCGCCCGGAGGATTCACAGTGGGAAGGTCGGTGGCCCGGGAGTTCCAGATCCCCTCGGCAGGACCGGCGCCGGGGCCCTACCCGGCCCCCGATTTGTGCTCAGATCTTTTTAAATGTGTGTGTGTCTTAAAATGTAAATATGAAAGAAGATTTGTATATGTGTGTGTGAGAATGTAAATATGTGAGAAGATTCGAGCAAGATGACAACTTGCAGCAACAAATACAAGTATCCTCTCAGCTTAGAAAAACATGGAAGACGCCTTGGCCAACTCTGACCGGTGATATTTTTCAAGATACTTATATAAATGCCAGCCAGTGAGCCATTGTATTAGAGATATGTTAAGGTTAGGCATCTGACATCTGTAAGTATCAATGTAATGAAGTATTTTCAGCGTAAAAATTTGTCAATATGTATATTAACTATATTTCCTGTAAGATCTTTTGATTTCCAGCTCATTACACAGATGTCTCAAACATGGGATGTACTGGTCGATTGGCGTTGAGGAGTACAAGTCCCCCGCCTTCAAATATTGTAACGAGAACATGCAAGACGCCTTGGCCAACTCTGACTGGTGCTATTTTTCAAGATACTTATATTAATGCCAGCCAGTGAGCCCATGATGTGTATATGTGTGTGTGTGAGAATGAAAAATGTGGCGTACAGAAGACAGACTCCCCGGTGTTGCTCAGGGGGCCCAAATCCTTCAGATCGAGGCTCACCCCGCGGACGGTGATAGGCCGGTAGCGGCCCCCGGCGCACCAGGATCGGGTCTTCTCAAAGTCGGATTGCTTGGGAAAGTAGCCCAAAGGAGGGCTAAACTCCATTTAAGGCTAAATACAGGCACGAGACCGATAGCCAACAAGTACCGTGAGGGAAAGTTGAAAAGGACTTTGGGGAGAAAGTTTAAGAGGGCATGAAACAGTCATGAGGTAAACGGGTGGGGTCCGTGCAGTCCGCCCGGAGGATTCACAGTGGGAAGGTCGGTGGCCCGGGAGTTCCAGATCCCCTCGGCAGGACCGGCGCCGGGGCCCTACCCGGCCCCCGATTTGTGCTCAGATCTTTTTAAATGTGTGTGTGTCTTAAAATGTAAATATGAAAGAAGATTTGTATATGTGTGTGTGAGAATGTAAATATGTGAGAAGATTCGAGCAAGATGACAACTTGCAGCAACAAATACAATTATCCTCTCCGCTTAGAAAAACATGCAAGACGCCTTGGCCAACTCTGACTGGTGCTATTTTTCAAGATACTTATATTAATGCCAGCCAGTGAGCCCATGATGTGTATATGTATGTGTGTGTGAGAATGAAAATATGTGAGAAGATTGGAGCAAGTTGACAACTTGCAGCAACAAATACAAGTATCCTCTCCACTTAGAAAAACATGCAAGACGCCTTGGCCAACTCTGACTGGTGCTATTTTTCAAGATACTTATATTAATGCCAGCCAGTGAGCCCATGATGTGTATATGTATGTGTGTGTGAGAATGAAAATATGTGAGAAGATTGGAGCAAGTTGACAACTTGCAGCAACAAATACAAGTATCCTCTCCACTTAGAAAAACATGCAAGACGCCTTGGCCAACTCTGACTGGTGCTATTTTTCAAGATACTTATATTAATGCCAGCCAGTGAGCCGATGATGATGTGTATATGTGTGTGTGTGTGAGAATGAAAATATGTGAGAAGATTGGAGCAAGTTGACAACTTACAGCAACAAATACAATTATCCTCTCTCGGCTTAGAAAAACATGCAAGACGCCTTGGCCAACTCTGACTGGTGCTATTTTTCAAGATACTTATATTAATGCCAGCCAGTGAGCCCATGATGTGTATATGTATGTGTGTGTGAGAATGAAAATATGTGAGAAGATTGGAGCAAGTTGACAACTTGCAGCAACAAATACAAGTATCCTCTCCACTTAGAAAAACATGCAAGACGCCTTGGCCAACTCTGACTGGTGCTATTTTTCAAGATACTTATATTAATGCCAGCCAGTGAGCCGATGATGATGTGTATATGTGTGTGTGTGTGTGAGAATGAAAATATGTGAGAAGATTGGAGCAAGTTGACAACTTACAGCAACAAATACAATTATCCTCTCTCGGCTTAGAAAAACATGCAAGACGCCTTGGCCAACTCTGACTGGTGCTATTTTTCAAGATACTTATATTAATGCCAGCCAGTGAGCCCATGATGTGTATATGTATGTGTGTGTGAGAATGAAAATATGTGAGAAGATTGGAGCAAGTTGACAACTTACAGCAACAAATACAAGTATCCTCTCCACTTAGAAAAACATGCAAGACGCCTTGGCCAACTCTGACTGGTGCTATTTTTTAAGATACTTATATTAATGCCAGCCAGTGAGCCCATGATGTGTATATGTATGTGTGTGTGAGAATGAAAATATGTGAGAAGATTGGAGCAAGTTGACAACTTACAGCAACAAATACAAGTATCCTCTCCACTTAGAAAAACATGCAAGACGCCTTGGCCAACTCTGACTGGTGCTATTTTTCAAGATACTTATATTAATGCCAGCCAGTGAGCCCATGATGTGTATATGTGTGTGTGTGTGAGAATGAAAATATGTGAGAAGATTGGAGCAAGTTGACAACTTACAGCAACAAATACAATTATCCTCTCCGCTTAGAAAAACATGCAAGACGCCTTGGCCAACTCTGACTGGTGCTATTTTTCAAGATACTTATATTAATGCCAGCCAATGAGCCCATGATGTGTATATGTATGTGTGTGTGTGAGAATGAAAATATGTGAGAAGATTGGAGCAAGTTGACAACTTGCAGCAACAAATACAAGTATCCTCTCCACTTAGAAAAACATGCAAGACGCCTTGGCCAACTCTGACTGGTGCTATTTTTCAAGATACTTATATTAATGCCAGCCAGTGAGCCCATGATGTGTATATGTATGTGTGTGTGTGTGTGTGAGAATGAAAAATGTGGCGTACAGAAGACAGACTCCCCGGTGTTGCTCAGGGGGCCCAAGTCCTTCAGATCGAGGCTCACCCCGCGGACGGTGATAGGCCGGTAGCGGCCCCCGGCGCGCCAGGATCGGGTCTTCTCAGAGTCGGGTTGCTTGGGAAAGCAGCCCAAAGGAGGGCTAAACTCCATTTAAGGCTAAATACAGGCACGAGACCGATAGCCAACAAGTACCGTGAGGGAAAGTTGAAAAGGACTTTGGGGAGAGAGTTTAAGAGGGCATGAAACAGTCATGAGGTAAACGGGTGGGGTCCGTGCAGTCCGCCCGGAGGATTTCAACACAGTGGGAAGGTCGGTGGCCCGGGAGTTCCAGATCCCCTCCGCAGGACCGGCGCCAGGGCCCTACCCGGCCCCCGATTTGTGCTCAGATCTTTTTAAATGTGTGTGTGTCTTAAAATGTAAATATGAAAGAAGATTTGTATATGTGTGTGTGTGTGAGAATGTAAATATGTGACAAGATTCGAGCAAGATGACAACTTGCAGCAACAAATACAAGTATCCTCTCAGCTTAGAAAAACATGCAAGACGCCTTGGCCATCACCAAGAAAACGCACGAAAATTGAAGCTTTTAAGAGGGGAGTCAAGCATATAAAATCATCAACTACAAACAGCTTTGACAGCTTTTTTTTAATTACGATTGCAGAGGAGAGTCAGAAAAGTTTCATTAAAATGTCTGCAACTGTATGCTGACTTATGAAACAATCTGCAATTTGAAAACAGTTTTGTGCAAGAGCTGGGTCTGATTTGAGTGCACCTGCAACAGGTTTGAAGTGGGGTATGCACAGGGACAACATACACCAATCCATGCTTCTGGACTTTATTGAAAACACAGGATACACATTACGGCTTACCTAATCAAAAAGTACTTGGTACTTACTGGCATCCAATTCCATTTTGAGGGGAAGGGTTGAATTCTACCACAGCCACTAGGACTGGTGAGAGGGTAGCATTCAAAAGTGTTTGACAGCATAGACTACATGTTTCCATGCAGCCAAAGAAAAGTTAGCATGATCATGCATCGGCACCCTGTCACACAAAAACCAGCACTCAGCCTTCAAGATTGTAAAGGCCTGCCATAGGAGTGACTGATGAGTTTATATATGTCAGTGATAAAATGAAACCAGTGAAAGTACGCTTGTTTTACATTATGGATCTACAGAGCTGAAAGATTATGCATCTAAATTATTATTTGTGGTTAGGTCAGTGTGTACAAGTCTACTCTCTAGAAGGGTGGAATTCTACCCCCGCCGCCAGCACTGATATGGGGGGGGGGGGGGGTTAGCATTCAAAAGTGTTTGACAACAAAAATGACCATGTAGCCATTCTAAAGTTCCCAAGATGCAAACAGGGTCAATATCTGGGGCATTAGCAGTGTCGGCATCTATTCTTGGAATGTTCAGCTATTGATTCACATGCGCCCTCCTGCCTACTCCACCAACACCTGTGGTTGTTTCCTGTTATTTATTTTACATAGGCATTGACAAATCTATATTACACTTACTTACTCCATTATCAACCTCATGTGTGAATAGAATCTAACAATGGAGTCGATGCCCAAGCAGACTAATTAAAAAGGAGGAGTGACCTTACTCCCGACTTAAAAGACTTCTTCAAAGAAATACTACTTATGATAATCCGGACACAACACTAGATGGCAGGAGTATGCAGAGCATGTCAATGTACAGCTGGCATGCGAACACATCTTACCCCATGAAAGAAACTTTCTTAATAAATACATTTGGTACATTTGTAACCTGAATAAGGTAACCAGGATGTTGCATTTGTTTCTATACATTCAATGTGGACCCATCGGCAGCATTCTTGACATAGTACCTGTTGGGAAGAAAGTGAAAATTTATTTGTTATTGTATTTGGATTGTATACAGGTCAATAGAAAACATAGTGCACTGTCCCCAGTCAGTGGCAAAGTGGTAATGAGTCCATTAATAGGAAGGGTGCATAGCCAGTGAACGAACATGGCTGACGTAACTCAGAAAAGTTCCTTGCAAATCCATTAGTTATAATTAGATCCACCCTGCATCAGACCCATACGCACAAGTGTGAGTTGGAGATTATCTGCCACCCAAAACCCCTGAAGTACTTATATCAGTAACTTTTTAACTTCGTCAACTAGTCATATTGAAGGTATTTACCTTAACGTTATCCGTAAAAATTACTGAATCTTTTTGGTTGCATACACCACAGAAATGTTCAACAGACTCTAAATATAAAAAAGATGTACATTAGCACATCATAACAGCAATGGTAAACATTGCAAACTTAATTTGCAATATTTAGTACATGTTTCCAGGTGTTTTCCGATCCAGTACATAGGACAGTCACAACTGTTCACAATTTCTAATGGCATGATAACGAACATAATTTTACATTCACAGACAGAATGAAAGTGTCTTACTATATACTAAGTTCAAAATTTAAGCTGCGCCTTTTTATAAAAAATTTCAAAGACAAAACAAAGTACCAAATAATCAGAAGTTTATGACAACACTAGGGTACTATACATTTTCTATCATAAAATGTTAAAGTCAAACCTGATGACTCCATTAGGTCCATTGCAATTTTCAATCTATACTTCTCCAGAAAGCTTTCATTTATTAAAATCTCGGCAACTGGCTGCTGACTTATGTAAGATTCTGCAAACTGAAAACAGAGTTAAAAATGTATATGTTGTACAAATGTCCAAGCTGAATTTTAATGTACATAAAAACAATTGTTCTCAATAGGATTGAGGTTGAAAAGCAATCACAGGTTTCAGAACAACCGCGTTAGGACCATACTAGTGGTCATATAAAATCATATGCAAATACCAATATGCTTACGACGGGCACTATGGACGCGTTCGGTAGGCGTTCACAAGTGTCATCCCTAAAAGCCCTCTTTCCTATTGACAACTATTCGAAAGAAGTAAGCTATTAACATAAAGTAATCTATCGTTAACAAATTAAGGTTTAAAAAACAATAATGGAAGTATCATTACCAGCATGCAAAAAACACCACAATTGTAGCTGTCCTGTTGTTTTTGGTTAGATTCTATCACTAACTGCCATTGGTCATATTCGGGATGCTTCAATACCTGTAGGAAAACCCTTTACAGACATACAAATGGTTATGTTAAATATTTCGCTTAGATTAATTTCATAAACCTAAGTCATTCTAACTTTTTTTTTCAATATAATAAAAGAGAGAATGGAAAGTTTTGTAGGGAAAGGTTACCTCCAATTTAGTAAAAAGTCTTGGTAGGTTCGAATTTTGCTACTCTGTGAATCATGAACTATTATTCTCTTAGTTAAAGGTTTCAGAATCTGGAAAAAACATATTAAAGAAAAAAGATTTGTAATATGGAGAGTTTACATTTTATGGTACATATGTCTGCTCTTGATACATTTCAAAAGAAAATCTGTTTAAAAAATGACCATTAACATTTTAAAAACAATATTTAGACACTTTAAACTATTACAACCACTCATATTTCTCAACAATCACTTTGAAAAAATACTGATAAATGTAGAAAAACTTGCACTTACCAAAAGTATCCAATGACAGCCAGTATTTGTCGGACAAAGAACAGTCTCCATTTTATCAAAAGGTACCTGTAGAGTTCAAAATGCAATCATGAATAACATTACATCCAAAAACCATACGTTTATACTTACAACTCCAAAATGTGAATGTCAATTCAATCTATATTCGAAATAAACAAACTCCCCTTGAAAAACATCTTACATTTGTCACACTCTTCAAAACGTTACTCTAAGTCGATTTTACTCGCAAACATTAATTAAAAGAATCCGTAACATTGAATATTCATTTGCACCAGTAACAGTGAAAAGCCACATAAGAAATATGAATATTTACCCGAAAAGCAGAAGAGCGATATTTGCCCAGGAATATACAGGACGACACTGTTGCTGAGATTGCTAAACACTAAGGTTAAAATAAAAGGTTTTCAGTACACACATTAATGAAGAATTATTATTTATGGATAGGTAACTGTTATTGATGAAAATATACGTACATTTGGTCTTGACATACATATTTTGGATAAGTATGCATCGATTACCTGTAAAAATAAATGAACACATGATCTTCAACAGAGGAACCACCATGTACATCCTACGCCATTAGCCATACTAATCACAATTTAGATGTTGTAGAAACTAACCTCATCAACTATCCATTGGTCCGTTTTTAGTGAACTAAAAGAAGTATCATACAACTTGAAGCTCGACACTATTGATTCCAAGCGTCCTTGCACTGGTTTCTTCCATACATCCAAAACCTTTTCCATGGATTTAGATGGAGGACATGCTGGAGATGGAAGAGGTGCTGGAGATGGAAGAGGTGCTGGAGATGGAAGAGGTGCTGGAGATGGAAGAGGTGCTGCAGAATTACCACTGGTCATGCTTCCTGCAAAATAATTTTTGGAAAGTTTAGAAAATTTACCATTTCTTAAAGAACAAAGTACTCAAACAACCTACCACAAACCTTAATCAAACAACCTACCACAAACCTTACTCAAACAAAAATAGCTATCCGGAAATCCCGTTCATAAAATAATGTACTTTGCAAAACATATGTGCAGAAACTCTAAATCACGTACTCTTGCTCAACCTACTAACTCCTCACCTATTAAGGAGACATTTACACCAGCCGATGGAACATCATTACACCACACATCCAAATTATGTCCCATTACTTAAAAAAAGGTACCGTTTAATAGATTACCTTTGACGCTCGAATTATAAGGCCTCAACATGTCGAGATTAAAAGTTCTACGTAAAGGTATGTTGGTATCATTGACTAACTTTACACGCTTCCCCTGCATTTCGGAAATACGGTATGGTCCAGTAAAGTTATGCTCCAAAATGCCTCCTTTTCTGGTTGTTCGCCTGCAATTTTTCAGAAGCACTAACTCTCCTTCTCTGAAGGTGCACGACTTATATTTTTGGAAACTCTCTTTTTATACTTTTCTTTCTGTTTTTCCTGGGCAACCTCAATATTCTGCTTTGTCTGCTTCTGCAACTCTGCTTTTCTAATGTTCTTTTCTGCGATAATGCCTGCATATTCGCTTTCTGTTGGTAGTACAAACTCAAGCTAATAAAGGAAACATAAAACTCAATCACTGATATTTACCATTTAAATATATATACTCTATAAAAATTACAATTAACATTTTTAAACATAAATTTTATGCCAATAACAGGAAAATTAGCACAGCAAAAATAAGATATAATGTTTTTAACAAGTTAAAAAGTATACAACAAGTAAATGTATGTATAAATACATAACCTACATTTGTACATTAAAATACACATTGGAGTACTCTAAATTTCATACCAGATCATCCACCACCTCACTAGGAAATCTTGCTTCTCGGCCGTACATGAGTTGGAAGGGAAACTTTTGTTGTGGTATGTGGCTTCGATCGTAAAGCGAACAATGCATGGTCCAAATATAGATCCCAGTCGTTCTGATGCTCATTCACGTACTTAGACAACGTGCTGTAAAATTCAAAAAAATGAACATGTGGCATGACTGTTGATGGCAGTTCATTAATCACGTTTTTGCCCTTACAATTGGACTGCAGCAACCGATGAGCATCAAACCACATCAAACAAGCTGTCAGATGAAATAACACCGCCATGAGAGCAACCCCTCAAGTACTTACAAAGTTATAAATAAGAAAAAGTAGGATTACCTTTTAATGCTAGCATTAGTACGCTCATCTAAACCATTTGTCTGTGGGTGATAAGCTGCACTTACAGAACGTTCTATTTGTAAAAGCTTAGATAACTCTGAATTAAGCTGGAGAAAAAAAAAGAATATACATATACCGTTCAAATGTGACTGATTCAAAAAAAGATACTATACATGTATAATTATATTTGGCATGCAAAATCGGAAATATCATTGCATTATACAAATGTTAGGCCGAGATTGGTCACTCACTTCATTCACAAACTCCCGGCCTTGATCTGAGAGAACCCTTTTTGGACTTCCATGGCGTAGGTACATTTGCAACAGTCTTGAAGCAACTTCTGCTGCAGTCTTGGATTTTAGAGGAAATGCCTCAACCCATTTAGAAAAATAGTCTGTTGCAGTGAGAATATATTTGTATCCTGTAGGAGTGGTAGGTAAAGGTCCCATCAAATCCACTCCTACAAGTTCCCAAACTTCATCCACCTGTTAATATACACCATAAAAAAGGTAAAAAAAATATGAACAGTAAGAATGGATCATTTTATACAAGTGTCTCACAGGTTTACTTCATTTAGTAGAAACGTTGAAAATTAGTGGGAAGTTAATAAACCAAAACGTAACAAATTTAAAAACATACTTTGATTGGTTTTAATTCTGAGCAAATCTGGAGGGCTGGTTGTTCCTTCTGGCAAACATCACAATGTTTGATCTAGAAATTGAAAAATAAACATCTCAAGGAAAATTTAAAGACATGTCTTCAAATAAAAAAATTCTAAACAACATTTTCACATTGGATCTCAAGTGCAGGCAGAACACATGTAACAACCATTTCAATGAGAAATATATGGGTTGCTGAAACAAAGGTCTATAAGACTATCACAATGGAGAGTTACATTTCCATAACAAATTTGAACAAGCAAGAAAAATTATAACTCACCCATTGTTCAATTTCAATTAACATATTTGGCCAATAAAATCGGGAGGAAATGCATTTTTAGTTTTATTGATACCAGAATGCCCACCAATAAGAGATGAATGGAATTCTGATATAACTTTTTGGGCTGCTTCAGCACCAATGACAACTTTAGTCTTCTTTTCTTTACCAGTGTAGAACAAGCTCCCATCTATTGAAAAAAATAGAAAAGATAAAAATGTTACAGTAACTATGCATGTCAAAAATAATTACATGAAATGAGAACATGACTTTTCTCAAACAGCCTTAAACCATTGCAATGAAAAAACAGGAGTTAAAAAAATAATAGTACCGTCAATGGTGTATTTTTTAGACTGTCTACGCAATCCATGCTTCTGGACTTTACTGAAACCTTCAGGATACACATTAAGTCTCACGTAATCAAAAAGCTCTTGGTACTTAGTGGCATCCATTTCTATTTAAAATAAGGATAAACACAAAAACAAGGTTTAGAGAATATCACCACATGCTCACAGTATATTTCAATGCCATAAATAACTAAATATGTGAGTGAACACACCAATACTATAACAACTGCCCCCCACCCCTGACCCCTCACTCCACCGACGAACTTTAAACGAGGAACAGCCACGTGGTGCAGCACTTCACAATGAGACTGGGAGATATTAAGTGATTTGCACAGAAAAGGAGGGCGACATACATTGCAAAACACACTTCTATGACTGTGGTAAATAATGCACACAAAAGACTAATGCTGTCAATTACAAAATAATCGATGTGTACAAGTAACAAGACTGCGCATGGAAAGGCAACGTGGCGCGCCCCTTCCACATCCCCCGCACTAACGGCAGATGGAAGAAATTAATTTATTTCTGGAAGGGGAGGCAGATTCGCCAACCTAACAACGTAGCCTAATATTTTCCCACATTAGGATTTCAAATGCAAACTTTGTCGAGAAACGGCAATATTCGATGTGTACAACTAAAAGACTACGCATGGAAAGGTAACGTGGCGCGTTTTCCCATGGATTGTCGCGCATGTAAAAAAAAATAACATTCACATTTTTTACACTGGCAGCCCGCTTCAGCGCATGTAAATACATTAATATTATTCACATTTAAAACAGTGGCAGGCCGCTTCATCGCCTATGCGTGGAAAGGCCACGTGGTGCAGTCCGATGTGTACAAGTAACAAGACTGCGCATGGAAAGGCAACGTGGCGCGTTTAACCATGGATTGTCGCGCATGTACATTATTCACATTTCAAACACTGGCAGGCCGCTTCAGCGCCGAGGCCTACGCGTGGAAAGGCCACGTGGCGCAGTCCCCTCAACATCCACCAAGGGGAACAGAATTGCAGTATCCCATTAAAAATTATTACAAATAGGAGTATTGCATTAATGTAAAATAACATGACAGAAAAAGACTCACCTCGAAGACTACAAGTAACAAGCCTGCGCATGAAAAGGCCACGTGGCGCGCCCTTCCAGATCACCCGCACTAACGGCCGATGGAAGGAATTAATGTATTTCTGGAAGGGGAGGCAGATTCGCCAAACCACAAGTAACAAGCCTGCGCATGAAAAGGCCACGTGGCGCGCCCCTTCCACATCCCCCGCACTAACGGCCGATAGCAGAATATTATTCTGAGGTAAAAGACTGGCAGGCCGCTTCAGCGCCGAGGCCTACGCGTGGAAAGGCCACGTGGTGCGGTCCCTTCGACATCAACTAAGGGGAACATATTATCAATATTTTAAATATAACTATTGAATTACTTGCAGCCCGCTTCAGCGCCGATGGCCTACGCGTGGAAAGGACACGTGGTGCAGTCCCTTCGACATCAACCAAGGGGAACATATTATCAGTATTCCTTATAAAAATATTTTAAATATAACTTGAATTACTCGCAGCCCGCTTCAGCGCCGATGGCCTACGCGTGGAAAGCCTACGTGGTGCGGTCCTTCGACATCAACTAAGGGGAACATATTATCAGTATTCCTTATAAAAATATTTTAAATATAACTATTGAATTACTCGCAGCCCGCTTCAGCGCCGATGGCCTACGCGTGGAAAGGCCACGTGGCGCAGTCCCCTCAACATCCAAGGGGAACAGAATTGCAGTATCCCATTAAAATTTTTTACAAATAGGAGTATTGCATTAATGTAAAATAACATGACAGAAAAAGACTCACCTCGAAGACTACAAGTAACAAGCCTGCGCATGAAAAGGCTACGTGGCGCGCCCCTTCCAGATCACCTGCACTAACGGCCGATGGAAGGAATTAATGTATTTCTGGAAGGGGAGGCAGATTCGCCAAACCACAAGTAACAAGCCTGCGCATGAAAAGGCCACGTGGCGCGCCCTTCCACATCCCCCGCACTAACGGCCGATAGCAGAATATTATTCTGAGGTAAAAGACTGGCAACCCGCTTCACCGCAGAGGCCTACGCGTGGAAAGGCCACGTGGCGCAGTCCCCTCAACATCCAAGGGGAACAGAATTGCAGTATCCCATTAAAATTTTTTACAAATAGGAGTATTGCATTAATGTAAAATAACATGACAGAAAAAGACTCACCTCGAAGACTACAAGTAACAAGCCTGCGCATGAAAAGGCTACGTGGCGCGCCCCTTCCAGATCACCCGCACTAACGGCCGATGGAAGGAATTAATGTATTTCTGGAAGGGGGAGGCAGATTCGCCAAACCACAAGTAACAAGCCTGCGCATGAAAAGGCCACGTGGCGCGCCCCTTCCACATCCCCCGCACTAACGGCCGATAGCAGAATATTATTCTGAGGTAATAGACTGGCAGGCCGCTTCAGCGCCGAGGCCTACGCGTGGAAAGGCCACGTGGTGCGGTCCCTTCGACATCAACTAAGGGGAACATATTATCAATATTTTAAATATAACTATTGAATTACTTGCAGCCCGCTTCAGCGCCGATGGCCTACGCGTGGAAAGGACACGTGGTGCAGTCCCTTCGACATCAACCAAGGGGAACATATTATCAGTATTCCTTATAAAAATATTTTAAATATAACTTGAATTACTCGCAGCCCGCTTCAGCGCCGATGGCCTACGCGTGGAAAGCCCACGTGGTGCGGTCCCTTCGACATCAACTAAGGGGAACATATTATCAGTATTCCTTATAAAAATATTTTAAATATAACTATTGAATTACTCGCAGCCCGCTTCAGCGCCGATGGCCTACGCGTGGAAAGGACACGTGGTGCAGTCCCTTCGACATCAACCAAGGGGAACATATTATCAGTATTCCTTATAAAAATATTTTAAATATAACTATTGAATTACTCGCAGCCCGCTTCAGCGCCGATGGCCTACGCGTGGAAAGGACACGTGGTGCAGTCCCTTCGACATCAACCAAGGGGAACATATTATCAGTATTCCTTATAAAAATATTTTAAATAAAACTATTGAATTACTTTAAAATAACACATGACAATAAAAGACTCACCTTGTGGAAACAGGAGTGAGCGGAGTGATCACAGTGACCGATAGATAACAACACTATTCACAGCACTATTCGCAAGGGTGTGACTGCTGAATAAGAGAAATTCTCTAAGGAACGTAGCTTATTTATACCTTGGTAGGACGGTCACTGGTTGAGCATGACGTCAGTAGGTTGGAGACCTGTGATTGGTACAGCATAATGTCAGGAAGATGGACGCGCACTTACATCACCACACGCATGCGCGTAGCGACTGTAAATCGTACGGGGTACACAGCCAGACAGGGTGCGTATAATACGCATGCGCACCGAAACCCCCCAAAAATAACGCATGCGCAACGCCCAAAAACACTTAGGGGGTACACAACCAGATGGGGTGCAGATATCGATAGAACACCGGCCGGAGACAGGAAGCTCCTCCCCCGCCCATATGCATAGCCCACGTCAAAGGGGTGACCAGGATTGGTCGCCCCAGGGCAAGCTCGAACCTCCCGAATCCGGGGGCGAGCTGACAAAGCGAGGGGGGGGGATAAATAGGTGGCAACAAGCCCAAATAGGCACACCCCCCCCCGCAGTGAAGAAGGAATCGCGGTCGGAGGGAGCAGGACGGACCTACCGGAAGCCGGAGCGCAAGAAGACTGCCTCCTGGACCGAACCAGATCAGAGCGGCGGAAACCCGGCGGCTTTCCCCTTCTCCTCTCTTCAGCCCCATCCGCTCAGCTGTTCGCGGTGCGGCGGGAAAAACGAGAAGCAACGCTTGGGGCGGCGGATACTAGCCGGCTTTCTCTTTTCTGCAGGCACCCATCCGCTCAGCTGTGTTGCGGTACGGCGAGGAGCAATGGCTGCAACGGCGTGGGGGTGGCTCCATCGGCACCAGGAAACGAGGAGAACTACGCGGCGGAGGACGGGCACGCCCAGCTGCAAGGCGAGCCTCATCCTTAAAGGCACACGGCCCCTTTTAGCTTAATCCAGCCCCGGAGGGCAGAGCGGGGTCGTCGGGCTCCAAGCCTGCACCGGAGCAAGTTCCCCGGCGGCGAAAGCATTAAACGAGGTCCGAGGCCAGCAGGAGGTCTCCGGTTGCCGCGTGGGAGCGGAAAAAGGCGCGAACAGCGCTTGGGGGCAATTTTCTTTGTTCTGGTGTGCCGGGGCTTGCCGGGTCTGCTAAACAAGGGCCGGAGCCCTGAAAGGAGACCGGTGGTGGGCCCCATTGCCATACACAGCCTGCAGCAGGAGCAGGCAAGCCCCCGGAGGCCCCAGTGACACAGGAAAAGCGGGCCAATAGAAGCCAAATAGGAGCATTTTGGGCACCATCTGTGGCTGGCTGAAGAACATTGAAAGTCACCAGTAAGACACCAGTGCACAAGGGGTTTTTTGGGATGGCTAGCAAGCATGTGCAAGCCAGGAGGAAGACACGGCTCCCAGCGCGCTTCAGGGAGGACCAGGGGCCAACGAGAAAAGTCTAAAGAGGCGCAGAGGGGACGCAGGGCCCGATCTGGACGACGACTTGCAGGCAATGTTGGAAAAAGCCAGGACACTGGTGGCCCTGAAGGGAGCAGCTTGGATGGACCAGCAGATCCAGGACGGGGCTCATGGGAAGAGGCCACGACCGGCATCACCGACAGCGCCACCCCCCAGGAAACCCGGGGGTGGTAGGCATGCAGCCAAAACAGCAGCCCCCGCAGCCACCAAGACGGGCGCAAGAAACACCCGTGTCAAGGGTGGGGAGCGAAGGGGGAAGAAGCCCCCACAGGCCAGGAGCAGGATTGCCGCAACTCCAGAGCTGGTGTCCAGCTCGGAGACGGAAGGGAGCAGCAATGACGAGGGGTCTGTAGCCAGCACGGCGACCCCTCAGGAGACACGCGGAAGGTGATCCGATGCGATCGACAAGGAGAGGGGTAAGCATTGCGCGCAAAGTGGCAAAACAGGGCACGTGAGGGCACGGCAGGATGGTCCAACAGAAGGGCGACCAGGACAGAACGTTAACATGGGCACGCAAATGGGGGTGAGCAATGTAGCAATGCAGGGGCCGTGGTCCATGCAACCCCCGTGGCAGACAGGGTTAGGCCAGGGGCGACAGGATTTCCAAGGGGAATCATGGGGTCCAGGGGCTGCTCACCCGGCAGCGAGGGTGCCTTGGTGGCAATGGCCAGGGACAGGAGCCCGCTTCCAAGGAGGCTGCCAGTGGGGCACGGAGGGGCAAGGGGCTAGCCAGAAGCCGGATCAGAGGGCCAACCGGAGGGGCAGCAGGAAAGGGGCCACAGACAAGGAAAAGGGGGACACCAGCCAGACTCCACAAAGCGAGGAGGCAGGACCCGGGGTGACCACTAAGGAGGGGACAGCGGCCCCCAGGGTTAGGAGCACGAGCGGGGCTGAGGAGGGCCTAGACCAGAGTGGAAGCCGGCCAGCGAGTATCTACGCCCCTCCCCGAGTGACCTTCCCACAACCACGAAGCTCTTAGGGCAGACCCATCTCATCCCAATAACAGTGAAGGAGAGAATATGGTGCAAGGAGTTCATAGACATTTTTCTCACTGCTGGAAGTGCGCCAGGCAGGCTTAGACTTAGCAGCGCACGACAAAAAGGACGATGACAGGAGGGACCGCCGTAAGCCCAGAGTAGAAAGATCAATAGAGAATTGGCTGAAAGCCTTCAGAAAATTGGCACGCGTTTTCATTGAGAAATTTCCCCATTGCGCAGCTGCACTAATTTTATACGAGCAAAAGGTGCACGAGGCGCTGCAGCAGTATCAGGGCGTTGCCTGGCTAAAATACGATGAGGGTTTCAGAGAGAAGATGCAGATGTGGCCGATAATGGGGTGGGATTGTCAGGACATGGAAGTGTTCATGACACACATGGTGGCAGCCAGGGAAGGTGTCAGCACAAAAGAGAGCAATTTTCGTCCCTACGGGAGTAAGGGCAAATATGAGGGGCAGGGGCAAGGGTTCAAAGGGGAAACCCAGGGCAATAACAAATCAGGCAAAATATGCTGGAAGTTTGACAAAGACGATTGTAAATGGGGGGGCCTCATGCAGGTTTCGGCATGCTTGCGGGTCATGCGGGGGAAATCACCCCGCCATCCGATGTAAGCAGGCCCCAGGGCCCACAAGGAAAAGACAGGCGCAAAGAAGTGAGGTACAGGCCCCCCAGACGGGGGCAGGGGTGGGGGACAGCCGCTTCGGACCCCCATAAAGGCTAGCAGGCTGTTGCATTTGTTGGAACAATATCGGAAGGTGACTAGCAGAGGGATTCACGCAAGGTTTTACAATCCCCTAAAAGGACCTAGGGGCGCCCGGGAGAGCCTTAACCTAAAATCAGTTAGAGACATCCCCGGGGTGGCTAGGCAAAAGGCAGAGAAAGAAGTCCTACTGGGGCGGGTGGCAGGCCCTTTCCCTTCTCCCCCCACTAAAAGACCTGGTGGTATCACCGCTTGGCGTGGTCCCCAAAAAGGAGGCAGGCAAATTCAGGCTAGGACATCATCTATCCCACCCGGAAGGGGAGTCCATAAACGACTGCTTGGAACAAGGGGAATGCACAGTGGCATACGCGTCAGTGGACGATGCTGTGGACCTGATAAGGCAGCAGGGGAAGGGTGCCCTGATGGCAAAAACAGACATAGTCAGCCTTCCGGTTATTGTCGGTACACCCGGACAGCCACCACCTGCTAGGTTTCAAATAGGACGGCCATTACTACTATTACAAATGCCTTCCTATGGGGTGCTCGATATCATGCGCATACTTCAAAGCGTTCAGTGGGTTCCTGGAGTGGGAGCTGGGGACACGCGTCCCAAAAGGGGGACGGGTCCACTACTTGGATGACTTCCTTTTTATCGGCAGGGCCGGCACGGGGGATTGCGCCAACCTATTGCATAGCTTCTTGGCTTTGGCCCAGGAGTTAGGCATCCCCTTAGCCCAGGACAGGACAGAGGGCCCGTACCACGAAACTGTCCTTCCTCGGGATAGAGCTGGACTCGGTAGTGGGGACATGCAGATTGCCGCCCGACAAGGTAACGGAGCAAAAGGGAATCATTGGTAGTCTGAGACAACAGAAAAAGGCAATGCTGGGGGAAGTGCAGACGCTCCTGGGGAAGTTGAATTTTGCTACATGGGTGATCCCCGCAGGGCGCACCTTTGCAAGGCGCTTGGCATGGATGACCAGGGGCATGGCACAGAAACACCACAGGGTCCGCATCACGCAGGGTGTGAAGGAGGACTTAGGGCAGTGGACGAACTTCCTGACAGATTTAAACGGTACCCTCATATGGAGGGAGCCTTGGGTGCAGGCACACCAACTCGAGCTCTACACGGACGCATCCGGGGGGTTCGGTTTCGGGGCCATCCTAGGGACCGCATGGACAGCGGGGGCCTGGCCAGAATCCTGGCAGAACGCAGGGCTCACAGCCAACATATCCCTATTGGAGCTGTTCCCAATTGTGGTGGCCTTTCACATTTGGGCCCAGCTGCTAGCTAATAGGCAGATAAGGCTATGGTCTGACAACCACGCCGTGGTACAAGCAATCAACATAGGGTCAGCGAATTGCCCAGCAGTGGCCTCCCTGCTACGTAAGCTGGTCGACTGCCAGCTGAGATCAAATATCGCGCTTAGGGCGAGACACATCCCAGGGGTAGACAACTCAGTTGCCGATGCCATTTCTCGTTTTCAGTGGGCGAAATTCCGAGAGCTTGCCCCAGATGCGGACCGAGGGATGACCCCGGTGCCAGAAGAGGCGTGGGCATGGGTGGACCTGGGTTGAAGAAGTTGCTGGACAATGCACTGGCCCCGAAAACAGAAGCCCATTACTGTAAGTTTGTGGGCAGAACAGGACTAATAGGGGGTCAGCAGCCAAGCCAGGAGGAGGTCTTAGACTTCATTGAGTGGGCTTTCGTGTCAGGCAGGACCAAACCTTGGGCCCAGACACACTTGAGTGCGGTAGCATATTACACAAAAATGGCGACAGAGGAGGACCCAACAAGGGCCTTCCAATGCAGGATGGCCATGAGAGGTTGGGGCAGGCTGCAGCAAGCACGGAAGGATGCAAGGCGGCCCATTCACTTTAGCATACTGCAGATGATGGGGGTCCTGGGGGGAGTATGCTCCTCAGGACAAGAAGCCAGGCTCTTTAGGGCAGCGTTCGCGCTGGCATTTTTTGGGGCTTACAGGATCAGCGAGTTGGTAGCCCCATCAGTCGGTGACCCGGAGACAGCATGCATTAACAGGGGGGACGTGGTGATAAGCGAGGGGCACGTGGACGTCCTGCTACGATGGTCCAAAACAGACCAGGCAGGCAAAGGGAAGAGAACTAGGATAAAATGCATCAAAGACAAAGCCAGCTGCCCAGTGTGCCTTCTGCGGGAATACTTGAGACCTGGGGATTACGGCCGCGGGCCTCTCTTCAGGCACGTGGATGGGTCGTTCCTCAGCCATTTTCAATTCATAGCAGTGATGAGGAAGACTCTAGAGGCAGCAGGGCTCCCTGCCAGGGAATTTGGGTCCCACTCCTTCAGAATAGGGGCAGCCACCACAGCCGCAGGGCTAGGGTTTGATAACGATCAAATCAAGGGGATAGGGCTCTGGGTATACAGCGCATTTAAGCGTTACATACGCCCAACGATGTACTGAGTCCGGTTTCTGCCTTTCCCCCCCCCTTCCAGGTATGACCGAATCCCGGAAGAAGGTATGGATCCTGGGGCACTCATACGTGATGCGGGCCCAGAGCTGGGCGGCAGCTAGACGGGAATTCGGCAGGATATGGATGCGGGAAACCGACGTGGTCTGGTTGGGGCGTTCGGGAATGAAATGGGATCAACTGCTCCCCGTGGTGCGGGAGACACTAGAACACGGTGGCAGACCGGACGCGGTGATAGTCCACCTGGGAGGCAACGACTTGGCAGCTGTGGGGAGGAGGGTCCTCCTGGAAAAGATGCAGAAAAGCCTCACGGCCTTGGAGCGTATGATACGCCCGGCCGAAGTGATTTTCTCAGAAATAATAGTGCGGAGAGCATGGCGGGGGGCCGTGGATGTGGGGGCAGTGGAAAAATCCAGACGGAAACTCAACATCACAATGGCGAAGGTTTGCAGGGCCAACGGTTGGGGTTTCATTAGACACGGTTTCATAAACCTGAGGGCCCCGGGCTATCACTTGGAAGACGGGGTACACCTTACTGCGGTAGGCATGGACATGTTCTTACTGAACATGGTCG
Source organism: Calotriton arnoldi (assembly GCA_963921515.1). NCBI lineage: Eukaryota > Metazoa > Chordata > Amphibia > Caudata > Salamandridae > Calotriton > Calotriton arnoldi. The sequence goes on from CAWUFW010012179.1 coordinate 127,469, forward strand.
GGGTGCTGGAACAGAAGGGGTTCAAGTAACAAAACAGGGGGAGGCCAGGGCAGGGGGAGCTCCTTCCGATCGTGAAACCATAGGTAGCGTGGCAGAAGGAACACAAGAAAGGTAGAAAAAAGAGAGAATTACTACAAGGTAGATGGAAGGCTCACACAGTGTCCTTGGGATGCCTTACGGCAGGGCCACTGAGGGAGCCAAAGGCAGCCTACCGCCATAGAAAGAGTAGATGTGATGCTCCCGCAGGACCCTTGGGATGCCTCACGGCAGGGGTACCGAGGGAGCAAAATGGAAGGACTCAGCCTCAGGATAGATAGAGTAGATGCTCAAGCAAGGTCCTTGGGATGCTACACGGCAGGGACCCCTGGGAGCAGGGAGGGCCCACGAAAGGACCCAGGGCAAGCGGGACAGCACTTGCAGCCCGGGCAGGTCTCGACGGACACCCTCCAAATCGGTAGCAAGTTGAAGCCTTGACCCGTGAATCAGAGGCCCAGACAGGTGGCCCCTCCCTTTCCCTGGAAATTGAGGAGACTGGGTCCACACAGCAACAAAAAATAATTGCAAAAGACGATGAATTATGTTCGCATGGATATTAAGAGAGCAATAGGATAACCATGATTTTGCAAATGTATAAACATGTTATGTTGAATAAACTGCGACCTTTTTTGGCACCAAAGCACATTGTCAGTGGTTTGATTTGATGGGCATTATGGACGCAGTTTTGAAATAAGGCAGGGGGGGACAACTCGCCTCCTGGAAGGGGTTAGGATATTGGGTGAGTTAAAGGCAATCACCTCCGATTTGAAATTCAAACACAGTTTAATTAACGCCGCTAGCCCCCCTCTGGCTCTACCATGACTAGAAAGAATGGCTGTGGAGGCAAACGCAACATATCCATCTAGGTACATAACCCCCTTTGTATCCCGAGTCTCCTGAAGACTAATGATATCACAGAGCAAAGCATCTTAATGCGCTCCTCATCAGATGTTTTACCGTGGACCCCTGCTATATTCCAGCTTATCATTTTAAGGTCTCTGTGTGATCTTGAGTCATCAGAAATAACAAAGTTTCCTACCCCAGGAGTAGGGGCCAGTCAGTTTGGGTCCTCTAGCCCGGTCAGTGGTTCAAAGTGGTTGCTAAGGTACAGGCTGGGACCCCGTCCCTGATAGCACATTTGAACTGGACCACAAATCTGCCCGAGATTCACCCCCTCCCTGCCACAGCAGTCTCAACTTTGTGGGATTATACAAAAAGCCTAGTGGGAGTACTATGATTTTACTTCTTGGAGCAGCACTGGACCTAAGATTGTAAAGGACATAACCCACCCTCATGGCATTACAAATGTTTACGGCTATACAGTGGCCTGGGCATGTTTTAAGGGAGTTCCCTATCCAGCCCACTCTCTGGACCATGATAAGTTCTTAAAATAAGGACGGATCAGGGTTTCCTGCCACTCAGCTTGTGTGTGACTTTGTTTTTGAGCTGCTGATAACTTTCAGTTTCCTTGTCATTAAGGGGGGGGGAAACATTTGTCATCACTAATGCATATGGGATGGATATGGGTGGCAACTGAATGACAAATATATCTCTTTACAATGCATGCTTTAGATCGCATGCCATTACAACGTGGTCGTTGCAACGACCGCGTTGTTACAACGCGAACCATTACATCGCAAGTCATTACAACGACTTGCTGTAGGGGGCGCGCTGGACTTAGGAATAGTATAATTTACTATTCCGACTCCGGTTTGTGCAACAGCAGGGAAGGTGATGGATTGTAAATCCAACACCTTCTGCCCCCTACAGCAAATCGTTGTAACGATCTGCGTTGTAATGGGTCGCGTTGTAACAACCGCGTTGTAATGGCATGCGATCTAAAGCATGCAATGTAAACGCTGTTTCCCCTGAATGACCACATCGCAAGGCTTCCTCCCCCCCCGAAAAAGCCTCAACTGGATGATGGAGTTCCCTCCCTAGGCTCCCAAGGTCTACACTGTTATTATGGAGAGAGTTCCTACCAAAAGGATCACTGAGCTGAGCCCCATGGGAAGTTGACTGAACATTGTCCATACCTCCCTCTGTGCATTCTTCTCTTCGATATTTCATCCCTCAATATTCTGATCATGATATTGTGACCCTTCGATAATCTGCATTCGATATTGCTTTCCACTATCACTTGTTCACCGAGTCAACCACTACCAAGAAGCACTTTCTCCATCATGCAAACACTTCATAGCATTTTTCCTTATTTACATTGAACATAAGAGGTAAAGGCTACCATCAAACCTCTTGCATGGTGAATTTATAAGTGATTGGGTTTTGGCAGAGTGATTGGATAAGTACATGGAACTGGCTGGGTGATTGGAGGAGTGCATGGGTAGTGACAAGGAGATGGCTGGACTGCATCAGTAGTGCTCAGGGGATTGTAGCAGTGCATGTGTTAGTGCCTGGGTCATTGCATGAGTACATGGGTACTGACTGGATGATTAGAGTACTGCAAGGCGAGTGCATGGTGAATTTATAAGTGCTTGTGTTTTGGCGCAGTGATTAGATAAGGACATGGAACTGGCTGGGTGATTGGAGGAGTGCATGGGTAGTGACAAGGAGATGGCTGGACTGCATCAGTAGTGCTCAGGGGATTGTAGAAGTGCATGTGTTAGTGCCTGGGTCATTGCATGAGTACATGGGTAGTGACTGGATGATTAGAGTACTGCAAGGAGAGTGCATGGTGAATTTAGAAGTGCTTGTGTTTTGGCGCAGTGATTAGATAAGGACATGGAACTGGCTGGGTGATTGGAGGAGTGCATGGGTAGTGACAAGGAGATGGCTGGACTGCATCAGTAGTGCTCAGGGGATTGTAGCAGTGCCTGTGTTAGTGCCTGGGTCATTGCATAAGTACACGGGTACTGACTGGATGATTAGAGTACTGCAAGGAGAGTGCATGGTGAATTTATAAGTGCTTGGGTTTTGGCGGAGTGATTGGATAAGTACATGGAACTGGCTGGGTGATTGGAGGAGTGCATGGGTAGTGACAAGGAGATGGCTGGACTGCGTCAGTAGTGCTCAGGGGATTGTAGCAGTGCATGTGTTAGTGCCTGGGTCATTGCATAAGTACATGGGCACTGACTGGATGATTAGAGTACTGCAAGGAGAGTGCATGGTGAATTTATAAGTGCTTGGGTTTTGGCAGAATGATTGGATAAGTACATGGTGCTCGTTGGGTGATTGGAGGAGGGCATGGGTAGTGACAGGGCGCTGGCTGGACTGCATGGGTAGTGCTCAGGGTATTGTAGCAGTGCATGAGTTAGTGCATGGGTCATTGCATGAGTGCATGGGTAGTGACTGGATGATTAGAGAGCTGCAAGGAGAGTGCATGGTGAATTTATAAGTGCTTGGGTTTTGGCGGAGTGATTGGATAAGTACACACATGTCACATCAGGCCCCGCCCCCTCCTTTCACCACTGTGCAAACGCGCCCCCTGGCGGGTTTTAAGTTGGGGGATTAATTCCCCTTGACTCCTGAGGGTCCCTGGGGGTTAACTAGCCCACCAGGTACCTCCAGTAAGCGCCACAGAGCTGCATTGCGGAGAGGTGGTCCGAGGCCACACCCCTTTTTACACCTCTCTATAACGCAACTCTATGGCGCTTACTGGACGTACCTGGTGGGCTAGTTGGCCCCCAGGGACCCTCAGGATTCAAGGGGACTTAATCCCCCAACTTAAAACGTGCCACAGGGCGTGTGCACACTTGTCACATCAGGCCACGCCCCCTCCCTGCACCACTGTGCAAACGCACCCCCTCGTGTTTTGTAAATTGGGGGATTAAGTCCCCTTGAGTCCTGAGGGTCCCTGTGGGCCAACTAGCCCACCAGCTACCTCCAGTAAGCGCCACAGAGCTGCGTTGCAGAGTGGTGTAAAAAGGGGGCGTGGCCTTGGACCACCTCTCTGCAACGCAGCTCCCTGGCGCTTACTGGAGGTACCCGGTGGGCTAGTTGGCCCTCAGGACCCTCAGGATTCAAGGGGACTTAATCCCCAACTTAAAACGTGCCACAGGGCGTGTTTGCACCCTTGTCACATCAGGCCACGCCCCTCCCTGCACCACTGTGCAAACGCGCCCCTGGTGCGTTGTAAATTGGGGATTAAATCCCCTTGAGTCCTGAGGGTCCCTGGGGGCCAACTAGCCCACCAGATACCTCCTGTAAGCACCACAGAGCTGTGTTGCAGAGTGGTGTAAAAGGGGCGTGGCCTTGGACCACCTCTCTGCAACGCAGCGCTCCTGGCGCTTACTGGAGGTGCCTGGTGGGCTAGTTGGCCCCCAGGACCCTGAGGATTGAAGGAAATTAATCCCCCAACTTAAAATGCGCCACGGGGTGCGTTTGCACAGTGGTGCAGGGAGGGGGCGGGGCCTGATGTGACACGTGTGCAAACGCGCCCCGTGGTGCGTTTTAAGTTGGGGGGATTAAGTCCTCTTGAATCCTGAGGGTCCCTGGGGTCCAACTAGCCCACCAGGTACCTCCAGTAAGCGCCACAGAGCTGTGTTGCAGAGAGGTGTAAAAGGGGCGTGGCCTTGGACCACCTCTCTGCAACGCAGCTCCTGGAGCTTACTGGAGGTACCTGGTGGGCTAGTTGGCCCCAGGGACCCTCAGGATTCAAGGGACCAATCCCCAACTTAAAACACGCCACAGGGCGCGTTTGCACACTTGTTACATCAGGCCACGCCCCTCCCTGCACCACTGTGCAAACGTGCCCCCTGGTGCATTGTAAATTGGGGGATTAAATTCCCTTGAGTCCTGAGGGTCCCTGGGGGCCAACTAGCCCACCAGCTACCTCCACTAAGCACCACAGAGCTGCGTTGCAGTTTGGTGTAAAAAGGGGGCGTGGCATTGGACCACCTCTCTGCAACGCAGCTCCCTGGCGCTTATTGGAGGTACCTGGTGGGCTAGTTGGCCCCCAGGGACCCTCAGGATTGAAGGGGAATTAATCCCCCCAACTTAAAATGCGCCACGGGTGCGTTTGCACAGTGGTGCAGGGAGGGGGCAGGGTCTGATGTGACAAGTGTGCAAACGTGCCCCGTGGCGCGTTCTAAGTTGGGGGATTAAGTCCCCTTGAATCCTGAGGGTCCCTGGGGTCCAACTAGCCCACCAGGTACCTCCAGTAAGCGCCACAGAGCTGCGTTGCAGAGAGGTGTAAAAATGGGCGTGGCCCCGGACCACCTCTCTGCAACGCAGCTCTGTGGCGCATACTGGAGGTACCTGTGGGCTAGTTGGCTCCAGGGACCCCAGTATTCAAGGGGTTAATTCCCAACCTAGGAACGTGCCGGGGCGCGTTTGCAGAGTGCTGCAGGGAGGGCGGGGCCTCTGGCGCAATGGCGGCTTTTTTTTTTCTTTTTTCAGAAGGGGGGCTGTGTGACCCCCCTTCTTTTCCCACTTTTGGGGCTCTGGGGACCCCATCCCCCAGGGCCTGACCCCTATTGATAAAAAATAAATAAACGGGAAGGGGGCCGCGTGGCCCCCCTCCCGAGGCCAATTTCTGCCCCGGGGACCCCATCTCCCAGGGCCTGGCCACTTATTTATTTATATTTACTATTTTTAAAGGAGGGGGTCTGGGTGGCCCCCCTCCTGAAGCCTCTGTTTGCCCCGGGGACCCCATCCCCCGGGGCTCTGCCTCGTTTTTTAAAATTTTTATTTTATTGGGGATGGGGGCCGTGTGGCCCCCCTCCCGGGCCACTTCTGGCCCCGGGGACCCCATCCCCCCGGGCCGGCTCTTTCCATTGGGAACCGTGGGGGGAGCCCCAATGCCCCCACAGTCCCGCCGGCCCCCCGCCTCCTGCGGGAGTCGGCATTGCTTTTCCACACGGGGAGCTGCTGACATGCAGCACCCCGTGTGGAAAAGCAATCTGCTTTGGATTTTGGAAGCGCTCGCTTCCAAAATCCAAAGCAGTGTTTGCTATGACAGGGCAGAAGCGTTCGGCTCCCGCCCTGCCATAGCAAACAGCAGTGTCCCGGGGGTGGGCACCCCGGGACACTGCTGAAGCTGGCCCTGGGGGGTGGCAGTCCCCAGGGCCATGAAGGGCTCCAGGAGGGGGGCCGCGCGGCCCCCTTCCCAATGTGTGCAAAGCCCCGGGGAGGTGGTGGTCCCCAGGGCTCGGGGGTCTGTAACGGACCCCCACATTTACATTTTTAGTGCCCCAGGGAGGTGGCAGTCCCCGGGCCGTGTGGGGGGGCTCGAGCCCCCCCCACACAGGTTTTATTATTTTTTTTTAAAAGAGCCCCGGGGAGGTGGCGGTCCTCGGGGCAGCGGAGGGGCCGTGTGCCCCCGCGAATATTTAAGAAAAGCCCCAGGGGGTGGCGGTCCCCGGGGCTTGGAGGGGCCTTGGAGGCCCCCCCACAAATTAAAAAACAAGCCCCGGGGGGTGGTGGTCCCCGTGGCTGCGGGAGGGCCGCGTGCCCTCCCACATATCATTTACATAGCCCCGGGGAGGTGGCGGTCCTGGGGGCTTTGAAAACGAAGCGCGGGAGACTGCGCTTTGTTTTTTTTAATTTTCAGACCGATTCGCGCACCCGGCGCGACCCCGCCCAAAAGTTTATAAAAAAATTAATGCTTTTTTTGGGCCTGGGGGTCCCTGTGGGACCCCCTGAGCAGGCCTGGGTGGTCAGGGTGTTTTTACCCTGCCCCCTTCTCTTGTTTTTTTTTTCTTTCTCTCACCTTTTCTTTCTCCCTCGGTCCGAGCACAAGATGGCTGCCAACACTTCCTGGTTTGAAGTGTTGGCAGCCAATCAGAGGCAAGCTCATGCTCGTGTAGTTAGGCTCTGCCCAGATATCAAAACTTTTTCTTTTTCTAATTTTTCAGGAACTACTGAACAGATTTACACCATTTAACAAAAGGGCTCTTTCTGAACCAAGGGCTACCTTTTTGCCAAATTTGGTGTAATTCCGTTCAGCAGTTCGGGCTATAGCTTTGTCTAAAGTTTCCTATGGAAATTAACATGGGGAAAACGCATTTTGGGACCCCCCTTTTTTCTCGGCCCCCGCTTGACGAATCACCCCAAAACTTTCAAGACTGGAGCTGACCGGAGCACCCCATTAGTTTTGAAAATTTCGTGAAGATTCGTCAACCGGCGCCAAACATATTGGCAAATCAAAAAACGCTTTTCCTATGGAAACTAGGTCCTAACTATAACTACCTACTGGCGACCGCCAGTAGGTAATATATATATATATATATATATATATATATATATATATATTCACTGAAAAAACCACAGGTTTCAGGGACGTTATAGTTAGTTGGACATTTCACTCGTACAAAACCAGAGAAATGTGGCCGTTATAGTTAGTTGAGCTAACTATAACTCACGCCCCCGCAATGCACTGCTGATGTCACATATTACATCACTGATGACATCTCAAATGACATCACTGATGACATCATCCAGTGACTGAGTGTTTCTGAAAAGTTTAAGAATGTTATCTATATATACGCCAAGGTGTATTGAAGAATGAATGGGTGTATGAGTGTCTGTATGGATGATTTTGTGGGTGTGTGACTGACTGTATAAGTGAGTGATTAAACGTATCTTAGTGAATGCATGGGTGTGTGACTAATCTGTGTGAATGTCTGTATCAGTCTGTCAGTTGGTATGTAAGTGGCTGCATAGGTTGGTGAGTAGCTACATGAGTGTCTATATGGGTTAATGATTGGTTGTCTGAGTACCTGTATGGGTGCCTGAGTGTCTGTGTGGGTGGGTGGGGGGGTGTGACTCCCTGCATGGATGTGTGAGTGAGTGATTCACTGGGTGTATGGGTTCATGAGTGAGTCTCTGAGGGGCTGTATGGGTGGGTGAGTGTGTGTATGGCTGTGTTGGTGAGTGAATCTATGTCTCAATGGTACATGTATGAGTAACTACAAATGTGAAAGGCAGTAAATGTGAGTGTTGGAGTATATAAATGACTATATGTGAGAGTGAGTGATTGGGAGAGTGGCTGTATGGATGAGTGTATGTTTTGTCAGTGATTGTATAAGAGAGTAAGTATGTATTAGTATCTGTATGAATATGTGAGGTGGTGTGTGTATAACTGTATAACGAGCAAATGGCAGTGTGATTGATTCTTTGGGTGACTGACTAGGTGTGTGAGTAACTCTATGGGTGAGTGGTGGTGTGTGAGTATCTGTATAGGTGTATGAGTGCTGTATTGATCAGTGACTGCACGTATGACTGACTGTATGGGTGAGTGGATGTGTGTGTAGACCTATGAATCTGTGAGTGGGTATGTACTAACTGGTATTGGTGTGTCTATGGTTTCGAGAATGTTAGTCTGTATTTGTGAGTAGGTGTATGAAAGGTTATATTCGGGTGTGATGAGGTGCATCAGATATTAAGTGGATGATGTCATCAGTGATGTCATTTGAGATGTCATCAGTGATGTCACTGACCATGTCATGAGTGATGTAATATGTGACATCATCAGCAGTGCATTGCGGGGGAGCGAGTTATAGTTAGCTAAACTAACTCTAACGGCCGAATTTCTGTGGTTTTGTACGAGTGAAATGTCCAACTAACTATAACTTTCAGTGAATTTCTAAGGTTTTTTAAATGCTAATTTCTAACTATAATGTAGTAGTCGCGTTTGCAGAGTGGTGCAGAAAGGGGACTGGGCCTCCGACCAGCGCTCAGGAATTCCACTGCGTTGGGCTTTCAGGAGGTACAAGGAGGGCTACTTGGCTCCCAAAGTCCCTCAGGAGTAAAGTGGACTTCATCCCCCAACCAGTACTGTGCCAGGAGGCGCGTTTGCAGAGTGGTGGAGAAAGGGGGCGTGGCCTCCGACGACTTCTTAGCAATCTTACTGTGTAGGACTTACTGGAGGTAACAGGAGGGGTAGTTGGCCCCCAAAGACAACCTTGGGGTCCAACTACACCTCCTATTACCTCCACTAAGTCCCACACAGCAGCATTGGTAAGTTCTCATAGCAGGCCACGCCCCCTTTGCCCACCAGTCTGCAAACACACTCCTTGGCACACTCTTGGATGGGAATTAAAGTCCCCTTCGCTGCTAGGGGGTCCTTAGGGGCCAAGAAGCCTACCTGATACCTCCAGTAAGCCCCAGATAGTGGGATTGCTGAGAGGTGGACAAGGCCATGCCACCTTTCTCCACCACTCTGCAAACCCGCCTCCTGGCGCATCCTGGGTTGGGGGATGAAGTCCCCTTGAATCCTAAGGGTCCTTAGGGGCCAACTAGCCCACCAGGTACCTTCAGTAAGCCCCACACAGTGGGATTGCTGAGAGGTGGTCCAAGGCCACGTCCCTTTTTACACCACTCTACAAATGCACCTCTTGGCGCACTGCTGCTCGGGGGATGAAGTCCACTTTAGTCCTGAGGTCCTAAGGAATAATTTGAATAATTAGTGCCCCAGGGAGGTGGTGGTCCCTGGGTCAGTGTAGGGGGGGCAGGAGCCCCCCCACACACACTTTCTCTTAATTTTTGAAGCCCCGAGGAGGTGGCGGTCCCCGGCACTTGGGGGAGCCTGCGAGGCCCCCCCGCCCTAAATAAATAAAAGCCCCGGGGAGGTGGCGGTCCCCGTTGCACTGTTGGGTTATAGGGTGGCTCTAAAAAGAGCCCTTGTTTTCATTATGACTTTGTTGGAGCTACATGTAAGTGCGGATGCACAGCTTTAGGTTATTGAGAAAGACTCTGTTTCCTTGATCTGTGAAGTGTACTCCATCACTTCTGTAGATGTGATCCATATCAAAACGTATATCTTCCGATCATTGCTAGCACGCTTGGGCCTTCGCCCCAACGATCAGACAGCCGCTCAACTGCTTAACTGACCTTTCTCGTTCCTATAGTACCCTACTCTTGCCACCATGGCAGGGCCCAGCCTAATTGCTACTGGGGAAATCCCTCTTACTCTGGTTTACCCTCCTAACCTCTCCAAAACCGCTGCAAAAACCTTCAAGCACTCCACCCTGAAGAGCCACCCTGAGACATTGATCTCTGACCTACGATACAGCGCGGACAATGGCACAGTCATTAATGACCTAATCTTCTACACCAGAAGAACCCCCTCGGGTTCGCGGAATTTTTTGCTTGTTCGCGCTTTCAAAGTGCGTGTTCGCGAGATATTTCCCCCCGAGCACGCAAACAGCGTTCGCGAACAGGAAAAAAGCATCGCGAACGGGCGGAACAAGCAATTCCGCATGTTCGCTGAACTTTGCGTGCTCGCGGAGATTTTTACCGTTTCGCGGAACTTTGCGTACGCGACTACGCAAATTCCGCCCACCCCTACTTTCAATCACGCAGGCATTACCCTTATTCTTATGTAATCACTCAGCCAGTACTCATGCACTTATAAAATCACCCAGGCACTACCTTTGCACTCCTCCAATCACTTATGCAGTACCTTAGTACTCCTACAATCACCCAGGCATTACACCTACAGTCATGCAGTCACCCAGACCGTACCTATGTACTCCTTTAATCCCCCAGACATTACCCCTGTACTCATGCAATCACTAATGCATTAACTATAACCTGCTTCAATCACGCAGGCACTACCCGTGCACTCTTCCAATCACACAGGTACTACCCTTCTACTTATGTAATCACTCAGCCAGTACTCATGCACTTATAACATCTTCCATGTACTACCTTTGCACTCCTCCAATCACTCAGAAACTACCTCAGTACTCCTGCAATCATCCAGGCAGTACCTATGCACTTATAAAATGACCCAGTCACTTCCTATGTACTCCTGTAATCCCCCAGATATTACCCCTGCGGTCATGTAATCACCGAGGCATTAAGTATGTACTTCTTTAATTCCCCAGAGGTTACCCCTGTACTCATGTAATCACCAATGCGTTAACTATACATAGCTTCAATTGCCTAGGCACTACCCTTGCAGTCTTTCAATTATGCAGGCACTACCCTTGTACTTATGTAATAACTCAGCCAGTACTCATGCACTTATAAAATTACCCAGGCACTACCTTTGTACTCCTCCAATACCTCAGTATTCCTGCAATCATACAGGCAGTACCCATGCACTTATAAAATCACCCAGTCACTTCTTATGTACTTCTGCAATCCCCCAAATATTACACCTGCAGTCATGCAATCACCCAGGCATTACCTATGTACTCCTTTAATCCCCCAGACGTTACCCCTGTACTGATGCAATCACCAATGCATTATCTATACACTGCTTCAATCACCCAGGCAGTACCCTTGCACTCTTCCAATCACCTTGTCAGTATCAATGCACTCCTCCAATACCTTAGCCAGTACCCATGCTCTTATGCAATCAGTCAGGCACTACCCTAGCACTCCTCCAATACCTCAGCCAGTACCCATGCTCTTATGCAATCACCCAGGCACTACCCCTGCAGTAATGCAATCAGTTAGGTACTACCTGTATAGTTATGCAATCACCAAGGCATTATCCCTGCAATCATGCAATCAGATATGTATTACCAAAGCACTCCTTCAATCATCCAGGCACTACCCATACAGTTATATAATGACCCAGGCACTAACTTTGCACTCTTGAAATCACCCAGGCACTACCTCTGTACTCTTCCAATCACCCAACCAGTACCCATGCACTTATAAAATCACCCAGGCATTACCTGTGCATTCCAATCACCCAGGCACTACCACTACACTCATACAACCACCCAGATATTTCTCTACACTTATGCAATCATCCAGACATTACTCATGCACTCCTCTAGTTACCCACACATTACCTCTGCACTCATGCAATCACCTAGGCATTACCCAAGCACTCCTCCAATCACTCAGGCAGTACTTATACACTTATATATTGACTCAGGCACTACTGTTGCACTCCTCCAATCACCCAGGCACCATTTCTGTACTCATGTAATTACCTTCCAGTACCCATACAGTTATAAAATCACCCAGACACTACTTATGTACTAACCCTGCAGTCATGCAATCACACAGTGGAGAGGTGTGGTGCAGCGGCCAGGGCAGCTGACTTTGGAGCACAGGGTTCACGGTTCGATCCCCGGCTCCGGCGGCAGCTCAGCTCAGCACCATGTGACTCTGGGCAATAGCTCACTTAATTTCCACTACGGCCCCCAGCGCCTTGAGACCCGTAAGGGTGAGTAGCTGCGCTATATAAAAACAGACTTACCTTTTTTACTTTACACAGGCTCTACCTATGCACTCATGTAATTACCCAGGCACTACCCTTGCAGTTGTAGAATCCCCCAGGACCTACTGTTGCACTCATCTATTCACCTAGGCACTACTCAATGACTCATCCATGCCTTCAGGTGCTATTTATACACATTTCCATGTACTCAACCTCTATGTGTGTACTCATGCAATTGGCTAGTCACTATCCATCCTCTCTTCCAATTACCCAGGAACTACCCTTGCACTCATACAATCATCCAAGCACTACCCATGGAGTTATGCAATCACTCAGGAAGATCTATTACATATCTCAGTTGTAGGTTTCACTATATTCCTGAAATATTGTATACATATTTCTTTTAGCTATGATGATGATTTGAAAAGGTAGAGACATATGTATGCATGATTTTAACAATATGGAGAGACTTACAGTTGAGTCATGTAATAGTCTGCTGCTTTTATATTTGGCTAGGCCCAACACTCATGTAGTTATAAAAACACCCTAGTACTACCCATGCAGTCTTCCAATGATCCAAACACTATATATGCTCTGCTACAATCACCCAGGCATTACCCCTGCAGTCATGCAATCACTCAGGCATTAACAATGTACTCCTTTAATCCCCCAGACGTTACCCCTGTACTCATGCAATCACCAATGCATTAGCTATACACTGCTTCAATCACCCAGACACCACCCTTGCAGTCTTTCAATCACACAGGCACTACCCTTGTACTTATGTAATCACTCAGCCAGTACTCATGCACTTATAAAATCACCCAGGTACTACCTTTGCACTCCTTCAATCACTCAGGCACTACCTCAGTACTCCTGCAATCACCCAGGCAGTACCCATACACTTATAAAATGACCCAGTTACTTCCTATGTACTCCTGTAATCCCCCAAATATTACCCCTGCAGTCATGCAGTCACTAATGCATTAGCTATACACTGCTTCAATCACCCAGGCGCTACCCTTTCTACCCGTAGATTTATGTGGCATACTTCAAGTGAACTTTTCGACAGATTCTTACAAAGTACGATAATCAGTACTTAGTCACCAAATTTATATTAAACATCACTTTTCTGCTGCTACAGCTTCACTATTCCACTACTAGTTGGGTATTGAGCATAGCTAAGGGCAAAGCAGCAATCTTTGACATGTGTTGCTGTTATTCTTACCATCTACCTCGAACTGTGCATGTATATGTCTGTACCTTTTGGTAGTGCACCATATATAAAAAGAAAGATATAAATAGATGTAAACGTGTGTTTTACACATGTAGCATCTTCAGATGGATAACACATATCAAAGTATATGAGTAAGTATAGACATATGTTCATACACTCCTACATTTATGTGGCGTACAAAAATATGCATGGATGCTTTCAGGAAGATAGTGACACAGCATACATATGTGATAGGTTTCTGCTTTATATTTGTCTGTGAACGGTTTGCATGAAATACACCACATGATTTTAGGTCTCTACTTGAAATGAGAAGTGCAGCTTCTTTAGTTTTAATGTGTGCAGAAAGAAGGAACAGAGGTGCAGAAAGAGGCAAGAGGGGTGCAGACAGTTAAGAGGGTGTGAAAGAGGCACAAGGGGTGCAGAAAAAAGCAAGAGGGGTGTAAAAAAAAAGCATGAGAGGTTCAGAAGGAAGAAACAGAGGTGCAGAAAGAAGCAAGAGGGGAGAAGAAAGAGGGAAGAGGGGTGTAGAAAGAGACATAAGGGTTGCAGAAAGAAGGGACAGAGGATGAGAAAGAGGCAAGAGAAGTACAAAAAGAAGAAACAGATGCAGAAAAGGGAAGGAGTGGTGGAGAAAGAGGCAAGAGGGATGCAGAAAAAAGCAAGAGCGGTATAGAAAGGAATAAAAGAAGTGCAGAAAGAAGCAACAGAGGTGCAGAAAGAGGTAAGAGGGGTGCAGAAAGAAACAAGAGAGGTGCAGAAAGAAACAAAAGAAGTACAGATGGAAGGAACAGAGGTGCAGAAAGAGGTAAGTGGGGTGCAGAAAGAGGGAAGAGGGGTGTGAAAGAGTCATGAGGTATGCAGAAAAAAGCAAGAGGGGTGCAGAAAGAAGCAAGAGAGGTTTAGAAAGTATTTGCATTTCAAACACACACCTATATTTGTGTGCATAGTTCAAGTGAACTTTTGTACAGACTCATACAAAGTAGTGTAATAACTAATCCATCTCCTAACATGTTTTAAACCTCACTTTTGTGCTGCTGCTTCACCATTTCTAGTAATGCTCAGGGTGTTGGGCCTAAGCAAATATAAAGCAAAAACCTATGACATGTGTGAACTGTAAGTCTCACTATATTCTAAAAATCATATATGCATATATCTGTACCTTTTAAATTGAATGTATGTTTTTATTTATAGATGGGAATATTTGTTTATAATTATTTTAATAATATTAAATAATTTTTAGAAAGTTTTAAACTTTTCTTTTTTAGATATTCTACATAATTATTAAGAAAGATTCAGTATGACAAAAAGCGCAAAAGAATAGACAACAAAAAAAACAGTACTATTTAAAGGAGAGAGAAAAGCAGAAATTAGATGAAGTACAACATGTGACGTTGAAGAAAAAGTCTTCTGGTAAGAGAACTAAAGAATTTGTTAAAAGACTTTTTTAAAGAATGTAATGAATTTTCAAAATGGGGAAAAGAGAAAAAAAAGTTGTACAATCAGAAGGAAACGAAAAAGGACAAATTAACGGAAAATCAGGTTATGGGAAAACAATCTATGTTGAAAGCAGGATGAAAAAATATAAAGACATTAGGAAGAGAGTGTATAAAAGTAGAGTACTTCAAAATTTATTGAAAGATTGCAAAAAATATCAAAAAGATCAGCATTTTACAAGAAAAAACAACAGATTGAAAGTGTAGTTGAAAAGGCTTTTGATTTGAAAAGAATATTGTATATATTAGTATTGAAGAGAATGAAAACATTGAATAAAACAATACACTTTATGAAGGAGAAAAGTAAAGAAAAAGACTGGTTAATAGAACTAACTTTTGCAAAAATATTTTGGGTGAATGGAAGCATACTTCTAGTACTGAACCTTTTATTTAATGAAGAAAGCTATTTTCAACAAAATACATTAGTTCATGCAGTTGATACTAGTGGTCGTTGTTATGAGGTTAAAAACGGTTCTCCGATTGAAAAAGAAAAGATGGTTCCTAGAAATGTGGAAGAAATAATAGCTGAAGAAGTTCAAGGGAGACGTACACAAGCTCCAGTGTATAAGTGGGATTGTAGTAGTATTTGTAGTATACAACAGGAATCTATCCTTAATTTTTCTAAACCAGCACAAGGGGGACGTAGGGGTAGACCATCGGGTGGGTTAACATGTTGGGTGAGACAGCAATCGAGCTATACTGTTAAGGAAATCTCAATTGACAGCCCGGATATCATGGTCCTTTGTGTATGTATGGGCCAAGATCGGGGCTTCTTGCTAATTAACATCTATGCAAGAGGCCAGCCGGGTGGGAGGCGTTCCGAGACAGTTGCCATCCTTGACAGTTTTTTGGATAGTTGGAGAGTAGGGTACAATTTAATTATAGCGGGGGATTTTAATTGCTCTTTTGAACCCCTTGGTTTTGAGGATGGTAATTTAACAACTGTTGAGGACTCTCAATGGAACGTGCCCCCTCTTGATCTCAGTCCAATTACAAAATGGACGGAAGCTGCATTGCAGCTCAAGGGGTTGTGTCTGGAGAGGGGTGTATGGGCAGTTAATGGGAGATCACAGTCGGATCGGAATGGTGCGCATACTTTCAATAACGGCTTAAGATCAAGCCGTATAGATTATATTCTTCTTAATGTGGAATTTTGGGCTCATTTACACGACATGTCGGTTGTTGAGCGGATCGAAAGTGATCATGATCCTTTAGTATTATCACTCATGGCTTTGAGCACATCAGGCAATGTCAATAAGGATGAAGCACACCCCCTAGTGGAAGTAGCTGTCTCGAATAATGATAGAAGAGTAAGATGGGTTAGGTTGGTCGAAAGAGAGGGGGACTTGGAACAGATGAAGTCTATGGTCGCGCATTCGGTTGCTATTCTTACCAAATGTCTTTCACAGGAGGAAATTAATCGTATTATTTTAAGTGTTCACAACGAGTTATTTCTCAGTTTAAAATCTTTTTTTACCACATGTCACTCTAAGAAGAAAATTTCAGGTGTTAAAATGGCTTCTTGGTATAATAAGCTGTGTAGAGATGCATACCGGGAACTTGCTAAGGCCATTAAATCTAAAAATGTGGGTGCGGTTAGACTGGCCAGGTCTAGGTATAAAGCAGTCCAAAAATCAGCCAAGAAGCTATGGGACGATAAACGTTGGCTAGACCTCCTCGAAGCTAGTAACGAGAGAGACATGGTTAAATTTTGGCAGATAGTTAAGTGGGGTAGTAATGGTACACCAAATATACCTGCCAACCATGTAGCGCCAGATTCATGGGTCGAGTACTTTGAGAGGCTCAATTCTCAATTTCTAATGCTGTCGATTCTTATGCCTTACCAGGACCTATGCCTACTACCTTATCGTTCGAAAGCTCGGAGGTTGAAATGGTCCTTTCATTGATGCCGAAAGGGAGGGCCCCTGGTCCGGACTGCATACCGGCCGACCTGTTCCAGTATGATAAAGCGAACTGGGTCAAATACATTACTTTTATTGCTAATGCTATAGCTAGTGGTTCACCCATCCCGGATACATGGTCTGGAGCTATCATATTACCAATATATAAAAAAGGGGATCGCTCGTCACCTGGCAATTATAGGCCGTTCAGCCTTATTGATACAATGCAGAAAATTATTGCCAGATTGGTCCTCAGTAGAATCCAGGTGTGGATTGAGGAGAATGATGTTTTGTCACACTTGCAGGCTGGCTTTCGCCCTTTTATTAGCACCATTGACCAGGTTTTTAGGTTTGTTATGATTTATTGGAAAGTAGTTATCATGGGAGGAGGTTTGCTATATGCAGCTTTTATTGACCTTAAGTCGGCATTTGATTTGGTACCTCGTAAGAAACTGTGGAACGCCCTTTTGGATGTAGGGATGCCCCAGGAGCTATTAGCCTTGATAATTAAACTGCACACTTCGAATTATGCGCAGGTGCGGTGGGGCACAAATGGTGAGGCTACTGCCAGATTTCCAGTTCTAAAGGGGGTGCGCCAAGGATGTGTCCTGGCGCCCACACTGTTCTCCTTGTTTATAGACAGGGTGGTTCATTACTATTCTACATGTCAAACAGATGCCCCTAGTTTGGCGGGGCTGAGGATACCATTGCTCATGTTCGCTGACGACACCTTGATCCTATCCAAGACGCAGAAGGGCCTGCAGGCAGCATTATCTAGGTTCGAGGTGTTTTGTCACGACCATGAGCTGGTGGTCAATGTGGACAAGACAAAGTTTATGGTCTTTCACAACTATAAGACCATTAAAAGTAGTGTGTCTATGAATAATGTTTTATTGGAACAGACTAATGCGTTTGCATACCTGGGGATTACCTTGGGTAAGAGACTTAACTGGAAGCCCCAGATTGATCTTTTAGCTATGAAACATGCACAGTTGGCAGGAGCTTTGGTAAAAGAACACAAGCTCTCATCCACTAAGCCCATGGCTCCGGTTCTTAAGATCTATAACACCAAGGTTATTTCCTCAATTCTATATGGTGCGGAGTTATGGGGCTTTGAGAACATCTCCTCCTTGGCACAAGCTCAGAATAAATTTGTTAGAGCCATTACAAGCCTTCCTCAATCTACGCCCCTCCTGCCACTTTTTATGGATCTGGGATGTCCTCGTATTGAGGATTTAGCCCGATTCAGACCGATAGCGTTCTGGAGACGACTCTGGGTTACGCCCAAGCTCTCCCAATACGCTAAATCCGTCATGGATTTCACGGGGGTCGGTTGTACGGGGAAGATTAAATGGCTACAGAATGTAAAAAACACCTTGTGCGGGATGGGGATGAGTGGTTTATGGGAGCATCCCGAAGATAATTCATTTCCGTCTAAAAGGGAGTTCAAGGCCGCATACTGGGAGATGGTTAAGAGTAATTATTTTTCTTCCACTACTAGGCCTACTTTAACCAGGGACTTCCTTACGGAAAAACAGGACTTCGTGCTCGAAAAATATTGGGATACCATCCTTAGACCGGTTGACAGGAAATTATATCATCAGTTCAGGGTTGGTTCTCTCCCAATTAACGCCTTTACATGCAAATGGCGCTTGCACGGGTCAGAGCATTGCCCTGCATGTTTAGCTCCGATGGAATCGATAGTCCATTTTTGTTAGTGTGCCCGGCGTATAAATTACCTCGGAGTAAATGGCTGAAACCCATTTGTACGAATTTGGGCACTAGATCTGCTATGGAGGCGCTAAGGATTTTGCGGTCATCCACTGAGGCCCCTATAGTTGTAGCTATGGCCAAATTTTTGAGTTGGGCTTGGATTATTCGCTGTAAAAAAATCAAGAGTATCCAGGGCCTAGTTACAGCTCCATAGCTGCGGTGTCATCTCAGCGAGACTTTGTTATTTAACCTGTAGTAGTGATGTTAATCTGGTTTTATTTAGTATCTGTATTTTTATGGTTTTTAATGTGGCTTTTGGCAACAGTGCCACTTTTTATAAGAGCCCTGTTTTGTATAAATATTCGTTTTAGTTACACTGTTATGATTGTTATATATAGTACTGTGTTTTACTACAAGTATTTTTAACATGACATTGTATGTTTTGTCTTTTATGATTATTTTAATCGAAATAAAGACTTAATGAAATGAAATGAAATGAATCTATCGATATATTACGAAATTTCTTACGAGAGTATGGTAAAAAAAAGTGTTACAGAAGATTAAGATGTTGCAAGAACTAGATACTTGTAATGTGAGAAAATATACTAATTTGCAGGGTCATTCTCTGGCTTGTCTTTCTAGAAAAGTGTGTCAAAGTACTTTTCATCATTTAAGAATGTTAGCAATACATCACTCAGAAATGCGGAATTTAGCAAGAAGATTGTACTATGTAAAATGTCCTGCATTATCTTTAAGTGAAATAAACAGAGCTCTTTTGCATGGTTCAGGATTGGATGTAAAAAAGTTTCTGATGATATACAGTTTCGTTTCTTTGGTCCTGAAGTGGAGTGTAGAGAAAGTGAGAGTTTGATAAGTGTAGGTGTTGAAGAAGAGTAGGAAGATTGTACTACTGAGAAGTTTGCAGAGAAATTACAAAGTTTAAGGTAGTTTCTTGTGAAAAACCAACTATGTTTGTATTTGTTGTTGGCGTACTCACTATAGAAGTCAAACTAGGAATGTTGATGTGTATTTAAAAAGTGAAAAAGGAAAACAATGATAAGTGGGAGCAATTTGGTGCTTATTTGTTGGTGGAAGGTTGTTTTGAGTTGGGTAGTGATCAACATATTTGTAAATATTGTTACAACAAATTTGAAAAGAACAAAATGCCAGCTAGAGCTGGACATAATAACCTAGAGTTGGTAGCTATTCCTCTGGAACTGGTAGATTTAAATACGTATGAGTCCATTCTTATCCAATCTGTGCACCCGTTTCAGGCTATAGTTCGTACAGAGCCTAAAACAGGTAAGCTGCCTCCAACAGATTTACAAAGAGGTTTAAAAGGAAGAGTTGTGTATTTACCTTTAGATTTTAAGAAAAATATTGAAACTATTGGTGTAGAGAGAGAGGAAAGTGACCCTGTAGTTATTCTAGTTAATGGTGTACCAACAAAGAGTCCGAAAATATGGCAAGAGTTAGTAGATGTCACCAAACGTCAAAAGGCTACATTATATATTGTACAGAACAATATTTATTGTAAAAATGTATATGTGGAAGAACAAAAAATATCTTTAGATGATGAAAGCGAAATTTCAACTGGCCAAATAGAGAAAGTGGACAACTTGAAGAGTGAAGAAATGTATGAACATTATAGTATACATCCTCTACATTCAAAAGAAGTGATAGGAAACACTATTGAATTATTCCAAATGAAGAAAGCGAAGGGAACTCCCATGAGTGTATGGGAAAAAAGTTTAGAAGCTCGTTGTTTTCCACAGCTCTTCCCCACTGGAAAAGGTGGACGATATGATGAACGAGCAGTACAGATTCCAGCTTCGGAATATCATACAACAAGATTGTACTAAGAAGATCCAAGATTTCGACAGTGTATTCCATATTTGTTTAATCTTCTGTTTGAAAGTGACTTGTCTGGACTTTCTTATGCAGTGAACCACATATTAAAAACAGGAGTTCATCTTACACATTTTTCTGCAAAGGAATTTTTGGACAAAGTTCAACAAAGAGACGATCATTTAGAATCTCAATTAATTAATTTGATGGCGTGTCAATGTGGTACTAATG
Organism: Calotriton arnoldi; assembly: GCA_963921515.1. NCBI lineage: Eukaryota > Metazoa > Chordata > Amphibia > Caudata > Salamandridae > Calotriton > Calotriton arnoldi. The sequence goes on from CAWUFW010012179.1 coordinate 148,010, forward strand.
AGTATTGGTATCGTCGTCACGGAGAACTTAAATGTATGTTAAGGAACTTAGGAACCCCTACCTGGTTTGTTACGCTTAGCTGTGCTGAATATGCATGGGTCGATTTACTTGAATTTCTACGAGAAGCAAATTCAAATGTAAAAAACATTGACTTGAAGACAGCAGGAGAACTGTGTTCGTTGGATCCTGTAAATGTGTGCAGATATTTTAATCATAGTTTTCAAGCTATGATGTCTTTTATCTGCAATAAAAATAATCCACCTCTTGGAGAAGTTATTGATTTCTTTTGGAGAAAGGAGTACCAAGCCAGAGGTGCTCCTCAAATACACATGTTATTATGGATCAAGAATGCACCTAAATTTGGAACCGGTTCTGATGAAACTGTTTTGTCTTTCATTGAAGACTATGGGGTCTATTAGGATGGCGGCCGGAAAACCACCCCGACCGCCATGGTAGCGGAAATCAACCGCCCACCGGTACCGCGGCAAAACCGGCAGTCCGATTAGGATCATCCGCCCAAAAATTCCGACCGCGGCGGAACGAGGCCACGAAAGACCGCCGGTAGCGGGCAGAGCTGGTGAAAATCCGTCCGCGGCAATCGGATTCGCGGCGGAAACACACAAAACCGCCGCCAGGCCAGCAGAGTGACTGGACGGAAAATTAGGATTTTCCCGATGTGACAGCAGAACGTTCCGCTGCTTCCGACCGCCGCGATCGCTAACAGTGATGAATGGGAGAGCAGGCGGAAGGGCTGTTGCATAGCCACCGCTGTGGACGCTCCGTGACAAATATGGCGGCCGACAAAAAAAACACACTACAAGGCCACCAACTGCACACATCAAACTAGCCCTGCCCCCAAAAACACCTAACACACCCCCATGGCAACTTCAAATATACAAATCCAAGCACAACCCACACAACACACCTGACAGCAATACCCCATTTGGACACACCCAAATAGCTGAGTATAAAACCAGCCCCTTCCCTGACCAGAATCCTTTGCACTACTCCACAACTGAAGGGCCCAACCCCTGAGAACAAAGGATAGGCAAATTTGCTCACATCACACTATCACACCAACACACATACACACCCCCACACCACCCCCACCACCCTCACAACTGCACCTCCAAACATTTGCACAACACACACCATGGCACCACAGAAAATGCCCAAATTCACAGAGAGTGAGTTGTCAGTCATGGTAGATGAGATAATCAGAGTAGAACCACATTTGTTTGGTACCCTGGTCCAACAGACACCATTAGCCACAAGAGCACAAATGTGGGAAAGGATAGTCAACAAGGTAAATGCAGTAGGGACCACCCCGCGCAGCAAGAAGGAGATCATGAAGCGGTGGCATGACCTCAAGAGCAAGGTGAAAGAGAGGAATAACGAAAACCGTCAGCTGGCTCAGATGACTGGCGATGGTCCTCCCATTCCATAAAGAACATTCACTGCATGGGAGGAGAAGGTGCTTGCCATACTGCATCCAGAGAGTCTCACAGGAATACCCGGGGGAGTGCAGGCTGGTAAGGACAAACAAATGTATACCATTACACTGCTATGTACTGTCTTGCACAACCACAAAGCCACCCCTCCTAGGCCCAAGTCCATTCATATGCACCACAATACCCAACACAGGTCTCACAGATGTAACATCCACTCCATCTAAATCACCCCAAAGGTATCCTGCAACATTCCCAGGGTTGCATGTGTACAGGCAGCCAGCACTACAACTCCCACCATGCCCCCTTGTTCCACAGCTCAGCAAGATGGAGCACTCCCCCCGCCACCCAGAACCATGTGTCAGCCATTGCATTGTTCACCTTCATCTAACAGGTAGGTAGCCATCTTCCCAGGGAGGGCTGTTTGGGGGTGGGAGGCCTGCACTACAACTCCCACCTGGCAGCCCTGTCCCACCCCTGAGCAGGATGGAGCACTCCCCCCCCCCACCCAGAAGCATGTGGCAGCCATTGCATTTTTCACCTTCATCTAACAGGTAGGTAGCCATCTTCCCAGGGAGGGCTGTTTGGGGGTGGGAGGCCTGCACCACAACTCCCACCAGGCACCCTGTCCCACCCCTGAGCAGGATGGGGCACTCCACCACAAACCCAGAGAGATATGTCACAAATTCCACCCAAATGTGACAACAGAACAGGTAAGTAGACAGTGCATGCACCCCGCCATTCCTCTCAAAAAGCATGGAGCCAAATGACAACACCAGCCCTCACATCCCACCAAAATTGACAAAGATACAATTGCCACTTACAGTGTGCAGACAGCTAAGCGTATGTAACTGTCACAGAAACAGAAGTGTGACTCACCTAATCCCATGCTGAAGCAAATCAGGGCACAAACATGCACAGCACTGAATGCTATCTGTAAGTTACATGGGGGCTGAGCTTGAAGGACCATATAAAAACAAAACAAGCATGGTCTGTCGAACAAATAAATCTAAGCCCAGGACATGACAAAGGTATGCATGAGATGACAATGCCTGGTACATGCGCAGATGTAACGCCTGACAGGCAGAGTAATCAGCAAAGATGCTTCATATCAAGTTGTATTGCCGCCAGTTGTCAGATGACAACCTTTCCTCGTAATCACAAAATCTACACGTGGGGCATGGTATCCATTGACATGTCACACCATGGAAATTCAATGTATGTACCTCCAAATCATGTCATGATGCACATTACTGTGCAGACATACAATGTGTGAAATAGTTAACTGTGTTGCATAACCTGTAAATAAGATACATAGAACACAAAGCTTGAGGGGTGCACGTCAATGACCATTTCCCCTCTGTCCCACAGGTGACCAACAACTGACTGCAGAGGACGACAACATCAACCTGCAGAGCCAGTCTCCACCCCTGGAACATGGACTCTCGGATGAGGACTCCCTGGATTTGGAGGACGCGGAGCTCGAAGCCGGCCCATCTGGTGTGCCAGGGCGCAACAGGTCCCAGGAGCCCACTGTCCCCCCCACCACCTCAGCAGCAACAACAACTACGCTCACCCCTGCTGGAAAGACTTGTGTGGCCTCCACCACCACCAGTGCTGCCTGCAACACTCTCCCTGCCCCAGAGGTTGACCACCCCACCCCACCAACTGAGGAGGGCAGGGAGAGTAGGCGGGTGCCTACAGTGGTGAGGCAACAGGTCCGTGACAGCAGGGCAGGTGGGAGGGCAAGGGTGAGTCGAAGCCAACAGGACACTGGGACTGAAGCCCTGGACAATATCACCAGAGTCCTTGGGGCCTATGAACGGGCCCAGGGACGAACGGGCCAGGCTGAGGAAGATTCACATGAGCTCCGCCTGTTGCTGAGGTCCACAGACACCCGCTTGGGCCAAATTGTGGACCTCTTGGGCCAGCTAGTGGTGGTTCTGAGGGACAGACTTGCGGCACAACCAACACCTCCACCTCCCTCCGGTGTCCCGCAGGATGACAGTTCCACATCCTCCCCTGCGGGAGAGGGGGGACTCCTCATACCCCACTGGCCCTGCAGCAGAAGCCCCCCCTGTCAAACGACCAAGGGGCCGTCCGAACAAATCCAAGGGAGGAACCCGTGGCAAAGCACCTGCCAAACGCCAGTCAAGGAGCCAGCCATGATGGCAAACCTCTTCACCTTGCCATTGACTTTGTTGACTATCCTTCCCCACACTGCCTTGTCAATGGCATCCGTCTGTTGGACTTGGTCACCACATCAATGTGGTGACTACTCAATTGTCTCATCTACCATCACTGACAACTCATTGCTTCACTATTCACCTTTTTGTAAATATTCACTCCCCTGTCACATGTACCCATTGTAAATAAACACTCCTTACACACCTATGTCGTTGTGTCTGCTCCGTGTTTATCACAGGATGTGCAATGTTCACCATGATTACAATGTACCAGGAGCACGGATTGCTTGTAGGCAAGGAGAGTCTGAAGGGACCTAGGAAAACACAACAGAACAATATTCACTAGTCAGGCGGTGGCATCACAGCCATCACACAACACTTATCATCAGGGTACTCCAATCTGCACACATTACAATGAGCAACAGTACCGACATAAACATCCTGTATCTGTGCCAAACTACCCTGTCCCAGAAACATTGGCAGCCAGCACTGAGTCAACAACAGGCTGCAGTCACAAAGCTCACATAGACCTTTCCACCAACAACGACATCAGCAGACAATGGCTCCGTTGTACATTGTCACTCACCTTCAAGTGAAGTAGCGGTTGATGAGCTGTTGACGCAGGTCGACACCTTCCTCCTCTCCACTATCCTCGTCACTGGACATGGGTCGGTTTGCAGGCGGGGGCCTTGTCTGCTCATCAGCATCCAGGAGCAGGGGGATCTCCTTGCGCAAGGCCAGGTTGTGGAGCATGCAGCATGCAACTACAATCTGACACACCTTTTTGGGCGAGTAAATCAGTGCACCTCCAGTTTTGTCCAGGCAGCGGAACCGTGACTTCAGGAGACCGAAAGTACGCTCCACCACACGACGTGTCCTCCCATGGGCATTATTGTAGCGGACTTCAGCCGGGGTGCTGGGATTCCGCAGTGGGCTCAGCAACCAAGGACGGTTGGGATATGCAGAATCACCTAGGTGTGAGATACACAGACCAACTTTGTAATATAACTGTGGCAGAGGACAGCATGTCACACACACAGCACACTACTTAACTCTTCGTACTCACCCACAATCCATGCATGCTCCGGAAGCAGATTGTCCATCAGCTGTGGTACAATGCTGTTACGCATGATGTACGAGTCATGGGCCGAGCCAGTGAATTTGGCACAGACGTGTGAGATGATCATATCCGCCTGGCACACCACTTGCACATTGATGGAATGGAAATGCTTCCTATTCCTGTAGATGTGCTCAGGTGCCTGTGGTGGAACCAGGCCAACATGTGTGCAGTCAATGGCACCAACAACATTGGGGATGTGCCCAAGTGCATAAAAATCTCCCTTCACAGCCGCCAATTCATGCCTCCTGGGGAAATGGATATATCTGTCCTTGTAGATCATCATAGTGGACAGGACATCACGTAGCACCATGCTGAACATAGGTTGCGACATCCCACCTGCGCTGGACACGTGTACTGGAATAATCCAGAAGCAAAAAAATGCAGGGCCGCCATCACCGTAGACGTTGGTGTGAAAGCAGTCGGATATGTCCTGTGAGGCTGCAGGTGGGGCTCCAACATAGCACCTAGGTCTTGTAGGGTGGGTCGATCCAGACAGAATTTCCGTATGACCTCCTTATCCTCCATGTCTGCCAGCACTGTGAAGGGACAATGCATATTTGGTCTCCTCCTAGGTGAGATGAAAGGGGACACATGTCAATGCAATCCACCATGAGATGTGTCCGACATCTTACGTATTGACTGACACAACGCCAACAATGACTGTCATCACAGTTAAGCTCACAGCCCAACTTACATGTAGGGACACCTTCAGCTACACCATCCGTACACCTGTCCACTTTTCACACAGCTAGCACCTCCCAAACAATATCTGAATATGTGAATGCCCAAAGGGGTATGGCCACATCTTGCATGAGCAGCCCTGAGAGTAGTTCAGACAGCATATGTGTGAAACTGCAACACTACTGTCTCCTACCTAGCTGCTGTACCTGCCACACCTTCTTGCGTAAGTCGAACAGGGCACACATCAACCACACAATGAGCACAGTCTGTGCGTAAACAACAAGTATGTGCATGAGCCAAGAAAAGTAGACAGTCAAATATGCACATTGTGTAGTCAGACATTCATCACTGTGAGTTGCTCTGCCCTTTCACACATTGACATGTGTACCCATTGGAGAGTCCATCACAACACTGTTCTGTGTACATGCCCAGCAATATCTCAAGTGACATGTGAGGGAGTACATGCCAATGTTTTCAATCATATACAACAACATGGCATGTGTAGTCAGCAGTGGGGTAAATGTTACATTGGCAGTGTGTGCACAATCCTGTGCCATGAATCATGTGTCTACTGTGCACTGTTGAGAACTGGCCATTGGCCATTCACACAGCATGACGTGTCCATAGGTGCTGTCAAAGTTATCTGCAACACAAATCACGGTCACTGGCTCAAATGTGTAGCAAAACCAAAAACCAGAGGTATCGGGTAAAGGGCCTAGCCATTAAACTGGGATAGGGTTTCCAATCAGTTAGATCCAGAAACCCCGACAGGAAAGAAAAATTTCTTTCTTGAATCCCCTCACTCACCAGGGTTTCCCCACGGTGACATGCTTCATCATAGGGGCCTTCTCAGCTCTCTACGAGCCGAGGCGTGCTGCGACTTGCGAAATTTACGTAGGAGCACTTTAGTGGAAGACTATGTGTAGTGTAAGAATGTGGTGGAGTGGATTAAAGTGTGTTAAAAATACCTTGCTAGAGGGCGAAATACTTTATTGTTGCTCCTAGTTTGGTATGTCTAAAAAGGGGTGTGAAACAAGTAAACCTAACTGTAATGAGTCAGAAATCCTTGGTATACATCAACATGTTTCGAGCTTCCCCAAAGCTCTTCATCAGGACCACACAGGGACCAGCCCTGTGTCCGCCACTCCTAATTTAGCCAATATGAGGCAATCAAAACAATGATTAAATACACGCTGCAAAAGTAAAGCATGCGTTAATCCATACATACGATCAAGACTTTGTCACGTAGTATTTCAAAAGAAGCATGTATATGCCTCATGGACCGAAGGGGTCGCTTGGAAAATACCTAGTTGTCTCCCCATGCGGTCCGGTGGGGAGACAACTAGGTATTTTACAAGCGAGGCACTCTCTTTCGAATTTCCGGATTTAGGACTCAGAGATCCCTCGACCCCTTCGGTCCATGAGGCATATACATGCTTCTTTTGAAATACTACGTGACAAAGTCTTGATCGTAGAGAGCTGAGAAGGCCCCTATGATGAAGCATGTCACCGTGGGGAAACCCTGGTGAGTGAGGGGATTCAAGAAAGAAATTTTTCTTTCCTGTCGGGGTTTCTGGATCTAACTGATTGGAAACCCTATCCCAGTTTAATGGCTAGGCCCTTTACCCGATACCTCGGGTTCTGGTTTTGTATTGATAAAGGAGGGTGGACCTAGCTTAAAAAAACCTCTTCTCTCCCCCCCCTATTTTTTGGTTTCAAATGTGTAGCAGCCATTTTGCGTTAGCGACCGCCTGGCCCCTGCGGTGTGTCACTGCCAATGGCAAAGCCACACTCGCGGTAGTGATAGATATATATGTATTGCTAAATGGCGGTTGGCATGCTCCGCCACCCAAATCACGGTCCTAGACACCAATGTATGGCAGCCATATTGCGGTAGCGACCGCCTGGCCCCAGCGGTGTGTCACTGCCAATGGCAAAGCCACACTCGCGGTAGTGATAGATATATATGTATTGCTAAATGGCGGTTGGCATGCTCCGCCACCCAAATCACGGTCCTAGACACCAATGTATGGCAGCCATATTGCGGTAGCGACCGCCTGGCTCCCAGCGGTGTGTCACTGCCAATGGCAAAGCCACACTCGCGGTAGTGATAGATATATATGTATTGCTAAATGGCGGTTGGCATGCTCCGCCACCCAAATCACGGTCCTAGACACCAATGTATGGCAGCCATATTGCGGTAGCGACCGCCTGGCCCCAGCGGTGTGTCACTGCCAATGGCAAAGCCACACTCGCGGTAGTGATAGATATGTGTATTGCCAAATCGTGGTTGACATGCTCCGCCACCCAAATCACGGTCACTGGCTCAAATGTATGGCTGCCATATCGCAGTAGCGACCGCCTGGCCCCAGCGGTGTGTCACTGCCAATACCAAAGCCACACTCGCGGTAGTGATACATGTAGTAAAATGGCAGTTGACATGCTCCACCACCCAAGTCACGGTCACTGGCTCAAATGTATGGCAGCCATATCGCAGTAGCGACCGCCTGGCCCCAGCGGTGTGTCACTGCCAATGGCAAAGCCACACTCGCGGTAGTGATAGATATATATGTATTGCCAAATGGCGGTTGGCATGCTCCGCCACCCAAATCATGGTCCTAGGCACCAATGTATGGCAGCCATATTGCGGTAGCGACCGCCTGGCCCCAGCGGTGTGTCACTGCCAATGGCAAAGCCACACTCGCGGTAGTGATAGATATATATGTATTGCTAAATGGCGGTTGGCATGCTCCGCCACCCAAATCACGGTCCTAGACACCAATGTATGGCAGCCATATCGCGGTAGCGACCGCCTGGCCCCAGCGGTGTGTCACTGCCAATGGCAAAGCCCTTACAGCCAATGGGAACCACAATTTTTGGAAGCCTAATTCAATTTTGAAAATCGCGGTAGGCGTGCTCCGCCACCGCGGGCCAGTCATTGGATGCAAATGAAAGATGCACGACCACGATAGCGACCGCCTGGCCCCTGCGGTGTGTCTCGGCCAATGCCCAAGCCCTTACAGCCAATGGAAACCGCAATTTTTGGAAGCCTAATTCAATTTTGAAAATCGCCGTAGGCGTGCTCCGCCACCGCGGGCCAGTCATTGGATGCAAATGAAAGATGCACGACCACGATAGCGACCGCCTGGCCCCTGCGGTGTGTCGCCGCCAATGCCCAAGCCCTTACAGCCAACGGGAACCGCAATCGCGGTAGACTAATGCAATTTTGAAAATCGCTGTAGGCCTGCTCCGCCACTGCGGAGCTGGTCATTGGATGCATTTGAAAAAAGCTGACCTGGAACAACAATTGCAGCAGCTCAGAACCACTGAAACTACCCCAGGGGGCTATATATGTGTGGGAGAGAGCCTCACATTTCCACTGCTTCCAGAGCCTGCTGCCTGACACCCCTCACCACCAACTGCTGCTGCTCCTGTCTCCAGAGCCTGCTGCCTGACACCCCTCACCACCAACTGCTGCTGCTCCTGTCTCCAGAGCCTGCTGCCTGACACCCCTCACCACTAACTGCTGCTGCTCCTGTCTCCTGGACCCAGTGATGTCGAGGACTGAGAAGATCCGGGCCCGTCCCTTCACCACCGATGAGCTGGAGGTCCTGGTGGACGAGGTGCTCACACAGTATGGGAGGCTATATGGTGCTCCAGATGTCATGGTAAGTGTGTCAGAGTGGAAGTGAGAGTGCAGGGAGTGTACACATGAAGTTGATCTGCTGCAGTATGTGCCGGAGAGTGTGGGTTTGTGTCATACATACACTGCCTAGCATGCTGTCTCCAGGGGAAAGGGGTGTGTAGCCTATTCTACACGTTTCCCTGCCTGCACATCAAAATTGGAGGGACATGAATTGTTTTGTCAGCCATACAGTGACGCAGCAAGTTGGTTATGCAGGAGTCAGGACAGAAATTGCCTGTGTGAATGGATGTGTGGGTCCCTGATGTTTTTTACAGGCTCATCTGTGGCCTTACCAAGGGTTTACGTCCAGAGGGTACTTGTGGAAGTGTGTCTGACTCAAAATTGACATCATGTATCGGTCAGCACTATGCTCAGAACTTAAATGCCAGAGGGTGACACTCTTGGTGGTAATTCACCTATGACACAGCAGATATGACACAGCATTTCCACCAGCATGTGTACTGACTCGCATGTGTAGGCACTGTTTACGCTCTCAATTTGTCCCTTCATGTGACATTTCTGATGCCCCACGTTGGACCTCAGTGTGAGCCTACCTGACCTGCACAGTCACTGCCCAATCTGACAAGGACACATCACTGAATGTACAGAGTGAAACATATGGGTTGTCTGCTAGACTATCCATCAAAGAGCCATCACAGCCCTGTAGATTGCACACAACAGGCCTTGTGAGAAGGGTGTGAGATTGTAAGATCATGTCCCAAAATGTGACCTCCATGACACAGTGAGCCATTCACAGGGCAAGGACATTGAGGGCTGTGCAGTGTTGGACACAGTGAGTCTGCCCTGAAACATAATTTCCAATGTAATGTATGTCTTGCTCACCCACAAACTGGATAGTAGATGTGGGCAGCCTACACATAGCTTTCTGTGCTGGCATCCTGCATGTGTATGAGATGGGCAGGTACTGTGTCCACCCTCATACCTGCATGCATTTTCGTGTGATTCTCCCATGCTAATGTACTATGTGAGATGCTGTATTGTGTCTGCTAGACATATCTGTGAAGTAGTGCTGAGTTAGTATCATGCTCCTGTACTGAGAGATAGTGGTACATAACCCTGTGTCACTGATTTTTTCCCCCTCTTGTCTCCCATGCCTGCAGCTCAAAGTCCACCAGCGTAAGGCCGTGTGGAGGGCCATTGCACGCAAGGTGCGGGCTCTGGGTGTCTCCAACCGACGGCGCACACACTGTCACAAGAGGTGGGATGACATCTGCCGGCTGAGCAAAAACTTGGCAGAGAAGACGCTGGGGCTGCTCCCTCGGACTGGCAGGTTGGCGCGCAGGAGCATGACACCACTAATGGCCCGCATCTTAGCTGTGACACAGCCCGAGCTGGATGCATGTTTGAAGGAGCATCAGCAGCAAGCTGGGGGTGAGTATTCTGGGAAGGGTGACTTTGGTTGTGAGTGGCAGCATGTGTTCCAAGCCTGGGCCAGTGCTGGGCTCTGTGATGTTGCTAGTGTGATGCAATGGCTTGTAAGTGGCCTTTGTGTTGGGTGCAGCTGTCATGCATTTTCCCTACCTGTACTTTCTCATGTCATTGGAGTAATGGCCCTTGAAATTGCATTCTGAGTAGTGGCCTTCTGGCATCGTCTGCATTGGGGAAGTCAGGAACATCCCATGGAAGTGAACGGCAGTGTGCCTCATCTGAGTGTGCTTTCATCAATGTGTGCATTGCCTGACGTCACAATTGTGAGGACTACACATCTGACACCAATGTGCGACTGTAGTTGTGCCCCAAAGTACGACATGGTGGATGGCATGGGCTCATGGCCATTGTGGACTGATATGTTGGAGTCTGTATCTGTGTTGTCCCCTCCTGCTGCCTCCAGATGTGACTGTGGCAACATGTTGGGAGGTAAAAAGAAAATTTTCCCTTGGTGGACAATTAAGTTATGTTTGCCAGGTTTGCTAAGTTCCCAGCAACAGAAAACAAGCCCATGTGTTAGAATATATATAACACTCCATGCAAACAAACCAAATACAGAATGTATTAAAAATATTTTTTATTTAAAATCCCACAATAAAAAACGGTTAAAAATCACATGAAGATGTGTACATATTGCACTCAAATAACACTCAAATAACAAATTCATATATCATTTACATATATCAAACAACAACTTAAAAAAGGCCTATTTTTACTAAAGAATGGTAATCACATCCCTATCTAATTTCAATACTAAAAAATAGAAAAGAAGCCTATGTCTCAGTTAAATATACCAACAACACAAAGATACACGGAGAGACAAATACAGACAGTAATTTTTGTCGTTAAATGGCACATCCGGGTTCAACAGATTGTGCAAAGTGAAGCGTCGACGCGTTTCGATGGTTTGATTTTAATATCCCATCTTTAGTAAAATTGAATGGTAACCAACCAGTGCCTACAAAGAGAGACATATAAATGGTCTTGATAAAGATGGGATATTAAAATCAAACCATCGAAACGCGTCGACGCTTCACTTTGCACAATCTGTTGGAAAGGCTTATCCTATAGATATAAGATGATAAGACTGTACTTAGGATTTGCTTTTATGTGTTGAACCCGGATGTGCCATTTAACGACAAAAATTACTGTCTGTATTTGTCTCTCCGTGTATCTTTGTGTTGTTGGTATATTTAACTGAGACATAGGCTTCTTTTCTATTTTTAGTATTGAAATTAGATAGGGATGTGATTACCATTCTTTAGTAAAAATAGGCCTTTTTTAAGTTGTTGTTTGATATATGTAAATGATATATGAATTTGTTATTTGAGTGCAATATGTACACATCTTCATGTGATTTTTAACCGTTTTTTATTGTGGGATTTTTAAATAAAAATATTTTTAATACATTCTGTATTTGGTTTGTTTGCATTGAGTGTTATATATATTCTAACACATGGGCTTGTTTTCTGTTGCTGGGAACTTAGCAAACCTGGCAAACATAACTTAATTGTCCACCAAGGGAAAATTTTCTTTTTACCTGCTGGTAGTACCCTATTCCCCTGGTGTTGCTACAAGGGGTCCCTCTCTATATATTATTTATTCAACATGTTGGGAGGTACATCTTTTCCCCCCTCAGGGCCCTACGTGTGCTCAGAGGGATCTGTGTGTCTGGTTACACGGAGCCACCGGAAGGCTATTTGGCTGTGTGGGCATCACATGGGTCACGTATGCCAAGTTTGCATGATGACACGCAAAAATGGAGTTTTGAATTGAGGTTGCACGGTGTTGCTGCACAGGGTGGTGTGCAACATGGGGATATCATCATCTTGTTTCGTGCTTTGCTTGCATATGATAGTTGTGTTAATGCCACAGAACTGACCCTACTTCTCTGTCTCTTGCAGCATCTACCACAGAAGGACAGGGGACTGACACCAGTGGTGAGGCATCAAGCACGACTGCTACACACGAGCACACTGACACTGATGTGACCAGCGCCTCGGAGGGGGACAGGAGTCTGCTTGAGGAATCACAGCCAGAGACACCAACCTCAACGTCATCTGACGCCAGCGGTGAAACATCTATGTTGGCGGGCACAGGGAGCGGGAACTCTGCCTCCTCTTCCACCACACAGCATCCAGTGCCCACCCTCCCAGCTACTTCCACTAGTACTGCCCGTGTTCGCACCAGTAAGAAGGGAAGTGTCCTTCACCCCAGGCACCGCTGCCCCTGCCCCTGTCTCCCCTGCTGCCATCAGTGTTGAGTCTGTGGACCTTTTGCGCCAGCTGTGTGTGGGCCAGACAACTCTCCTCAAAGCCTTCCTAGACCACGACAAAAAGTTGGCACAGGTAGTTGCTTTCATGGAGGGCATTCATTCAGACGTGGGTGGGCTACACCGGACTGTCCAGTCTTTGTCCTCCGCAGTGACGGCAGCCATTCAGCTGGCACAGTCTCAGAGTCCAGCTTCAGTCCCTTTGGCCACCCCCCTGCCAGTGGCTACATCTGACGATAGTGACCACAAACCACAGACCTCAGGCTCAAGATACAGCACACGGAGCACACAACAGCAGCAGCCCAAGCGGGCCAGAGCGCAGACACCATCCCCCCAAAAAACCAAAGCCACCCCAGAGCGCAAAGGCAAAAGCCCTTCAGGCGACACTCAGGGGCATAAAGCCAAGAAGCAGGCCTCAGGCTCACAAGCCTCAGAGGCATCCCCAGCCAAGGACTCTCCTGTCCCAAAAGCGTCTCGCAAAGAAAAGCAGTCAGTTCCTGTTCCTGCTGTGAAGCTGGTGCCAGCTAAGGGTCCATAGAAAAAGCCCGCTAAGGCAGATAAACCCACAACCTCAACTCCCATCCAGAGCCCTGTGAAGCAGGGGAAGGTGGTCAATGTAGGGGGTTCACCTGTTAAACATGTGATGGGGAGAAAAGGCAAGGCCAGGCCAAGCGTACTTCCGGATCCAGCAGGTCCCCAGAGAGAGGGCCACCGGCTGCACCTGGTGCAGCTTTGGTGGAGAGTGCGCCTGTTGTGGTCGCAAAACCTACCACTCCTCCCAAGAACAAACCTCCATTTTGACTCCCCAAGAAGTGGAAAGGCACCCTTCCACATTCTCCCTCCCACACTGTGTCTCACAGCAGCATGACTCCACCTCCACGTGCCAACACACCCCCTGGTCCAAGCAGCCCTCCGGCTTCCAAAGCTACTGATGCCTCTACCTCAGCTGGGCCTCTCTCTCCCCGGTCCAGTCCTCCAACTGGCCCCGACACTCAGCCACCTCCCAGTACGACTGACAGCCAAGTCTGAGTCAAAGTCCCCCTCACACACCTGTCTCTCCCACAGCGGTGCCTGTACTGCCCATTGTTATCCCCCTAACTGTGTTGCTGACCATGGCAGTGTACAGTCTCACCCATTCCCTGTGCAGGATCTAATGCACACATGTGCCTTCTCTGCACTTTGTACAGGCCACTGGCCTTGATGTTCATTGCTGTGTTTGCCCATTCCCTGTGCAGCTTCTCATGTACCTACTCTGCACTTTGGACTGGCCACTGGCCTTGATGTTCATTGCTGTGTTTGCCCATTCCCTGTGCAGCTTCTCATGTACCTACTCTGCACTTTGGACTGGCCACTGGCCTTGCTGTGTTTGACCATTCCCTGTGCAGCTTCTCATGTACCTACTCTGCACTTTGGACTGGCCACTGGCCTTGCTGTGTTTGCCCATTCCCTATGCAGCTTCTCATGTACCTACTCTGCACTTTGGACTGGCCACTGGCCTTGATGTTCATTGCTGTGCTTGCCCATTCCCTGCGCAGCTTCTCATGTACCTACTCTGCACTTTGGACTGGCCACTGGCCTTGATGTTCATTGCTGTGCTTGCCCATTCCCTGTGCAGCTTCTCATGTACCTACAATGCACTTTGGGCTGGCCACTGGCCTTGATGTTCATTGCTGTGCTTGCCCATTCCCTGTGCAGCTTCTCATGTACCTACTCTGCACTTTGGACTGGACACTGGCCTTGATGTTCATTGCTGTGTTTGCCCATTCCCTGTGCAGCTTCTCACGTACCTACTCTGCACTTTGGACTGGCCACTGGCCTTGCTGTGTTTGCCCATTCCCTGTGCAGCTTCTCATGTACCTACTCTGCACTTTGGACTGGCCACTGGCCTTGATGTTGTCTACTTTTGATGCCTATTTGTGTAATATGTGAATAAAGACAGTTACTCCTGTTGTCTGCTTTGTCAGTGTCCTTGCTAAATAAAGGGTTTTATGTGTGAGTATGCTTTAATGTGACACATGCTCTGTATGCCACTTTAACATTGCCAATGGCTGTTTTAACTTTTTCAGGGTTTTGCAGAGGTGACAGGCACTTCAGTTCTTCTTGACTCTGAGGCTTGGGGGTGCAATGATGGTTGTTTGTGATGAACTACTGTAATCCTAATCAATCTATGGTGATGTTAGCTAAATTGTACACATGGCATGTTTGGATGCACTGCCAGCACAGAGTGGGATTCTATCCACAGTATTGCAGGCAGGCTGCCCAGGGTCCATCATGTCTGTGTGATCTTTCTTGATGTGTGACCAGCAGTGTTGGTGTATGGTCATCTTGTGATGGCCAGTCATCACAGTCACATGGGTAGATTTCAATGTGTTCACTTGTGTGGTCATGAAGTGTGCAGTGCGAAGAGGGTGACTTTGTCAGTAGTGTTGATGTGTGTGTGCCCCTGCGATGGAAACTGCACAAGTGTCAACCTGGATTTGAGTGCCTGTTAGTTGGATTGGTCAGCCCTGTGCATGTGATTGTGTGCACATGTGGGAGTTGTAGGTTGTGCACTGTGCGCTGTGTTGGTGTGTCCTTGCACTTCTGGGGGACACCTACTTGTTGTTGGTGCCAATTGTGAGTATGCAGAGTGTGTGACTGGCAAGTCAGTGTTGTGTTTTGTTGATCAGCCATGTGTCTTGTTACTGTTTGTGCTCACTGTGCAGACCTGCTCAGCCACACTGACATCGTGGGTGTGTTTTCTCATGCATTGCTGTCACTTGAGGCATTTTTGGCTCCAGTATGGCATGTGGGAAGTGGAGTCATTACATCCCCTATCGGTGCTTCTGATGCCTACCCATTGTGAGTGAGCACTCCATCTATTTGTGTATGGTGCACTCCACACATGTCCACTACTGACGCACACAACACTTCACTCTCATGTCAGCTGTCCCCTTGGGTTGCCAGTGTGTGTGCCTCCCCACCACTTTATTTGTTACACTATGCTTTGTGGTGCTGATCTGTGCACAGGACCAATGTGCCACTCAGGACAGTTTCCCAATTGGTTATATGTGATTTTCTTGTACTGTTTTGCACTCATGGTTGCTCATATGCAGTTCAACTGTTTGTGCTGCACAGTCCTCTGGTCATGTTGTTTTCACCTCGGTGTCCCAGACTTGTGCATCTGTGGGTGATGGGTGAGCTGTATGTGTGTTTGCTGAGGTACTCCTTCCCTTCCTGAGTGTGATGTATGTGTGCTATGGTGATTTGTGTTGTGGGGGTTAATGGTGTGGCACTCATATCTGTGTGGAACTGGTATGTTTGGTGTGCACACACTGCTTGTCGTGAATGCAGTGCTGTGAGTGTATGTTGCCTTGTACTTGCCTGGGGTGCATCCCCTGATGTCCAGCTGTGTTTGCAATGTGATGGATTGGCATGTGCATCTGTTGTGTGTTTGATGTGGATGTGTGCAGTGTTTGGCCTGTGTTGTCTCTTGCAGCTGACAGTTGCTCTGTGTGTGATGTTCTATTTGCATGTCATTGTGTGTGATTTGTTTGTGCATTGTGATACATTCAGATGTGTGTTGCAAGTGTAGTGTGCATTACTTGTGTGTCTGTCACATGCACTTAGGGCTCTTCTTGTTCCTGGGCTTGTTTTGAGTGCATCCTTGGGGTTTTCTCCCCTTATATTTGACCTGTCACTTGTCAGCATTGTGCATGTGCAAGCAAGTGGTACACTATGACACCATGTTGATTTGATGGGTGGTGTGGTATGTCTGTCTGTGTTTTCTTGTTGGCCCATTGCTCCCAGTTTGTGTCCATGATTGTATTGAGATGATGCACTTCTTGTCTGTGTTGGGGTATGTTGTCTGTGCATTGTTCATGAGTGATGTTGTGTACGCCTGTTCTGTCTGGGCTCCCATTGCCTTTCCACTGTTTTACTGCACAGGTCTGGGCTTGTTGTACTTCTGTGTATGTTGTTAGTGAGTTTTGTGTTTGGCTGTTGTTTTTGTGCCAGAATTGTTTCAGGCATCCCTGAGTGTGTGTGTGATGTTTGTGGATGCCCCCCCAGGGAGTGTGATTGTTTGTCAGTGTATTCACTGGACATTATTGGCACCATTCTGTGTGTTTGACACTGGTGTTGAGTGCTGCAGGTGTGAGGTGGGTGGGGGAGGGGTATGTTGAAGGATCCAACTTGTGTTTGACAGTCATGGAGTGTGACAATGGGCCCTGTGTGTTGTGCTGATGACATACACCTGTCAAGTTGTTGGGTACAGATGTGTGGCTGATCACTGTTTGACTTCAGAGACTTCCTGTCATCCCTGTGCCTATGCATGGGTTGACTTGCTGTCTCCCAGAGTTGTTGCACAGAGGTGACTGTGGTTTAATTTCACTCACTGTGCCAGCCATGTGTGATTTGATGGGCTAAGGGTGTTGTTATATGTTCCTTCTCTTGCATGTGCTGTACACATGCTTTGTGGCTAGCTCCTTGGCTTTCCATTTGTGTCCACCTCACTTTAGCTTTGTCCATTTCTTGTTCCCCATTGCTGCTGACCTCTGGTCTGTGTATGTGGCTGTCTGTCAGTGTGGGGTGTGTCTAGTTGAGTGATTGTTCATATTCATTGTGTGTGTTCATTTTGTGATTGGACTCAGTTTGCTTGACATGAGTGTAGTGTGGGTGTGGTGTGAGGGTTGCCCTGGCCCTGAGCTTATGTGCTGTGTGTTCCTCTGCAGTCCCACCTGCTGAGACTGTCTCCCTGGTTGTTTGGTGTGTGGTGCAGGGTGTGGGTTCACCTGGCTGGTTATTGTGCATGGGGGAGCACAGGAGGGGCACATAGCATGTCCCTTAATGGGTGTGGGGAGCCTAGTGTGTGGAGGGTGGAGGTGTGGCCCTATGATCTTTGTGTACTGCCCATGCCTGGCGCTGGCCCTGCCTTCTACATTGTGCGCATGTTTTCCCGCGTCTTCACCGCTGCGGTGACGTGACCGGGACATTGCGTTGATACCGTGGTTGATGGGTGACCTAGATGCGGAGGGGTGATTTTGTGACAGGTAGGACATGTGTGGGTACACTTGTGGATGTGTTTCTGTCCCCACCAGGGTGTCTGGTGTGGACAGGTACTGTATATCAGCCCTGGAGTTGTGTGTTGTGGTTGTGTGCAGAGTTGTGTGATTGCGTACCTGCGTCGTCGTCCGTGATGCTGCATAACTTGCTGGTAGTGGATGAGGTACAGCACTGGGAAGACGTGTAAAGCTGGATCCATTGCGGTCGGGACCGGGTGGAGGGGACCGGGAATCTGGTTTCGCGCTCCGCAGTCGTGCTTCCGCCGTCTCTGGTTGGGCGGTTTCTCCGCTGCAGTGCGACTGGCTGTTTGGGGCATCCTGATTTGTACTGCGGTCGGGACGTCATTCCGCACGGCGGTGGGTCTCTATTGGCTCCCACCACCGCTGGGGCGGGCGCAATTTTATGGCGGTTCATGTCGTACCGCGGTGGACGGGAAATGGGCTATGTTTGCCCATACTAATATGGCGGGCGTGAGGACCGCTGCTGGCGTGCGGAAAATGGCATTTTCCGCCAGCACCGCGGTGGTGCCTTCCGTCGCCATCATAATGAGCCCCTATGTTACCTGTGCCATTCCAAAAAAAGGAGGAGAAAACAGCTTAAGTTAAGACAACAAGTTTTAAGGTTTCAAAGTCATCGATGTGGAAAATATTGTCGACGGAAATACACGTCAAAGGGAAATTGTTATACAAAATGTCATTTTAGATTCCCACGTCCAGTAATTTCAAAAGGAAGAGTCAACAGTTTCATGTCAGCAGTAAGACATACTATAACTCGAAAATCTCCGAAGAATACTTACAACATAAAAAGAAGTGAAGATTCAAAGTATATTAATGACTACAATGCAGTGGTTTTGACAATATGGAATGCAAACATGGATATCCAGTATGTTGCAGATAATTCGATTGCTGTTGCTCATTATGTTACATCATATATAAATGATTCTGAAGAGACGGAGTTGAAAGAAATGTGGGAAGAAATTTCACAAGAGAAGACTCTTAGTAATAAATTGTACAGCTTTAGTTTGAAGATGCTTTCCCATCGAGAGATTGGATCCTACGAATGTTCGGATCGGTTGACCTCTGCAAGTTTATATTCAAAGTCAAGAGGAATCATTTGGGTAAGTCTAGGTCTTGCTGCAACACGAAATTGAGTTTTGAAATCTCTAGAAGAAATTGAATACTTAGCATTGAATGAACCGGAAAGTACAGATATTGTTAAAACAAATATGTTGGACATGTACTATCCCAAAAGGAGTCCACATCTGGAAAACATATGTCTTTATGAAGTACTGCAACATTATAGTTTTAAGAGAAATGTTACAGAAAATATAAATGAAGAAAAATATGCAGTAATTGAATGTGATGGATGTTTGGTAAAACATGCCAAAGGAAATTTTATTAATCGCAGGAAACTCAGTTGTGATTCTCCAGATAAATGGGAAATCTTTCTATTTAGCACTTCTGCAACTCTTGAAGCCTTGGCATAGTGAAATGGAATTACTTGGAGATTTTGAGTGCTATGAAGATCCTTTTAATGCATGTAAAGATAGCATTGAATGCACAACTTTTCCAAATTATCTACAAATGTTAAATGAAGAGAATGAACAAGAAACTACTATTGCAGCTGAAATAGCTAGAGACAGTTCTCAAGAAAGTCAAAGTTCGGCTCCACTAAGTCAAGATCCACTAGGACAACCAATTCTTGAAATTGAAGCAGCAATAGCCATGAATGAAGTAGAAATGGCAATGCAACAAGCACAACAGGATATTATTGAGTTGGGAAACTTGGAAGAAGAACTAAATATTGAACAAAAAAAATATATCAGCAAGTGACACAACAGATACAGCATGGTTTACTGCATGAAAAAAAAATGCCAATGCACATCATATAAACCTATTCGAATATATATCAGTGGGCAATCTGGAACAGGAAAAAGTTTCTTAATTAAAGTTTTGACCAGTTATCTACACAAATCCACTGAATCACATTTATCTTGTGTTGTAACCGCTCCAACTGGGTTAGCAGCACATAACATTAAAGGGATTACGTTACATCGATTACTCATGCTACCAGTTGAACATGAAAATAAATTGGAATATCACAAGCTATCTGGAGAAGCTTGTTATGAAGTTTCAAGAGTACTCAAGAAAATGAAACTTCTAATCATTGATGAGGTTAGCATGGTGTCAAACTTAATGCTTGCCTTTGTACATTTAAGAATGCAACAGATTTTAAAAACAGGTTATGATGTTCTATTTGGAGGAAAACATGTAATTGTATTCAGCGACATACTACAACTTACTCCTGTAAAAGGGCAACCTGTTTTTGAAACACTTGTCCATGAAAACACTAGGAAATCTTTGGGAAGTATTGGAAATGTCAACATTTGGTCTCATTTTGAATATAAAGAACTTATTAAGAATATGCGACAAGCAAGTGATGAACATTATGGAAACATTCTTCAAGATATAAGAATTGGTGTTTTGACTAAAGATGGTAAAGAAGCTTTACAAAGTCGGCTTTTAACAAACTTTTTTGCTAATGAAAACATAGAACCTGAAATAATGTACAAAAAAATTGGAGCAAAGAAGTCTATAGTTTGCCTAACGCCTACACTCTAAGAGTGTTCTACGTTCAATCAAGAACTTTTGAAATTGGAAAAACAACCAATAGTGAAAATGGAAGCTACTGATAAAATGGAACACGAAAGAGTTACTATTCTTCTCTCAGAGAAATTACAGTCAAAAGTGGATTCTTTGGAAAAGTCGGTGTCTAAGACTGCAGGTTTAGAAAAGACTTTATATGTATGTGTAAATTGTCGGATAATTTTACGGCGTAATTTGAATGTAGAAGAAGGTTTAGTAAATGGAGCAATGGGGAAAGTTGTTGATTTTGTAAATTTTCAGAACAGAGATGGAATTGAATTTTTGAAGATTAAATTTGATCAGATTGAAGAGGTAAAACAGATTGGACATTGTGCTGTTCGTTTTTTGCTTGTAAAAGACTTGTATGTTCGTAGAAAACAGTTTCCTCTTTCTTTAGCATATGTTGTAACCATTCATAAATCTCAAGGTTTAAGTGTAGACAGTGCTTTGGTAAATATTGGAAGTACAGTGTTTAAAGAGGGCATGGCATACGTTGCATTGTCTCGAGTAAGAACATTATCTGGTTTGTATTTGATTGATTTTGATGAGAAAAAGATTAGTGCTGATGCAAATTGTGTAAGAGAGTATAATCGGTTAAGAAGACTGTATGCACCTAACTTAGGTGAATATCCCGTATATGAGAAATGTGTAGTGTGTCCAAAACGAAAATATGACAAACATTCTAGTGAGATTCAAAAAAAGAAAACAATTCAAGAGAATGATGAAGCTGCAAAGAAAATGAAAATGGACACCGTGGATGATATTGTAGGATACCAGTTAGAAAATAGTTCAGGTATCAACTGCTATGCTAATGTAATTGTGAATGTTATGTTTTATCTAGAAGATCTTCATCATGAAATTATGGAAAATTGAGAAAAAAGATTCTGTTCTTTATTACATTATATTTTTCAAAAGTTGGTAACTGATAGAACTAAAATCCTTACTGCTTCTAGCATACGGCATCTTTTGGATATATGTTCTGGTTCTTCGCAATTTACACTTAATGTACAACAAGATGCACAAGAATTTCTTATGTTTATGCTTGCAGTATTGGAAGATGAAGGAATAGAAATTGAAAATTTGTTTGGACCAAGTTACAGATGGGATCATAAATGTGAAGAGTGTTCATTTTCTTCTACCACTGAAATAGACACTGAATGATTCATATATTTGACGATACCAGATTGCAAAACAGTGTCTTTTAATAAATTAGTAAAAACAGCTAATCAAGATATGAAATGTTCTCATTGTAAATCAGAAATGTTGTCAACATTATTTATAGAAAGATTTGGACAATATGTCATTTTAATGCTACAACGTTGTAGAGCAGATGGAAGAAAATTGGAAACCAAAATTAAAAATTTTGTGGCAAGTCAAGTATCAATTTAAGGAAGAACTTTTAAAGCAGTGGCTATTATTTTCCATGATGGACCTACTACAACATCTGGACACCATACTGTGTATTTAAAGTGCAATAAAGGATGGACACACTGCAATGATGATCATTTGGAATTCAAATGTAGGCTGCCTTATGAATTACCAAATTCATATCTCATATTTTTGATGCCAAAGTTTTGAAAACATCATTCGGCCTATTGGGAAGATGAGAACACAAATTAACAAGTTTATTTTGGATATTTTCAATGCAAATGGATTTGGAAACATTATTCGGCCTATTGGGAAGATGTGAACAATTAGTGTTTGGATTATTGTTTGTGCTAATTGATATTGCATTTGGAAAATTGTGATTGAAAGAAGTAGTTTATATTTTTGATGTTTATATTATTTGCAATTTAAATGAGTGTATATTTTACAAAATGTACTTGAGAGAAGTTAAAGATTTAATGTACTTGAAGAATGTAATTTACAAATTGTAGATAGGTAAACAGATAGTTGCACTTGTAAATATTTTAAATGCAGATTTGCTCATTGATTGTATTTTTTCCCCGCTGTTGTATGATGATCTACATTGAAATCACTGTGTATGGTGAAATTCAGTAGAATCTGAGAACAGCAAAAAGGGAAACTGAATATGTTATGTAATTCTAAAATTATGTTGTGTTCTTAAAACTATAATATTATATGCAATAACAGTTTTTCTTCTTTTTTTTTACAGAAGGTAATACTAAAGTTTGAAAAGATTTTATATTCAGTTTACAACAAAACCACTGTAAATTAGTTCCACTGAGTTTTGTATCTTTAATAAAAAAGGTAAGATGAATTAATGTAATAAGCATGATAATATGAACTAATGTTTACAGTCGCTTTTACTGCACTCATCCATTTTTTCAAACACTACCCATGCACTCATCTATACAGTTAGGCACTATTTCCATACTCCTCCAATCACCCATGCACTATCTATGCACTTCTGCAATCACGTAGCCAGTACCCATACACTTATAATATCACCCAGATACTACATATGTACTCCTCCAATCACCCAGGCACTATCTGTACACTCATGCAATCAGCTAGACATTAACCGTACACTCTTCCAATCACCCAGGTATTACCTATATACTTCTCCAATCCCTAGACTTTACACCTACACTCATACAATTACCCAGGCATTACCTATGCATTCCTCTAATCCTCAGACATTACACTTGCACACATGCAATCACTCAGACATTACCCCTGAAGTCATGCAATCACACAGACATAACTCATGCACTCCTCCAAACACTTACACATTATCCCTGCACTCATGCAATCACCCAGGCATTACCCATGCACTCCTTCAATCACTCACGCAGTACCCATGCACTCCTCCAATCACCCAGACATTACGCCTGCACTCATGCAATCACCCAGGCACTACCCATGCACTTCTTCAATCACTCAAGCAGTACCCATGCACTCCTCCAATCACCCAGGCACTACCCATGCACTCATGCAATCACCCAGACATTACCCCTCCACTCATACAATCATCCCAGGCATTACCCATGCACTCCTTCAATCACTCAGGCAGTACCCATGCACTCTTCCAATCACTCAGAAATTACTCCTGCACTCATGGAATCACCCAACTATTACCCATGCACTCCTTCAATCACCCAGACATTACCCCTGCACTCATCGAATCACGCAGGCACTACCCATGCACTTCTTCAATCACCCAGGCAGTACCCATGCACTCCTCCAATCACCCAGGCAGTACCCATGCACTTATGCAATCACCCAGGCATTACCCATGCGCTCCTTGAATAACTCAGGCAGTTACCATGCACTCCTCCAATCACCCAGACATTACCTCTGCACTCATGCAATCACCCAGGCATTACCCATGCACTTACAAAATCACCCAGGCATTACCCATGCACTCCTTCAATCACTCAGGCAGTACCCATGCATTCCTCCAATCACCCAGACATTACTCCTGCACTCACCCAGACATTACCCATGCACTCCTTGAATCATTCAGGCAGTACCTATGCACTCTTCCAATCACCCAGACATTACCCCTGCACTCATGCAATCACCCAGGCACTACCCATGCACTTCTTCAATCACTCAGGCAGTACCCATGCATTCCACCAATCATCCAGGTACTACCCATGCACTCATTGAATCACCTAGGCATTACCCATGCACTCCTTCAATCACTCAGGCAGTACCCATGCACTACTCCAATCACCCATGCAGTACCCATGCACTCATGCAATAACCCAGGCATTACCCATGTACTCCTTCAATCACTCAGGCAGTACCCATGCACTCCTCTAATCACACAGGCACTACCCATGCACTCATGCAATAACCCAGGAACTACCCATGCACTCCTCCAATTACCCAGCCAGTACACATGCACTCATGCAATCACCCAGGTATTACCCATGCACTCCTCCAATCACCCAGGCACTACCCATGCACTCCTTTAATCACTCTGGCAGTACCCATGCCCTGCTCCAATCACCCAGACGTTACCCAAGCACTCCTTTAATCACCCAGTCACTACGATGCACTTATAAAATCACCCAGGCACTACCTATGCACTCCTCCAATCACCCAGGCACTACCCCTGCAGTCATGGAATCACCCAGGCCCTACATATGTGCTTATGGAATAACTCAGGTACTACCTTTGCATTCCTCCAATCACCCAGACACCACCCATGCACTCATGCAATAACCCAGGCACTACCCATGCACTCCTCCAATTACCCACCCAGTACTCATGCAATCACCCAGGTATTACCCATGCGCTCCTTCAATCACTTATGCAGTACCCATGCACTCCTCCAATCACCCAGACATTACTCCTGCACTCATGCAATCACCCTGGCATTGCCCATGTACTTATCCATGCACTCTGGTACTACCCATGCACTCCTCCAATCACCCAGACATTATCTCTGCACTCATCCAATCACCCAGGCATTACCCATGTACTCCTTCAATCACTCAGGCAGTACCCATGCACTCCTCCAATCACCCAGGCACTACCTATTCATTTGTGCAGTCACCCAGGAATTACCTATGCACTCCTTCAATCACTCAGGCAGTACCCATGTACTCCTCCAATCACCCAGACATTACCTCTGCACTCATGCAATCGCCCAGGCATTACCCATGCACTTACAAAATCACCCAGGCATTACCCATGCACTTACAAAATCACCCAGGCATTACCTATGCACTCCTTGAATCATTCAGGCAGTACCTATGCACTCCTCCAATCACCCAGACATTACCCCTGCACTCATGCAATCACCCAGGCACTACCCATGCACTTCTTCAATCACCCAGGCAGTACCCATGCACTCATGCAATCACCCAGGCATTACCCATGTGCTCCTTCAATCACTCAGGCAGTACCCATGCACTCCTTCAATCACCCAGACATAACCTATGCACTCATGCAATCACCCAGGCATTACCCATGCACTTACAAAATTACCCAGGCATTACCTATGCACTCCTTCAATCACTCAGGCAGTACCCATGTACTCCTCCAATCACCCAGACATTACCCCTGCACTCATGCAATCACCCAGGCACTACCCATGCACTTCTTCAGTCACTCAGGCAGTACCCATGCACTCCACAAATCACCCAGGCACTACCCATGCAGTCATGGAATCACCCAGGGATTACCCATGCACTCCTTCAATCACTCAGGCAGTACCCATGCACTCCTCCAATCACCCAGGCACTGCCCATGCACTCATGCAATAACCCAGGCATTACCCATGCACTCCCTCAATCACTCAGGCAGTACCCATGCACTCCTCCAATCACCCAGGCACTACCCATGCACTCGTGCAAAAACCCAGGCACTACCCATGCACTCCTCTAATTACCCAGCAAGTACCTCATGCACTCATGCAATCACCCAGGTATTACCCATGCACTCCTCCAGGCACTACCCATGCACTCATGCAATCACCCAGGCATTTGCCATGCACTCCTTTAATCACTCAGGCAGTACCCATGCACTGCTCCAATCACCCAGACATTACCCAAAAACTCCTTTAATCACCCAGCCACTACCATACACTTATAGAATCACCCAGGCACTACCGATGCACTCCTCCAATAACCCAGGCACTACCCCTGCAGTCATGGAATCACCCAGGCACTACATATGCACTTATGGAATAACTCAGGTACTACCTTTGCATTCCTCCAATCACCCGGGCACTACCCATGCAGTCCTTCAATCACTCAGGCAGTACCCATGCACTCCTCCAATCACACAGACAGTACTCCTGCACTCATGCACTCACCCAGGCATTACCCATGTACTCATCCATGTACTCTGGTACTACCCATGCACTCCTCCAATCACCCAGACATTATTCCTGCACTCGTACAATCACCCAGGCATTACCCATGCACTCCTTCAATCACTCAGGCAGTACCCATGCACTGCTCCAATCAACCAGACATTACCCCTCCACTCATGCATTCACCCAGGCATTACCCATGCACTCCTTGAATCATTCAGGCAGTACCTATGCATTCCTCCAATCACCTAGACATTATCTATGCACTCATCCAATCACCCAGGCATTACCCATGTACTCCTTCAATCACTCCGGCAGTCCCCATGCACTCCTACAGTCACCCAGGCAGTCCCCATGCACTCCTACAATCACCCAGGCACTACCCATTCATTTATGCAATCACCCAGGAATTACCTATGCACTCCTTCAATCACTCAGGCAGTACCCATGCACTCCTCCAATCACCCAGACATTACTCTTGCACTCATGGAATCACCCAGGCATTACCCATGCACTTACAAAATCACCCAGGCATTACCCAAGCACTTATAAAATCACCCAGGCATTATCTATGCACTCCTTTAATCACTGGGGCAGTACCCATGCACTCCTCCAATCACCCAGACATTACCCCTCCACTAATGCATTCACCCAGGCATTACCCATGCACGTCTTCAATTACTCCGGCACTACCCATGCACTCCTCCAATCACCCAGACATTACTCTTGCACTCATGGAATCACCCAGGTATTTCCCATGCACTCCTTCAATCACTTAGGCAGTACCCATGAACTCCTCCAATCACCCAGACATTACACCTCCACTCATGCATTCACCCAGGCATTACCCATGCACTTCTTCAATTACTCAGGCACTACCCATGCCCTCCTCCAATCACCCAGGCAGTACCCATGCACTCATGCAATCACCTAGGCATTACCCATGCGCTCCTTCAATCACTCAGGCAGTACCCATGCACTCCTCCAATCACCCAGACATTACCTCTGCAGTAATGCAATCACCCAGGCATTACCCATGCACTTACAAAATCACCCAGGCATTACCTATGCACTTTTTCAGTCACTCAGGCAGTACCTATGCACTCCTCCAATCACCCAGCCATTACCCCTGCACTCATGCAATCACCGAGGCACTACCCATGCACTTCTTCAATCACCCAGTCACTACCCATGCACTCATGGAATCACCCAGGCATTACCCATGCACTCCTTCAATCACTCATGCAGTACCCATGCACTCCTCCAATTACCCAGACATTACTCCTGCACTCATGGAATCACCCAGGCATTACCCATGCACTCCTTAAATCACTCAGGCAGTAGCCATGCACTCCTCCAATCACCAAGGCACTACCCATGCACTTATACAATCACCCAGGCATTACCTATGCATTTATGCAATCACACAGTTACTACTGATGCACTCCTTGATGCACCTAGACATTACCCATGCACTCTTAGAATAACCTAGGCATTACCCATGTACTCATGCAATTACTCAGGTAGTACACATGAACTTCTGCAGTCACCCAGGCACTACACATGCACTCATACAATCATATATGCACTACCCATACACTTCTCCATATATTCCACTTACCACACTTCATACAACACTTAGAAATCTTTCTATTTTTAACCAAATAGGCGGTTCTGAAAATAACTCTTTTTTTTTTTTTTTTTTTGTTGAAAACTCTATTTTGAATTTTTTGGGTGTTTTTAAATGAAAAAATAAACAGAACCAACAGTGAAAATGTTCAAAAAATTATGCAATTAGGAAGTCATTGCATAAAAAAAATATTAAATTAACAGTGGTGGTTCCTAATAGCAACCAGGATGGCATCCAGTGATTGCTCACCAAAACATAAGATCTTCTTACATTTCACACAACGCTGCTCCACTCTAGCAACGTCAGGAATGATGTTTGGAGTGCCAGTTGTTGTAGAAGCAGATGATGTGCTAAGTCCAGCAGCGTTGTCCTCAGTTGCCTGCTTTTGTTGTTCCCGTCGAAGCTGTTCTCTTGCGAGACTCCGAGGGTGTATTGTTTGCAGATGTTTTAACATCGATGATGTCCAGCAGGGATACTTCTTTTCTGAACCTCGTGAGAGGACCTTCTCACAAATGGTGCAGGTTACTTTTCGGGCATTCACCTTTTTCTCCCCAGGTGGTATGGAGAAAAATGCCCAGACGATACTTTCGTACCTGGTCTTGATGGGTTCCTCCAAGTCTTCTTCCTCTTCAGGTGGAAGCTGCTGAGGTGCATTGCCAGCTGCCATTTTTAGATGAGTGAAAAAAAACACCCAAAAAAGGCAAAGAAGAGGAGCAGAAGACAACAGGTGTGTCTGCTGAGATGCTCTTGAAGGAATGAAAAAAATGGGTGGGGTCCTTCAAGTTTTAGAATCAAAATGTTCTTAACCAATTAAATTGTTTCTTTTGAAGTCACATGGGATTCACGCAACCAGCGCGCACCCGAAGCGATTCCCGAAAAATATATTTAACAATAATATATCTTTATTACAAATATATGATATTTATAATTTGATTAAATAATCTCTTGGTATAATATACATATTAAAGTTATATACATATACTTTTAAAACATAAAAATTTGCAGTGGATTCGCGCACCTGACGCTACCCCCGGAAATATGTATGTGACGTTACGTGGGGCTGAGAACTGCGCACCCTTCGCATACCGAACTCGCATCCTACACGACTTAACCAATATGGCGACAAAATTCTTGGATTCGTGCAGCCACCGAGACTGGTACACGATTGGTACGCGAATCCACTTTAAAAAAAAAAAAGTACATTTATATTTTAGAGAAGAGAAAACATTACATTATTTTTATAGAAATTAAAAAACTAAGAAAAAGTATTTTTTGGGACATTATACTTAAAAATTAGCATTTTTAAAACCTCTGAAATTCACTAAAAACACCATAGGTTTCAGGGACGTTCTAGTTAGAAATTAGCATTTAAAAAACCTTTGAAATTCACTGAAAAAACCATAGGTTTCAGGGACGTTATAGTTAGAAATTAGCATTTAAAAAACCTTTAAAATTCACTGAAAAAACCATAGGTTTCAGGGACGTTATAGTTAGCAATTAGCATTTAAAAAACCTTTGAAATTCACTGAAAAAACCATAGGTTTCAGGGACGTTCTAGTTGGAAATTAGCATTTAAAAAACCTTTGAAATTAACTGAAAAAAACATAGGTTTCAGGGACGTTATAGTTAGAAATTAGCATTTAAAAAACCTTAGAAATTCACTGAAAAAAAACACAGGTTTCAGGGACGTTATAGTTAGTTGGACATTTCACTCATACAAAACCAGAGAAATTCGGCTGTTATAGTTAGTTGAGCTAACTATAACTCGCGCCCCTGCAATGCACTGCTGATGATGTCACATATTACATCATTCATGACATGGTCAGTGACATCACTGATGACATCTCTAATGACATCACTGATGACATCACTGATGGCATCATCCACGTGATAATCTGATACACCTCGTCAAACCCTAATATAACCTTTGATACACCCACTCCAAAATACAGACTACCATTTTCGAAACCATAGACACACCAATATCAGTTACTACATACCCACTCACTGATTCCTAGGTCTACACACACATACACTCATTCATACAGTCAGTCATGCATGCAGTCACTAATCAATACAGCACTATCACATACACCTATACAGACACTCACACACCGCCACTCATCCATAGAGTTACTCACACAACTAGTCAGTCATGCAAATAATCAATCACACTCCCATTTACTCACCTATACAGTTATACACACACCAACTCACGTATTCATACAGATACTAACACATACTTACTCTCTTATACAATCACTGATACAAGCACATACTCATCCATACAGCCACTCTAACAATCACTTACTTTCACATGTAGTCATTTATATACTCCAACACTCGCATATACTGCCTTTCACATATGTAGTTACTCACACATGTACCACTGAGACATCCATTCACTCACCAACACAGCCATACACACACTCAACCACCCATACAGCCCTTCACAGATGTACTCTTGAACCCATACATCCAGTGAATCACCCACTCACACATCTATGCACAGTCACACCCCCCCACCCACCCACACAGACACTCAGGCACCCATACACATACTCAGACAATCAATCAATAACCCATATAGACACTCATGTAGCTACTCACCAACCCATGCAGCCGCTTACACACCAACTGACAGACTGATACAGACATTCACACAGTTTAGTCACTAACCCATGCATTCAGTAAGACACGTTTAATCACTCACTTATATAGTCAGCCACGCATCTACTAAATCATCCATTCAGACACTTATACACCCACTCATTCTTCAATACACCTTGGGATATATATATATATATATAAAACATATTTAAACTTTACAGAAACACAGTCACTGGATGATGTCATCAGTGATGTCATTTGAGATGTCATCAGTGATGTCATCAGTGATGTGACTGACCATGTCATGAATGATGTAATATGTGACGTCATCAGCAGTGCATTGTGGGTGCGCGAGTTATAGTTAGCTCAACTAACTATAACGGCCGAATTTCTCTGATTTTGTACGAGTGAAATGTCCAACTAACTATAACGTCCCTGAAACCTGTGTTTTTTCAGTGAATTTCTAAGGTTTTTTAAATGCTAATTTCTAACTATAACGTCCCTGAAACCTATGTTTTTTTCAGTGAATTTCAAAGGTTTTTTAAATGCTAATTTCTAACTATAACGTCCCTGAAACCTATGGTTTTTTCAGTGAATATATATATAAACATATTCATAAAACATGACGTGCATAAACAAGTTATATTAAAACATACGATGGCTCCCTATACCCACAGTGAAAAGAAAACACATTAACCAATACATATACCTCTAGAAATTAGTTTTGAGACACAAGTAATGATCCTTTGTTTTAAGGTGTATATACATTGCATCACCACTAATAATTTGTAACCTTGTGCATTATCTACACTCAATGATGTGAAATACAAGTAATTCCCAATATCAAGCTTCAATGTTATTTTTAAAACTTCAATGATGTTAAATATTATATTCTAATTATCTAAAGACTTTTTTATATTCCCTAATGGGACAATAAATGTTAAACAGGAGAAAGAAGGACTATAAATATTATCCCATTGTGGTTTCTAAAACAAATATGTAAAAAGCAACCTATCAATAGTTTCAAAACAATACAATGAGCACATTAGGTCACTCAGCTATGTTCCAATCAAGTTACAATAAAATATTCCAGACCCCCAAGTACCGCCCTGCACTACGGCCTATTGTAATAGTGCAGATAATATCCCATTTATTACTCACTTCTTTAAAAAAAATCTATTGATTCTTCCTGGATAGTATATGCCAGAAAAAAAAGAGGACGCTGTATATCTGTTTCCCTAGTGGGACCTTAAAAGGACAGAACAGCATTAGGACACGAGTTAACATCCAAAACTCCATCTCTAGGCACAGTCCACCTGCATTCTATTTAGTAACCCTTGTACAAAAACAAAGCTAGTGCCTTCTATTCAGTGAACACACCGTTGCAGCACAGTGCTGTCTCTAGAATACTCCAAGTACAATAATTTTGTTCAAGTTAAGTCCTTCAGCTCAAACTCTCAATACCACAACCATCTTCCTCATTATTCTGAACAGAAGTCCCTAATTCCAGGGCCACTAACCTGCAACATTACATAGAAGGACGCGGCATGCCATCCACGCCAGATATTCTGTTACCAAAGGATTTATTGAGCCATGGGACCAAGCACTGTTTCCAAAAATTAGAAATCACCAATCCGTATCCCTGTATCAACAGTTATACTGCAACAATTATTCTGTCCGGACCAGACAGAGTACCGGAAAGTAGGCACCCTAATTGGACAAGAACACCATCCGATAACCATCCGATTACAGGCCTCAATGTGGTCATTTAAATGAATCAAATTTGTTAATTCCAGATCGAAAACAAAGCAAGAAAACTGGCCCACTCACTGGGTAAAGACAACGTCCAATCACAAACTTTTATGCCATTTCTAGTCACCTAAAAAGAACAATCATATATGCGGACAAGAGAGGAGCTGTTAAACTAGCATGTTCATTGGACGAGGGTAATGTCCAATAGCAAGCCTCAATGTCATCCACTCTTCATGCAACAAACATTGAGTACGGACCAGAAATGAGGCTGGTGCAAACCAACACTGATTGGTCGGTTTCCCTCCAATCCCGGTTCACATATTTCTATATAGAAGTGCTATGCGAGGGTTGATAGAAAGAGGACCCAAAAAATCTACAAAGGTCATCTCGGAAGGGCTCCAATCATAGGCCTTGATGCCATCGTTAGCACGGAGAGTACTCTAAAACTCTCATCCAACAGCTAAGCGGTGAACACATGAAAACAACCCACGGTCACTAAGGAATTTTTACAATGAATTTCAAACAAAATAAAACTCCAAGTGTCTCAGCAAATATCTTTTGTTCAAATAATGATACACCAGATTCTTCTGTTATCTTATAGAGCTGAATGGAAGTACTATAAGATGCGTTCATGGGCAGCCGTACCGAGCCCAAACTGGAACGGGTGCAGAAGAGGCCTTACAGGAAATAGTACATCTCATGTTCTAAGTTTAGTCCCATATCTACTGTTCTCAACTTACTGATCCATCTAACCTCAGCCTGAAGGAGCCTCAATATTTGGTCTCCCTCCTCAGGTCCATTTCTACTCTTTGTACCCCATGGAACTTGAATTCTGTTAGAGACACTCTTTAATATGTTCAGCCAAATGCAATCTTACATCCTGATTTTTAACTGCCCTTTTATGCTCAAGTATCCACAACCTCAGTTTTCTTTTGGTGCTTTTTACATATATATTGGAGCAGCAAGACACAGTGGCAAAAACTACAAGCTGGCTATTGAAGTTAATAAATTGCTGTATATTGTTGACTTTTTTGGTGTTATAGCAAAATTATTTTGTTCTATTAAGATCATTATGGCAAATACTACAGAGGCCCTACTGGCAGTTTTGCGCCGCCGGAACGTCACTTTTTTGACGTTCTGGTGGTGCAATGTGCCACAGCATATTTATAAGGCCACGTAAAGCCACTTTACGTGGCTTTTTATGGCCTTATAAATATGTGTCCCTTTGGCGCTGAAAACTGTGTGAAAGGGGCGTTCCATGGGTGTTGCCGGGGGCGTTCCCAGCAACATCCATGGCTTTTTGACACTGCCCCAGATTTAAGAGAAATCGTAACTCTGAGGCAGCACAAAAAACATAGGCCTCCCCAGGGGAGGCGTAAGGGAGGCACAACAAGGAGAAATAACTTTATTTCTTCTCGTTCCTTTTTCTATGTGTGCTGCATTCTGCAGCACACATAGAAAGCACACATAGAAAGAGAAAAAAGCCTCTTGTGACTGTTTTTGTGCAGGAACGTTTGCCTTCCTGCACAAAAATAATAATCCCCATAACACAGTCACCCTTGCTCCATGGTGCTTTTGTTGGCGCACGGCAGCCCATTGTGTGCCAGTGCAGGGGAAACGGACAGGAATGCTCCGTATCTGGTAGATACGGCACATTCCTGACCTTTTCTTTTGCTGTAGGGCAGCATAGCAGGAAAGCCTGTGGCGCTCCCCTACGGCAAAACAATCATAAATGAGGCCCTACAGTCCCCAAAGGTATAAAATCCACTTGATGGCAAAGGTAGCCAATTGCCACTACTCCCTTTAATAGGCCAAAAAAAAAATGTTTGGAGCTTTGCCTCCCACCGTCTGGCGTCGTTTGTAAGTAATAGTTGGCGTTTCTGAAACGGCGTCCGCCAGTCCAGGTACAGCCATAAGTAAAGACCAGTTTTTCCATAGAATTTTTTAATCCTTGCATGGTCTTTGCTATACGTCGTTACCAGAGCTAATCTGTTATCTCATCTTTTCCTTTTATTCTTTAGGGGCGAGGAGGTGGTTCCTATCTGTTCTACGGATCCTGTTCTCTGCTTGTTTCAGTAAATCTTCCTCATAGCTCTGTGCACTCAATCTATTTTTTAAGTCCACCAGACCTTCATTAAAGTCCTGATCTTGACTGCAGTTCCTATGCGGTCTCACCATTTCTCCATATGGTATTCCCCTGTTGACTGAGTGAGGGTGAGTGCTATCCTCTCTAAGTATGTTATTAGTAGCTCTAGCCTGAAGTTTTATTACTTTGGTTTATGGTTTCAGAGCAGTAGCATCATTAGAAGGTCGAGTGCTATCATTCACATACTTATGGTACAAATTCCTGAGCAGTCAAATTAAGAGCCTTTACTGCTCTTTTTGGAAGTATAACATTTAATAAACATAATGACACTAAAAATTACGATAGTCCAATAAGGGAGCCAGAGATATGAATTTTTAAAGCTTTAAGTAGATGCAGCACGAAAAAGCACAAAGTGAGGTAGACTAGGGCCTAGGTGCAATTTGAGGGGCTGGCCGCGATGGACCACGAGTTGGACACACCAACCAGGTTTGTTCGGATCAAAGTGTTACTGTCCGGCTTATGGCCTAATTTATATATTGACAGTAAGCAACAGCAACATGGTATTCTTCCCCCAATATAATGGTCCACCTGCCGAATTTATACATGGGTGGACCATAATTTGGTTTTGGCAGAGACTACTCTGTCTTTACCGTGGTCTAACTTCTCGAGTGTCCTGACAAAGTAAGGAGAAATGGCTATATATCCACACCCAATTTAGGGGCATATTTACAATAAAAGTGATGGAGTGCAGCCGCACTCTACCACTTTTTAAACGCAGGGCTGCGCCGTATGTACAACAAAATGGCTCGGTCCTGCATTTCACCCTGCGCTGGCGTTAAATTTAGCTGCCTAGCGCCAACGCAGGCACTCTTGCATCATATTGCAAGGGTGCCTGCGTTGCAGGGAAAGATTGTTTATGTGCAGGAAGGTGTCCCTTCCTGCACATAAACAATCAATAATGGTGTTTTGTAACTTTCTGCAGCACACATAGAAGTTGCAACTTGTCATTTTTTAATGATTGTTTATATGAAGAAGGGACTCCTTCCTGCACATAAACAATCAATGGCGTTTTGCTGTTTCTATGTGTGCTGCAAAAACGAGGAGAAATAAAGCATTTATCCTAGTTTCGCCTGGGTAAGACCAGTTAACCCACTATGGGTTTTTCTTTATGAAAATAAAAAAAGTTTTGAAACTTTACCTACATACGAAGCGTTATTGTCAGGACTGGTCAGGTTAGAACTCAAAGACTCTCTAAAAACCGACATGTGGGCTGTAAGATGCACTGTTACCTGTATTCCAGACTCCGCAGAGCCATTTCTTTAAAGCTGGTCTCGTTGTGACTCCAATTCCTGATTTCTTCGTGGTCGCGGAATTCCAAGATGGCCGCCCACGATTGTAAGTTAAGTTGCAGGTCTCGTGTTCCTGCTGTCAAACAATCGCAGCTGTGCTTGCGCTCGCTTCCTAAGAGTTTTCACGAAGAGAGGCAGCGTTTTCCGTTTTCGCTGCCCTCAGTTCTTTTAAGGAGTCCGTTTTTCTGGTGAGAGAGTTAGTTTATCTGGAAGAGTAATTCAGAACTGGCTCCAGCATCGAAGAGAGTGAAAGAGAATCCAGTCCCAGTACTATTGAGGCAGTCGACGAAGCATTTCAATTTTCAGTCAGTGAGTACAGTAAAGTGGGTTCGTCATAGGAGCACTCGCTTCTGGTGAATACTCAAGTAAGTCGCTGCCAGTTTATTCAGCAATATCTCAGAGACATATCGTCGAGAAGAGTATTTTGTGAGGAAGTCAGATTAGAGTTTCAAAAGTCTGGCTCTTGCAATAATAGCGCAAGTACAGTAAAGACAATTACCTGAGACCATTCACAAGTATTTACTGGAGTAAGCAAGAGGGGCTACTTGTAGATAAGAAATATGTCTAAGAGTCAATGGACAATAAATATCTGAATTTCGAGTCATCATCGTTGGAAAGAACAATTCAACATATCTACCAGTATTAATACAGCTATCTCTAGAATACATGCATGTAGATATAGAGATATAGTTATATATATATATATATATATATATATATATATATATATAATTGTACTTACCAACTGGAACATCACTGTTGTTGTCTGAAAGACAAGATAAGAAGAATTATAATTGATTTGAATCTACGTAAGAGAAAATAAAGGATTACACTATAACTGATACATGAGAGCAGTACACTGGTGGAATTACAGGTAACAGAGATAGAGATAAGAGGAGGCAAAAACGCTTAGTGTTAATTAAAGAAATTACATGTGTTTCTTTGTTACAGGACTCTACCAGAGTTTTTACATCTTACCAGTACAGAGAGGATACAGGTCAAAATACTTAGATCAGATAACCATACAAGAGAGCAGCTAACCACTGTGGAAGGACAGGTAACAAGGGAAGGTTATTGGTAGTGGGTTACAGTTTACTATTATAGTTGTTATATGATGTTCTTGGTTACAGGAGTCTATAAGGAGCGCAGCTCGAGTCCAGTCCAGAAGAGGTGAAGCAGTGGCAGTCTCTCTTTTCTTCCCAATCCCCTTTCCCCCTCTCTGCTGCTCGTGAGCATTGAAGTTCGCAGCAGTGGTGTTGGGGATCGAGGAAATCTCATCTGCTCCTGTGGAAAACTAAAGTTCAGGTGTTTGGTACTTGACAGATTGAAGTGCCAGTTACCCAAACTTCCACCCGAGCAGAATGGCTGAGGGAATTGATGTTAAGGCCCTGGCGTCTGTATTAGATGGTATACAAAGACAATTGAGTGATACTATGGAAGAGAATAAATCTCTTAGGGAAGAGGTTAGAAAGTCAAATCAAGAAGCCCTCTATTTGTGTCAAAGATTTGATGAAATTTCAGTCGGTTCAAACCCAGTGTCAAAAGAAAATAAGTCGCAGTCATTTACTCCTGCCCCTTCGGCGGCGGAGTTGACAACTCAGGTTATTCACGCTATTTTGCCTACTCTCCCATTAGCAGCTCCAGAAAGATTTAGTGGGGATCCCCATAAGGCTCAGATTTTCCTTACCCAGTGCTCTTTACATTTTCTGTGTAGACCCATTATATTTAAGGAGGATCAATCCAAGGTGGCTTTCATATTGTCCTATCTGAGCGGAGATGCCGCAGCTTGGTCTATGCCTTTAGTGAACAATAATGATCACATATTATATGAGTTTGAAGAATTCAAAAGAGAATTTTTGCTCATTTTTGACAGACGATCCATCTCTCAAACTACAGATAATGAACTTTTAGACCTGAAGCAAGGTAATCGTGAATTGGTAGCTTATTTGGCCCAATTTAATAAGCTAATAGTTGAAACTAATTGGCCGGAAGCTAAAAGGGCTGCCATCTTCTACAGAGGACTAAAAGATGAGTTAAAGGATGGGTTGGCTCAAATTCCTAAACGGCCCACAGAAATCTCTGAGTTAATTGATCTAGTCTTGCAGATTGACCAACGCCAATGTGAAAGAAGAGGCGAACGAAGAAAGGATGTGAGAAACTTTCCCCCTCAATTCGACAGAATGAAGTCAGACAATGCAAGATCTAAGGAGGTTTATTCTGAGGATGAGCCGATGCAAATTGGTTCTATTCGGGGGCCTTTGTCCAAGGAAGAAAGGGAGAAGAGACGGGTAGGCAAACTTTGTATGTATTGTGGTGTCTCAGGACACTATGTCAAGGAATGTCCAAAGAAGCCCAAGAATAATTCTTGGGTAAAAGACAGGCTCCGACAGTAGGAGGAGTTGCTCTGGTGGAAGCGAACGACAAGTCAACTTCAAATTCTCAATTCATCGCTAATACTTTGCAATCTTCTGCTCCTCATCTAATTATTTCTGGTCTGATAAAATTTGGAAATTCAGTAGTAGATAAGATTTTTGTAATGATTGATTCAGGAGCAACTGGAAATTTCTGTGACATTAGATTTGCCAAATCATTGGGGATCGAATTTCTTAAGAAGGAAAGACCCGAATCTGTTCGAGCGGTTAATGGAACCAACCTTTCCTCGGGTCCCATTGTTCATGACACAGAAGAAATTTCATTGAAAGGGCCAGGTCATCATGTAAGTGTATTGAAGTTCAGTCTTATTGATGCTCCCCAATTTCAGCTCATCTTGGGATTACCTTGGCTCACGGAACATAATCCAAAGATTGATTGGGCTAAAAGATCTATCGAGATGGATTCTGATTATTGTAAGAAGCACTGCCAAGGTTGGAGTGGGGATGATCATTCGACGTCACCGCCTATGCTTTTGGCCAGTCTGACTGGGTCAATCTGTGCTTTGGAGGTTCAATAAATTCCACGAGAATACCTAGATTTGGCCTCAGTCTTCAATGAAGAAGAAGTTCAAAAATTACCTCCACATCGGGAGTACGATTGTAAAATCGAATTGGAGCCGGGAGCTTCGTTGCCTTGCAGTAGGATCTATGCACTCTCCGAAGTGGGAAATCAACATCTTAAGGAATATGTGGATCAATATCTAGCCAACGGGTTTATTCGCCCGTCCCAGTCACCAGTCTCCTCTCTGCTATTTTTTATCCCCAAGAAGGATGGCAAACTTAGAACGTGTATTGATTATCGAGCTCTCATTCTGGTCACAAAGAAGAACAGATACCCTCTGCCCTTAATTTCAGAACTTTTGGATCAGGTAAAAGGAGCAAAGGTGTATACAAAATTGGATCTGAGAGGAGCCTACCATTTGGTGCGTATGGCTGAAGGTGACGAGTGGAAGACTGCCTTCCGAACGCGACTGGGTTTGTTCGAGTATCAGGTCATGTCATTCGGCCTGTGTAACGCTCCTGCGGCGTTCCAGCACTTCGTCAATGACGTTTTAAGGGAGTTTTTGGATCGTTTTGTAGTAGTGTACATTGACGATATTCTCATCTTTTCGGCTAATATGAAGGAACATATCCAGCATGTACGTGCAATTCTCAGGAAGTTGTTGGAACACCAACTTTTTGTCAAGTTGGAGAAATGTGTTTTTCATTCTACCCAAGTGGAGTTCTTGGGTTTCGTGTTGACTCCAGAAGGTGTCTCCATGGATGATGCTATGGTGAAGGCAATTCTAGATTGGCCTTCTCCGGGAGGTGTGAAGGATGTGCAAAGTTTCATTGGTTTTGCCACTTTTTAGAGGCGCTTCATTCTCAACTTCTCTGAGAGGGTTAGTCCGCTCACTCGTTTATTGAAGAAGAAGGCAAGATTCGAGTGGAATGCTGAAACCGAAGAAGCCTTTCAAGAATTAAAGAAAATCTTTATCTCTGCCCCAGTGCTTCTACATCCAAACCCAGAAGAACCCTTTTATGTTGAAGCTGATGCTTCTAATTTGGCCATTGGAGGAATTCTGTCGCAAAGACACAGAAGTACAGGTCAACTTCATCCAGTGGCATACAGATCTCGAAAATTTACTGCAGCGGAGATTAACTATTCAATTGCAGACAAGGAGTTATTGGCGGTGAAAGATGCTTTCCAAGAGTGGACACATTATTTGCTGGGTGCAAAACATGAAGTGACAGTATTTACTGATCATCAGAATCTTCAATTCTTAAAATCTGGTCGAACACTTACCCCCAGACAGTTGAGATGGTCACTATTTTTCGCAGACTATAATTTTGTTCTAACTTACAAGCCTGGTTCTGCCAATGGTAAGGCTGACGCCTTGTCTCGTCTTGGTACTGGAGAAGAAGAAAAGTTGGTTGAGAGGGGGTTGATAATTCCCAAGGAAAAGATAATTGGAACCATACTTTACTCTGAATTTGAGAACAAGCTAAAGAATTCCCTCTCCAATGAGGAACTGAGTGAATGGGTCAAGGAAGGGAATGAAAGAGAAATAAGGAATGGAAAACCGTATTACAAAGGAAATCTTTTTGTTCCCAATGATGAACTTCGTAAGCTGGTGATCCAAAATTTTCACGATGATTTGTTGGCAGGCCACAAGGGAGTTAAGAAGACGCTGGAATTGATTCAATGAGAATTTTGGTGGCCGGCAATGGAGGCTCAGGTGGGACAATATGTGGCATCTTGTGAGCAGTGCATTAAAGGAAAGACTACTAGAATGGCTCCTCAGGGGTTGTTGCTTCCTTTGCCCCCAGCTCCTTATCCGTGGCATACTATTTCCATGGATTTTATTGTAGATCTTCCTTCTAGTCACGGTTTCTCAACAATCTGGGTGGTGGTGGATCACTTCACTAGGATGAGTCACTTTGTTCCTTTGAAATCAATTCCAAATGCTACTCAATTGTCCACTTTATTCACCTTGCATGTTGTAAAGGCTCATGGGATTCCCAAGATAGTTATTTCTGATCGGGGTCCTCAATTTGTTTCACACTTTTGGAGGTCTTTCTTAAAAAGATTGGATGTAGACTCTCGTTTGTCTACTAGTTTCCATCTGGAAACCTATGGACAAACTGAAAGAGTAAATCAAGAACTGGAGCAATACTTGCGCCTATTCTTGATGGATCATGAGGGAGAGTGGCCTAGTCTAATTAGGGTAGCTGAATTTGCTTATAACAATGCTGAGCATTCTTCTACTGGGTTTTCTCCATTTTATTTGAATTCAGGTAGACATCCTAACACGTTTGTAGGGAAGCAAGAGAGTGATGTCCCGGCAGTAGAGGCAGTGGTTCATGATCTACAAAGGGCATATCAGGTAGCCGCTAGCATTCTGATCAAGGCTAAGAATTCTTACAAGAAGCAGGCAGACAAGAAGAGGCGTTCTAACCCAATTTATGAACAGGGTGACATGGTGTGGATTTCGACTCGAAATATGCGCCTAAAGGGAAATCGAAAAATTCCAACCTCGATTTGTGGGTCTTTTTCGGGTAGAGAGAATGGTGAATCCAGTGAGTGTCAAGATTCGACTCCCTCCTAAGTTAAAGATATATCCAGTCTTTCACGTTTCTCTGCTCAAAAGGAATCCATCTAATCTGAGATCTAAGGGGCCACCAGCTTCTATTCAGGTTCAATCAGAGTAAGAGTTTGAGGTAAAACGAATTCTGGATGCTAAGATAAGGAAGGGAGAATTGTACTATTTGGTGGACTGGAAGGGTTATGGCCCAGAAGAGAGAACATGGGAACCAAAGACTAATTTGCATGCCCCCAGATTGGTTAGAGAGTTTCATAGTACTCCTTCTAATAAGCCCAAGGAGGTGGAGAGGGGGGCTTTGGTGGGGGGTACTGTCAGGACTGGTCAGGTTAGAACTCAAAGACTCTCTAAAAACCGACATGTGGGCTGTAAGATGCACTGTTACCTGTATTCCAGACTCCGCAGAGCCATTTCTTTAAAGCTGGTCTCGTTGTGGCTCCAATTCCTGATTTCTTCGTGGTCGCGGAATTCCAAGATGGCCACCCGCGATTGTAAGTTAAGTTGCAGGTCTAGTGTTCCTGCTGTCAAACAATCGCAGCTGTGCTCGCGCTCGCTTCCTAAGAGCGCTGCGCACTTCAACTGAAGTTTTCACGAAGAGAGGCAGTGTTTTCCGTTTTCGCTGCTCTCAGTTCTTTTAAGGAGTCTGTTTTTCTGGTGAGAGAGTTAGTTTATCTGGAAGAGTAATTCAGAACTGGCTCCAGCATCGAAGAGAGTGAGAGAGAATCCAGTACTATTGAGGCATTCGACAAAGCATTTCAATTTTCAGTCAGTGGGTACAGTAAAGTGGGTTCGTCAGAGGAGCACTCGCTTCTGGTGAATACTCAAGTAAGTCGCTGCCAGTTTATTCAGCAATATCTCAGAGACATATCGTCGAGAAGAGTATTTTGTGAGGAAGTCAGATTAGAGTTTCAAAAGTCTAGCTCTTGCAATAATAGCGCAAGTACAGTACAGACAATTACCTGAGACCATTCACAAGTATTTATTGGAGTAAGCAAGAGGGGATACTTGTAGATAAGAAATATGTCTAAGAGTCAATGGAGAATAAATATCTGAATTTTGAGTCATCATCTTGGATGGAACAATTCAACATATCTACCAGTATTAATACAGTTATCTCTAGAATACATGCATGTAGATATAGTTATATATATATATATATATGAAGAAGCCTCGCTCTTCAACACAGTCCCATCCGCAGGAGACAAACGAGAGTGGACCCAAGTAAGTGCTGTTATATTTTATTAGGAAAATAGCTCCGCCATGACGCGTTTCGGCAGTTCACCTGCCTTGATCACATGACCATCATCGTTGGAAAGAACAATTCAACATATCTACCAGTATTAATGCAGCTATCTCTAGAATACATGCATGTAGATATAGTTATATATATATATATATATATAATTGTACTTACCAACTGGAACATCAGCGTTGTTGTCTGAAAGACAAGATAAGAAGAATTAGAATTGATTTGAATCTACGTAAGAGAAAATAAAGGATTACACTATAACTGATACATGAGAGCAGTACACTGGTGGAATTACAGGTAACAGAGATAGAGATAAGAGGAGGCAAAAACGCTTAGTGTTAATTAAAGAAATTACATGTGTTTCTTTGTTACAGGACTCTACCAGAGTTTTTAGATCTTACCAGTACAGAGAGGTTACAGGTCAAAATACTTGGATCAGATAACCATACAAGCGAGCTGCTAACCACTGTGGAAGGACAGGTGACAAGGGAAGGTTATTGGTAGTGGGTTACAGTTTACTAATATATTTGTTATATGGTGTTCTTGGTTACAGGAGTCTATAAGGAGCGCAGCTCGAGTCCAGTCCAGAAGAGGTGAAGCAGTGGCAGTCTCTCTTTTCTTCCCAATCCCCTTTCCCCCTCTCTGCTGCTCGTGAGCATTGAAGTTCGCAGCTGTGGGGTTGGGGATCGAGGAAATCTCATCTGCTCCTGTGGAAAACTAAAGTTCAGGTGTTTGGTACTTGACAGTTATATGTACAACGTAGGAACAGACGTCTGTTAGGACAAAAGCAGAGCACTTCCGCACCCACAGAGTGGATCGACAAGCAGGATTTGAAACCCAAACAGGATTTTGCACTGTTGTGTTAAAAAGGATGCCACAGCCCCGCCCTGCATATTCTGTGGTGGGCAGAGGAGTCATCTCTGCCCATTCAGTTCAGTCTATAGTTGTCATCGGGGAGCCATTTCACAACTATTTTCACACCTTTTCAAAGGCTAATCTCTGGCAGGGAGCTGGAAGAGGATGATGCTATCCAGCGTCCTAAAAGTTCAGGCCTCAGAGAAAGCTTCATTCTTTTATCTGTTTAAAAAAAGACCTGGGCCCTGGAGTCTTCCGAATGTTAAATTTATTGCACACAGCTGCAGTAACCTTCAGGTAGTCAGAGGGAACTCTGCCTTCCTGAATTTATGTGGTTTTGAACATGCTAATTTAAAATTACATACACTATCAGCGTCCTTCACATGCAAGCTCTTCTAGTTGGTGCACACATAAGTTTCTTGCATAACATAAAAATTTCCACTCTCTCAGTCCCCACTTAAGTTCTTTCAGCATTACACATTTATAGAAATGAATTTTGTATATCGTGTTGGTCACT
This sequence comes from Calotriton arnoldi, assembly GCA_963921515.1. Lineage (NCBI taxonomy): Eukaryota > Metazoa > Chordata > Amphibia > Caudata > Salamandridae > Calotriton > Calotriton arnoldi. The sequence continues at coordinate 191,836 of CAWUFW010012179.1, forward strand.
CTTAGTCATGATAGTGGTATGTTGCAATGATGAACAACGACCTGATTTAAATACATTTCTAGCAACTGAATTAATGGAGTTACACAGCATATATAAGTGACAAGTAGTAGTATGTAGGGTTCTGTTCCCTCTTCCTGTCGATTAGAAGTACCCAATGTTTGTTGTTGTTGACAAAATGCCATCACGCTAATATGATCGCCAGCAAGGGATTTAACCCAGGACTAAGGTACATTTAGACAACCGCTGATACTGAAAGAAGACGTGAATGAAATTTTGTTTTTTGAGCCTTGAGAAAGCCCTAGGCAAGTCAGCCATAAGAGGAGAAACATGTGTCGGCTGTCCATATATGTTGTATGGGACTTGAAACGGCATATTTCAGCCTTACCGGAACATGGATTTACTCACCTTTAATAAAGAAGCACATATCAAACAATGAATAGATGCTATTTTATCTTATTCTGAAAGGGAGGACACCACTATTTTGGCTTCACACAACATATATAAATCCAATCAGTATTCCCATGATTACCAGAATCTTATTTACTGTCATCCAAACAAAGGATCTCATACTATTCTCTATCCACCCCCATAGTTCCTGCTCCATTTGGGAGCATGTGACTATTCAATGTCTTTATACTTCTCTAAGGTTGGAAAGATAACTTATGACATCAGTTAGGTGTATTTTCACCAGGAATATACATACAACAGTGGTCTCTTATGAGGTGAAATACCCCTCCTTTGTGAGCAAATACGTTGTCCAGGGCTATCCTGTTTTGTAGTGCTACTAGCCTTTATTGCCTGGACTTCGCTTGTAAGGAGGGCCCTTGTATGGTGGAATTTGCTAATTCTACTATTTCTAGGGAAAATTTATCAATGTAGTGTGCAATGTTTACTACACCATACAAGGGAAAAATTCTGCTACCCCCCTTTATGCTAATACTGGGATCCTGGTACGGCTGGCAGCAGTGCCTACATATCATTTTCTTCTAGTTAGGGTGTAATAACTGGAAATGCCTTTCAGGCACTAAAATACAAGGGCTTGTCAAGTTCACCAAGTAACAATTACCAGACGATTTGTAGGGTCAATAAATATAAGCGTTTATGCCAAAGATCAACAGACCTTTCTTTGCTTTCCATGAGCAGACAGATCATCTCTTAGGGGGAATTACATCCGGGTCCCCTTTGGAACCCTGCCCCCTGAAGATTATGAAATTAGGAAGGCAGATCATTGTACCTCATCTAACGTCCATGCTTAATCTGGCCATCTCATCGGGCATTTTCCACTCAACTGGAAAACAGCGGTGGTCAAGCCTCTACTAAAGAAAACCAAACTGGACCCTTCAGAACCTAAAAACTATCAGCCCATCTCGCTACTACCAGTCCCTGCCAAGATTCTGGAGAAGCATCTAAATACCCAACCAAGCACCTACCTGGAGCAACATCACCTGCTTGATGGCTCCCAATATGGTTTCAGGAGTGGCCACAACTTTGAGACTGCCTTTACAGCTGCAGTAAACAACATACGTACTCAAGTAGATGCTGGGCATACCTCTCTGTTAATACTTTTGGACCTATCTGTGGCCTTTGATAACATCTCGCCAACAAGGCAGATTAACCGTCTTCAAGAAATTGGGGTATCGGGCTCCGCTCTGAACATTTGTCCTCATTTCTCTCAGATATGTCGCAAAAAGTAAAGATCGACCAATTTTATTCTGAATCATTTCCCACCTTCTGTGGAGTTCCACAGGGTTCATCGTTGAGTCCTACATTATTCAGCATTTATGTCTCTCCGTTGGCCAAGGTAATCAGATCTTTTGGGCTGGAGGCTCTGTCTTATGCTGATGACACGCAAATAATTGTGTCCATCACAAACAGCATTGAGGTATCCGCAGCAAATTTTAACAGTTGCATGCGGGCCGTGGCCGCCTGGATGGTAAACAACTATTTACGACTCAATGGGGACAAAACAGAGGTCCTGGTCTTTGGCAGCCAACAATCCATATGGTCTCACTCCTGGTGGCCTGAAATGCTTGGACCATGCCCCTGCCCTGCTGTATCAGCAAAGAATCTTGGTGTTATAGTCTACAATTAACTCTCTTTCGACCCCCCAGGTCAACATAACTGCTTCTACCTGTTTAGGGGTTATCAGGATCCTGAGGAAGATCTTTCTATGTCTTTCTCTCTCTTCTCAAAAACAAGCAGCAGTTGCCCTGATTTTGTCCAGGCTGGACTATTGTAACGCTCTCTACCTGGACATTAATAAGGGATCCATCCATAAATTGCAACTTGCACAGAATGCAGCAGTGAGACTCATAATGGATCTTCCTAAATTCCACTCGGTCTCCGCACCAATTCGCAAATTACATTGACTTCCTCTAGAAAAGAGAATTCTGTTTAAGGCCCTGTGCATTGTCCATAGGGCTCTTCATAATTGTGGTCCAGAAGGAATTAAAAGACTCCCCCAAATATCTGCGGTCTGCCAATAAAAATTGGCTGTTAGTCCCCAGGTTTAGGAGGGCTAGGTGGGGGGGATGAGCCTTTGCCGTCGCCGCCTCTAAGCTCTGGAACACGCTCCCTCTAACGATCTCTTGCCAAGAGTTGCATCTACCCTTTCGCAAGTCTTTAAAACATGGCTCGTCGCATTTTAATATCTGAAAGCCTCATCCCCACTACTCATGACTGCTGGTTCTATCCCTAGCACCTTGACGCCTTTGGGCAAAGTTCGCGCTCTACAAGAGAATCATTCATTTATTTATTGCTCCAATCCCGTTCCTTCCTGGCACAAAAAGGGAGGGTGTAAATGCTAGATGCTTTGTTTGTGAGAACAGTGAGGTTATAAGGTAACACTGAATTCGTACTTGGGATATGTGAAACATTTCATGCATGCCATGTATCCTACCCTTATGGAAGTGTAGGAATCAGGTGCATAGATGCCATTGGGCACTTTATTTTTATAATCTGGACAACTAAAGGAACAGGTGGCATTCTGTCTCACCATTGACTACTCTAAGGCATGAACAACAGTGCAGTGATGTACCCTTATAACATGTATCCCTATAGCATGTATCTCTATAACATGTATCCCTATAAAATGTATAGTTTGTTAGGCAGCTGCACCTCTGAACCCCCTGATCGACTTCCTCTAAAATTCACCTTTCCTTAATATTTATTAAAAACCTGACCTCTTTGTTGAATTGGATTTTTAATACTATTAACAATAGTTATTTACATTTTTTCCAGCTAGTCACTTTCCCAAAATACAGTGTGAGTATTTAATATTGCATCTCTGTGTTTTCCTAAGGAACTGCCAACCTTGCTTCTGTGAAAATAGTTTTGGGGTCTTTTCACTGTGAGGACATGCTCAACATTACATTTCTACATGCCCTCCATTTAAATTCCATGTGCACTGCCTTGTGGGCAACAAGGCCTAGATAGGGGTGACATAATAATTAAAAGAAAGGTTTTGACCTGCAAAAAGGGTTAATTTTGGCAGGTTGAATTCCAGTTTTTACACTGCTACTGTGAGGCTACAATGGTAGGCCAGAAGCCATGTTTTAACATTACCACTGTAGTGATGGCACAACAAGTGCTGCAGTCAACTAGTGACATTTAACTTACAGGTCCTGGGCACACATGCCAGATACCAGAGACATATAGGTAACATAAATATGTCAATTAGGAGTGTTCCAATCTCACCATGTTGAAAGGAGGAGAGCAAGCACTTATACCTGGTTAGCAGGGGCAAAGGGCACAGAGTTCTACAGTCAGCAAAATATGGTTCAGCAAAAAGGTAAGCAATCCAGAGTGACCATGCAGAAAGGGTGAATTTCCTGCAGTACAGGCATCTGATTGACCCAAATTGCTGCTGATGTTATTAGTCGGGCTGCCCCCTTGTCTTGTCACCCTGAAGTACATATATCTAATGCTTCCCTGTACTGGCACGCTTGTCTTCTCATCCTGTACTACATATATCTAACGCTTCCCTGTACTGGCACGCTTGTCTTCTCATCCTGTAGTACATGTATCTCATACGTCCCTGTACTGGCCCTCTTGTCTTCTCATCCTGTAGTACATATATCTAACGCTTCCCTGTACTGGCACGCTTGTCTTCTCATCCTGTAGTACATGTATCTCATGCGTCCCTGAACTGGCCCTCTTGTCTTCTCATCCTGTAGTACATATATCTAACGCTTCCCTGTACTGGCACGCTTGTCTTCTCATCCTGTAGTACATGTATCTCATGCGTCCCTGTACTGGCCTTCTTGTCTTCTCATCCTGTAGTACATATATCTAACACTTCCCTGTACTGGCACGCTTGTCTTCTCATCCTGTAGTACATGTATCTCATGCGTCTCTGTACTGGCCCTCGTCTTCTCACACTGTATTACATATATCTCATGCACCCTGTACTGGCCCCCTTGCCTTATCATCCTGTAGTTCATATATCTCACACACACACCTGTACTGTCCCTCGTCTTCTCACACAGTATTACATATATCTCATGCACCCTGTACTGGCCCCCTTGCCTTATCATCCTGTAGTACATATATCTCATGCGTCTCTGTACTGGCCCTCGTCTTCTCACGCTGTATTACATATATCTCATGCACCCTGTACTGGCCCCCTTGCCTTATCATCCTGTAGTTCATATATCTCACACACACACCTGTACTGTCCCTCGTCTTCTCACACAGTATTACATATATCTCATGCACCCTGTACTGGCCCCCTTGCCTTATCATCCTGTAGTACATGTATCTCATGCACCCTGTACTGCCCCCTTGTCTTCTCACACCGTAGTACATATATCTCATACACCCTGTACTGGCCCCCCTTGTCTTCTCATCCTGTAGTACATATATCTCATGCGTCTCTGTACTGGCCCTCGTCTTCTCACACTGCATTACATATATCTCATGCACCCTGTACTGGCCCCCTTGCCTTCTCATCCTGTAGTACATATATCTCATGCACCGTGTACTGGCCCCCTTGTCTTCTCATCCTGTAGTACATATATCTCCTGCACCCTGCTGCCCCTTGTCTTTTCATCCGGTAGTTCATATATCTCACGCACCCCTGTACTGGCCCCCTTGTCTTTTCATCCTGTAGTACATGTATCTCATGCACCCTGTCCTGCCCCCCTTCTCTTCTCTTCCTGAAGTACATATATCTCATGTACCCAGTACTGCACCCCTTGTCTTTTCATCCTGTAGTACATATATCTCATGCACCCTGTACTGGCCCTTTGTCTTCTCATCCTGCAGTACATATATCTCATGCACATTGTACTGGACCCCCTTGTCTTCTCACCCTGAATTACATATGTCTCATGCACCCTGTACTGGCCCCCTTGTCTTTTCACCCTGAAGTACATATATCTCATGCACCCTGTACTGGCCCCCCCTTGCCTTCTCACCCTGTAGTACATATATCTCATGTACCCAGTACTGCACCCCTTGTCTTTTCATCCTGTAGTACATATATCTCATGAACCCTGTACTGGCCCCCCTTGTCTTCTCACCCTGTAGTACATATGTCTCACACACACCTGTACTGGCCCCCTTGTCTTCTCATCCTGTAGTACATATATTTCATGTACCCAGTACTGGACCCCTTGTTTCCTCATCCTGTAGTACATATATCTCACACACATCTGTTCTGGCCCCCCTTGTGTTCTCATCTTGTAGTACATATATATCCTGCACCCTGCTGCCCCTTGTCTTCTCACCCTGTAGTACATATATCTCATGCGTTCCTGTACTGGCCCTCTTGTCTTCTCACCCTGTATTACATATATCTCATGCACCCTGTACTGCCCCCATTGTCTTCTCATCCTGTAAGACATATATCTAACGCTCCCCTGTACTGGCCCCTTGTCTTTTCACCCAGAAGTACATATATCTAACGCTCCCCTGTACTGGCCCCTTGTCTTCTCACCCTGTAGTACATACATCTCATGCACCCTGTACTGGTCCCCTTGTCTTCTCACCCTGAAGTACACATATCTACCGCTCCCCTGTACTGGCCCCCCCTTGTCTTCTCACCCTGAAGTACACATATCTAATGCTCCCCTGTACTGGCCCCCTTGTCTTCTCACCCTGTATTACATATATTTCATGCACCCTGTACTGGCCCCCCTTGTCTTCTCACCCTGTAATACATATATCTCATGCATACCTGTACCGCCACATCTCTTCTCATCCTGTAGTACATATATCTCACACACACCTGTACTGGTCCCCTTGTCTTCTCACCCTGAAGTACATATATCTAACGCTCCCCTGTACTGGTCCCCTTGTCTTCTCACCCTATAATACATATATCCCACAAACACCTGTACTGGCCCCTTGTCTTCTCACCTTGTAGTACATATATCTCACACACACCTGTACTGCCCCCTTGTCTTCTCACCCTGTATTACATATATATCACACACACCTGTACTGCCCCCATTGTCTTCTTACCCTGAAGTACATATATCTCATGCAACTCTGTACTGGCCCCTTGTCTTTTCATCCTGTAGTACATATATCTCAGAAACACCTGAACTGGCCCCCTTGTCTTCTAACCCTGTATCACATATGTCTCACACACACCTGTTCTGCCCAATTGTCTTCTCACCCTGTAGTACATATATCTCACACACACCTGTAATGCCTCCTTGTCTTCTCACCCTGTAGTACATATATCTCATGCACCCTGAACTGGCCCCCTTGTCTTTTCATCCTGTAGTACATATATCCCATACACTCTGTACTGGCCCCCTTGTCATCTCATCCTGTAGTACATATATCTCATGCACCCTGTACTGGCCCCCCTTGTCTTCTCATCCTGTAGTACATATATCTCATGCACCCAGTACTGGCCCCCTTGTCTTATCCTGTAGTACACATATCTCATGCACCCTGTACTGACCCCTTGTCTTTTCACCCTGTATTACATACATCTCATACACACCTGTACTACCCCATTGTCTTTTCATCCTGTAGTACATATATCTCATGCACCCCTGTACTGACCCCATTTATCTTCTCATCCAGTAGTACATATATCTCATACACTCTGTACTGCCCCCCCCTTGTCATCTCATCCTGTAGAACATATATCTCATGCACCCTGTACTGGTCTCCTTGTCTTCTCATCCTATAGTACACATATCTCAAACACACCTGGACTGCTGCATCGTCTTCTTATCCTGTAGTACATATATCTCACACACACCTATACTGCCCCCTTGTCTTTTCATCCTGTAGTACATATATTTCATGCACCCCTGTACTGCCCCCTTGTCTTCTCATCCTGTAGTACATATATCTCACAAGCACCTGTTCTGACCTACTTGTCTTCTCACCCTATATTACATATATGTCACACATAACTGTACTGCCCTCTTGTCTTCTCACCCTGTAGTACATATATCTCACACACACCTATACTTACCCCTTGTCTTCTCACCCTGTAGTACATATATCTCATGCAGCCCTGTACTGCCCCCCTTGTTTTCTCATCCTGTAGTACATAAATCGCATGCACCCCTCTACTGGCCCCCCTTGCCTTATCACCCTGTAGTACACATACCTCATGCACCCTGTAATGGGCCCCCTTGTCTTTTCATCCTGTAGTACATATACCTCATGCACCTTGTACGGGTCCCGTGTCTGCTCACCCTGTATTACATATATCTCACACACCTGTACTGCCCCCTTTGCCTTTTCACCCTGTAGTACATATATCTCAAGCCCACCTGTTCTGGCACCCTTGTCTTCTCATTCTGTAGTACATATATCTCACACACTCCTGTACTGGCCTCCCCATGTCTTCTAATCCTGTAGCACAGATATCTCATGCACCCTGTACTGTTCTCCTTGTCTTCTCATCCTGTAGTACACATATCTCAAACCCACCTGGACTGCTGCGTTTTCTTCTTATCCTGTAGTACATATATCTCACACACACCTGTACTGCCCCCTTGTCTTTTCATCCTGTAGTACATATATGTCATGCACCCCTGTACTGCCCCCCTTGTCTTCTCATCCTGTATTACATATATCTCACAAACACCTGTTCTGGCCCCCTTGTCTTCTCACTCTAAATTACATATATGTCACACACAACTGTACTGCCCTCTTGTCTTCTCACCCTGTTTTACATATATGTCACACACACCTGTACTGCCGCCTTGTCTTCTCACCCTGTAGTACATATATCTCATGCACTCCTGTACTGGCCTCCCCTTGTCTTCTCATCCTGTAGTGCATATATCTCATACACTCTGTACTGGCCCCCTGTCATCTCATCCTGTAGAACAAATATCTCACACACACCTGTACTGCTGCCTTGTCTTCTCACCCTGTAGTACATATATCTCATGCACTCCTGTACTGGCCTCCCCTTGTCTTCTCATCCTGTGGTGCATATATCTCATACACTCTGTACTGGCCCCCCTGTCATCTCATCCTGTAGAACAAATATCTCACACACACCTGTACTGCTGCCTTGTCTTCTCACCCTGTAGTACATATATCTCATGCACCCATCTATCGGCCCCCCTTGCCTTATCCTGTAGTACAGATACCTCATGCACCTTGTACTGGCCCCCCTTGTCTTTTGATCCTGTAGTACATATACCTCATGCACCCCTGTACTGGTCCCCTCGTCTTCTTATCCTGTAGTGCACATATCTCATGCACCCTGTGCTGGCTCCCCCATGTCTTCTCATCCTGTAGTACATATATCTCACGAACCCCTGTACTGTCCCCTTGTCATTTCATCCTGTAGTACATATGCCTCACACACACCTGTACTGGACCCCTTTGTCTTCTCCCCCTGTATTACATATATCTCACAGACATCTTTACTTCCCCCTTGTCTCTTCATCCTGTAGTTCATATATCTCATGCACCCCGTACTGGCCCCCTTGTCTTCTCATCCTGTAGTACATATATCGTAAGCACACCTGTACTGGCCCCCCTTGTTTTCTCATCCTGTAGTACATATATCTAACGCTCCCCTGTACTGCCCCTCTGGTCTTCTCATCCTGTAGTACATATATCTCATGCACCCCTGTAGTGGCCCCCTTTTTCTCATCCTGTAGTACATATCTCTCACACACACATCTGTTCTGGCCCCCCTTGTGTTCTCATCCTGTAGTACATATATCTTCTGCATCCGGCTGCCCCTTGTCTTCTCATCCTGTAGTACATATATCTCATGCACCCTGTACTGGCCCCCTTGTCTTCTCATCCAGTAGTACATATATTGCATGCACACCTGTACTGCCCCCTTGTCTTCTCACCCTGTATTACATATATCTCACACACACACACCTGTACTGTCCCCTGGTCTTCTCACCCTGTATTACATATATCTCATGCACCCTGTACTGGGCCCCCTTGTCTTTTCCTCCTGTAGTACATATATCTCATGCACCCCTCTACTGCCCCCCTGTTTTCTCACCCTGTAGTACATATACCTCACACACACCTGTACTGCCCCTTGTCTTCTCACCCTGTATTACATATTTCTCAAACACACCTGTACTGCCCCTTGTCTTCTCACCCTGCATTACATATATCTCACACACATACGTTCTGACCCCTTGTCTTTTCATCCTGTAGTACATATATCTCACAAACACCTGTACTGCCCAATTGTCTTCTCACCCTGTAGCATATATATGTCATGCACCCCTGTACTGCCTCCCCTTGTTTTCTCATCCTGTAGTACATATATCTCACAAACACCTGTTCTGGCCCCCTTGTCTTCTCACCCTATATGAGATATATGTCACACACCACTGTACTGCCCCTTGTCTTCTCACCATGTATTACATATATCTCACACACATATGTTCTGACCCCTTGTCTTTTCATCCTGTAGTACATATATTTCACAAACACCTGTACTGCCCAGTTGTCTTCTCACCCTGTTGTACATATATGTCATGCACCCCTGTACTGCCTCCCCTTGTTTTCTCATCCTGTAGTACATATATCTCACAAACACCTGTTCTGGCCCCCTTGTCTTCTCACCCTATATGAGATATATGTCACACACCACTGTACTGCCCCTTGTCTTCTCACCATGTATTACATATATCTCACACACATATGTTCTGACCCCTTGTCTTTTCATCCTGTAGTACATATATTTCACAAACACCTGTACTGCCCAGTTGTCTTCTCACCCTGTTGTACATATATGTCATGCACCCCTGTACTGCCTCCCCTTGTTTTCTCATCCTGTAGTACATATATCTCACAAACACCTGTTCTGGCCCCCTTGTCTTCTCACCCTATATTACATATATGTCACACACCACTGTACTGCACTCTTGTCTTCTCACCCTGTAGTACATATATCTCACACACACCTGTACTGCCCCTTGTCTTCTCACCCTGTTTTACATATATGTCACACACACCTGTACTGCCGCCTTGTCTTCTCACCCTGTAGTACATATATCTCATGCACTCCTGTACTGGCCTCCCCTTGTCTTCTCATCCTGTAGTGCATATATCTCATACACTCTGTACTGGCCCCCTGTCATCTCATCCTGTAGAACAAATATCTCACACACACCTGTACTGCTGCCTTGTCTTCTCACCCTGTAGTACATATATCTCATGCACTCCTGTACTGGCCTCCCCTTGTCTTCTCATCCTGTGGTGCATATATCTCATACACTCTGTACTGGCCCCCCTGTCATCTCATCCTGTAGAACAAATATCTCACACACACCTGTACTGCTGCCTTGTCTTCTCACCCTGTAGTACATATATCTCATGCACCCATCTATCGGCCCCCCTTGCCTTATCCTGTAGTACAGATACCTCATGCACCTTGTACTGGCCCCCCTTGTCTTTTGATCCTGTAGTACATATACCTCATGCACCCCTGTACTGGTCCCCTCGTCTTCTTATCCTGTAGTGCACATATCTCATGCACCCTGTGCTGGCTCCCCCATGTCTTCTCATCCTGTAGTACATATATCTCACGAACCCCTGTACTGTCCCCATGTCATTTCATCCTGTAGTACATATGCCTCACACATACCTGTACTGGACCCCTTTGTCTTCTCCCCTGTATTACATATATCTCACAGACATCTTTACTTCCCCCTTGTCTCTTCATCCTGTAGTTCATATATCTCATGCACCCCGTACTGGCCCCCTTGTCTTCTCATCCTGTAGTACATATATCGTAAGCACACCTGTACTGGCCCCCTTGTTTTCTCATCCTGTAGTACATATATCTAACGCTCCCCTGTACTGCCCCTCTGGTCTTCTCATCCTGTAGTACATATATCTCATGCACCCCTGTAGTGGCCCCCTTTTTCTCATCCTGTAGTACATATCTCTCACACACACATCTGTTCTGGCCCCCCTTGTGTTCTCATCCTGTAGTACATATATCTTCTGCATCCGGCTGCCCCTTGTCTTCTCATCCTGTAGTACATATATCTCATGCACCCTGTACTGGCCCCCTTGTCTTCTCATCCAGTATTACATATATTGCATGCACACCTGTACTGCCCCCTTGTCTTCTCACCCTGTATTACATATATCTCACACACACACACCTGTACTGTCCCCTGGTCTTCTCACCCTGTATTACATATATCTCATGCACCCTGTACTGGGCCCCCTTGTCTTTTCCTCCTGTAGTACATATATCTCATGCACCCCTCTACTGCCCCCCTGTTTTCTCACCCTGTAGTACATATACCTCACACACACCTGTACTGCCCCTTGTCTTCTCACCCTGTATTACATATTTCTCAAACACACCTGTACTGCCCCTTGTCTTCTCACCCTGCATTACATATATCTCACACACATACGTTCTGACCCCTTGTCTTTTCATCCTGTAGTACATATATCTCACAAACACCTGTACTGCCCAATTGTCTTCTCACCCTGTAGCATATATATGTCATGCACCCCTGTACTGCCTCCCCTTGTTTTCTCATCCTGTAGTACATATATCTCACAAACACCTGTTCTGGCCCCCTTGTCTTCTCACCCTATATGAGATATATGTCACACACCACTGTACTGCCCCTTGTCTTCTCACCATGTATTACATATATCTCACACACATATGTTCTGACCCCTTGTCTTTTCATCCTGTAGTACATATATTTCACAAACACCTGTACTGCCCAGTTGTCTTCTCACCCTGTTGTACATATATGTCATGCACCCCTGTACTGCCTCCCCTTGTTTTCTCATCCTGTAGTACATATATCTCACAAACACCTGTTCTGGCCCCCTTGTCTTCTCACCCTATATGAGATATATGTCACACACCACTGTACTGCCCCTTGTCTTCTCACCATGTATTACATATATCTCACACACATATGTTCTGACCCCTTGTCTTTTCATCCTGTAGTACATATATTTCACAAACACCTGTACTGCCCAGTTGTCTTCTCACCCTGTTGTACATATATGTCATGCACCCCTGTACTGCCTCCCCTTGTTTTCTCATCCTGTAGTACATATATCTCACAAACACCTGTTCTGGCCCCCTTGTCTTCTCACCCTATATTACATATATGTCACACACCACTGTACTGCACTCTTGTCTTCTCACCCTGTAGTACATATATCTCACACACACCTGTACTGCCCCTTGTCTTCTCACCCTGTTTTACATATATGTCACACACACCTGTACTGCCGCCTTGTCTTCTCACCCTGTAGTACATATATCTCATGCACTCCTGTACTGGCCTCCCCTTGTCTTCTCATCCTGTAGTGCATATATCTCATACACTCTGTACTGGCCCCCTGTCATCTCATCCTGTAGAACAAATATCTCACACACACCTGTACTGCTGCCTTGTCTTCTCACCCTGTAGTACATATATCTCATGCACTCCTGTACTGGCCTCCCCTTGTCTTCTCATCCTGTAGTGCATATATCTCATACACTCTGTACTGGCCCCCTGTCATCTCATCCTGTAGAACAAATATCTCACACACACCTGTACTGCTGCCTTGTCTTCTCACCCTGTAGTACATATATCTCATGCACCCATCTATCGGCCCCCTTGCCTTATCCTGTAGTACAGATACCTCATGCACCTTGTACTGGCCTCCCTTGTCTTTTGATCCTGTAGTACATATACCTCATGCACCCCTGTACTGGTCCCCTCGTCTTCTTATCCTGTAGTGCACATATCTCATGCACCCTGTGCTGGCTCCCCCATGTCTTCTCATCCTGTAGTACATATATCTCACGAACCCCTGTACTGTCCCCATGTCATTTCATCCTGTAGTACATATGCCTCACACATACCTGTACTGGACCCCTTTGTCTTCTCCCCCTGTATTACATATATCTCACAGACATCTTTACTTCCCCCTTGTCGCTTCATCCTGTAGTTCATATATCTCATGCACCCCGTACTGGCCCCCTTGTCTTCTCATCCTGTAGTACATATATCGTAAGCACACCTGTACTGGCCCCCCTTGTTTTCTCATCCTGTAGTACATATATCTAACGCTCCCTGTACTGCCCCTCTGGTCTTCTCATCCTGTAGTACATATATCTCATGCACCCCTGTAGTGGCCCCTTTTTCTCATCCTGTAGTACATATCTCTCACACACACATCTGTTCTGGCCCCCTTGTGTTCTCATCCTGTAGTACATATATCTTCTGCATCCGGTTGCCCCTTGTCTTCTCATCCTGTAGTACATATATCTCATGCACCCTGTACTGGCCCCCTTGTCTTCTCATCCAGTAGTACATATATTGCATGCACACCTGTACTGCCCCCTTGTCTTCTCACCCTGTATTACATATATCTCACACACACACACCTGTACTGTCCCCTGGTCTTCTCACCCTGTATTACATATATCTCATGCACCCTGTACTGGGCCCCCTTGTCTTTTCCTCCTGTAGTACATATATCTCATGCACCCCTCTACTGCCCCCTGTTTTCTCACCCTGTAGTACATATACCTCACACACACCTGTACTGCCCCTTGTCTTCTCACCCTGTATTACATATTTCTCAAACACACCTGTACTGCCCCTTGTCTTCTCACCCTGCATTACATATATCTCACACACATACGTTCTGACCCCTTGTCTTTTCATCCTGTAGTACATATATCTCACAAACACCTGTACTGCCCAATTGTCTTCTCACCCTGTAGCATATATATGTCATGCACCCCTGTACTGCCTCCCCTTGTTTTCTCATCCTGTAGTACATATATCTCACAAACACCTGTTCTGGCCCCCTTGTCTTCTCACCCTATATGAGATATATGTCACACACCACTGTACTGCCCCTTGTCTTCTCACCATGTATTACATATATCTCACACACATATGTTCTGACCCCTTGTCTTTTCATCCTGTAGTACATATATTTCACAAACACCTGTACTGCCCAGTTGTCTTCTCACCCTGTTGTACATATATGTCATGCACCCCTGTACTGCCTCCCCTTGTTTTCTCATCCTGTAGTACATTTATCTCACAAACACCTGTTCTGGCCCCCTTGTCTTCTCACCCTATATTACATATATGTCACACACCACTGTACTGCACTCTTGTCTTCTCACCCTGTAGTACATATATCTCATGCACCCCTCTACCGGCCCCCCTTGCCTTATCATCCTGTATTACACATACCTCATGCACCCTGTACTGGCCCCCCTTGTCTTTTCATCCTGTAGTACATATACCTCATGCACCTCTGTACTGGTCCCCTTGTCTTCTCATCCTGTAGTACATATACCTCATGCACCCCTGTACTGGTCCCGTTGTCTTCTTATCCTGTAGTACATATACCTCATGCACCCCTGTACTGCCCCTTGCCTTATCCTGTAGTACATATATCTCCTGCACCCTGTACTGCCCCCCTTGTCTTTTCATCCTGTAGTACATATATCTTATGCACCCTGTGCTGGCCCTCTTGTCTTCTCATCCAGTAGTACATATATCTCATATACCAGTACTGGCCACCTTGTGTTCTCATCCTGTAGTACATATATTTCATGCACCCTGTGCAGGCCCCCGTTGTCTTCTCATCCTGTAGTATAAATATTGCATGCACACCTGTACTGCCCCCCCTTATTTTCTCATCCTGTAGTACATATATCTCCTGCACCCAGTACCGCCCCCCCCTTGTCTTCTCATCCTGTAGTACATGTATCTCATGCACCCTCTGCTGGCCCCCCTTGTCTTCTCATCCTGTAGTACAAATATCGCATGCACACCTGTACTGCCCCCTTGTCTTCTCACCCTGTAGTACATATATCTCTTGCACCCAGTACTGGCCCACCTTGTTTTCTCATCCTGTAGTACATATATCTAACGTTCCCCTGTATGGTCCCCTTGTCTTGTCATCCTGCAGTACATATATCTCACGTACCCCTGTACTCGCCCCCTTGTCTTTTCATCCTGTAGTACATATATCTCACGCACCCCTGTACTGGACCCTCTTGTCTTCTCATCCTGCATTACATATATCTCACAGACACCTTTACTGCCCCCTTGCGTCTTCATACATATACATAATACATATATCTAACGCTCCCCTGTACTGGCCCCCTTGTCTTTTCACTCTGAAGTACATATATCTAACACTCCCCTGTACTGGTCCCCTTGACTTCTTACCCTGTAGTACATATATCTCATGCACCCTCTACTGCCCCCTTGTCTTTTCATCCTGTAGTACATATATCTCATGCACCCTGTGCTGGCCCCTCTTGTCTTCTCCACAATCAGTCAATCAATTAGGGGTTTGTTAAAGCGCGACTACTCACCCGTAAGGGTCTCAAGGCGCTAGGGGTGGGGGGGTGCAGGTTCCATTCCATCAAGGAGGGGGTCTGTCGAAGAGCCAGGTTTTGAGGTTTCTTGCGAAGATGGGGAGCGATGTTGTCTGTCTGAGGTGGAGCGGAAGTACGTTCCATGCTTTGGCCGCGAGGAAGGAGAAGGAGCGGCCTCCCGATCTGGTCTTTCTGGTGCAGGGGACCACGGCGTAGGAGAGCTGGGCTGATCGTAGGGTCCTTTGGGGTGCGTGGAATTTGAGTCGGCTGTTCAGGTATGCTGGTCCGGTGCCGTGGAGGGCCTTGTGTGCATGGGTGAGCATCTTGAAGGTGATTCTCGCCTCAACGGGGAGCCAGTGGAGTGTGCGCAGGTGCTGGGAGATGTGGCAGTGTTTTGGCAGGTTGAGGACCAGTCTTGCGGCGGCGTTCTGGATGTTCTGTAGCTTGCGGGTGAGGTTTTTGTTTATTCTGGCGTAGAGTGCGTTGCCGTAGTCAAGTCTGCTGGTGACCAGGGCGTGAGTGATGGTCTTTCGGTGTTCGAGGGGGATCCATTTGAAGGTCGGAGGGTGTGAAGCAGGAAGACGAGACGGAGTTGATCTGGCGGTCCATTTTGAGCTCGGAGTCCAGGATGATTCCCAGGTTGTGTGCGTGGTCCGTGGGGGTTGGCGGGTTTCCGAGGGCGGGGGGCCACCAGGTGTAGCTCCAGGCGTCTGGGTTTGGGCCCATGATGAGTACTTCTGTTTTGTTGGTGTTTAGTTGTAGGCAGCTGTTTTTCATCCATTTGGCGACGACTTCCATGCCTTCTCGAAAGTTGCGTCTGGCGGTGTTGGGCTCATTGGATAGGGAGAGGATGAGTTGGGTGTCGTCTGCGTATGACACGATGTTGAGTCCGTAGGTTCTGACGATGGGGGCGAGTGGAGCCATGTAGACGTTGAAGAGCGTCGGGCTGAGGGAGGAGCCCTGGGGGACTCCGCAGGTGGTATGTGTGGGGTCCGAGAGGAAAGGGGGAGTCTGACCCGCTGCGTCCTGCCGGAGAGGAAGGAGCGGATCCAGTCAAGGGCCTTGTCCTGGATTCCTGCGTCGTAGAGTCTGCGTATTAGGGTGCGGTGGGAGACTGTGTCGAACGCTGCTGATAGGTCGAGGAGGATGAGGGCTACTGTTTCTCCTTTGTCCAGTAGGGTGCGGATGTCGTCTGTTGCGGCGAGGAGGGCGGTTTCCGTACTGTGGTTTTTTCTGAAGCCGGATTGGGAGGAGTCGAGGATGTTGTGTTCTTCAATGAATGTGGCCAGTTTGCTGTTGATGGCTTTCTCGATGACTTTCGCTGGGAACGGGAGCAGGGAGATGGGTCTGTAGTTTTTGAGGTCGGTGGGGTCCGCTGAGGGTTTCTTTAGGAGGGCGTTGACCTCAGCGTGTTTCCAGTCGTCGGGGAACGAGGCGGTCGCCAGGGAGCGGTTGATGGTGTGGCGGAGCATGGGTGCGATGGTGTCGGCGGCTCTGTTGAAGATGTGGTGGGGGCAGGGGTCCGTGGGGGCCCTTGAGTGGATTGACTTCATTGTCTTCCGTGTGTCTTCGGTGGTGAGGGCTGTCCAGTCGTCAATCGCTGGTTTCCGGGTGTCGGGGTGGTTGGTGAGGGTTCAGTGTGTTGCTTGTCTTCGTCGAAGTTGTCGTAGATGCTCTTGATTTTGTGGTGGAAAAAGGTGCTGAGTTTGTCGCAGAGGTCTTGTGAGGGAGGGATGTCGGTAGACTCGCTGGTGGGTTGGGCGAACTCCTTGATGATGCTGAAGAGTTCCTTGCTGTTGTGCGCGTGGGTGGAGATTCTGTCTTCAATCGCTTTTTTCCTCGTTTCTCTGATGAGTTGATGGTGGGCGTTGGTGGCGGCTCTGAAGTTGTCGTGGGCTTCTGTGGATTTGGTGTTCCTCCAGGCCTTTTCGAGGCGACGGCATGTGCGTCTGGACTCTCGAAGTTCGGTGGTAAACCTTCTGGCTTTCTTGGCACGGGTATTGTTGTTTTTCTTGAGGGGGGCCATGGTGTTGGTGCATGTCCGAGATCCATCTATGCAGGGTTCGGGCTGCGGTGTTGGGGTCATCGTTTTCCATGATGGTTGGGGTGGAGTTGTTAAGTGAGGAGGTGAGCTGGTCGTCGGTGATTTTGGTCCAGTTTCTTCGTGGGAGCAGGTGCTGGTGTCTGTGGATGGTGGGTGTTCTGAAGGTGAAGTGGACGCAACGATGGTCGGTCCATGGGAGTTCGGTGGTGTGGCTGAAGGTGATGGAGTTTCCTGTAGTGAAGAGGGGGTCGAGGGTGTGTCCTGCTGAGTGCGTGGGCTCGGTCACGATCTGGCGGAGTCCAATGTTGTGGAGGTTGTCCAGGAGGGATGTGGTGTTGGGGTCCAGTTGGTTGTCGAGGTGCAAGTTGAGGTCTTCCAGCAGGGTGTAGTTGGTGGATGCGATGGCCTGCAGGGAGATAATGTCCGTGATGGAGTTGGCGAAGGGTCCGTGAGGTCCAGGGGGTCGGTAGATGAGGGTTCCTCGGAGGGTGGCGGTGGGGCTGGCCAGTATCTTGAAGTGAAGGTGTTCCATCAGTTCTATGGGCTCGTCGGGGAGTGTGCTCAGGCGGAGGCTGGATTTGTGGACGATGGCGATTCCTCCTCCTGGGCGGGTGCAGCGGTCCTTCCTGGAGATCTTGTATCCTTGGGGGATGGCGATAGCGATGTCTGGTCCCGAGGTGGTGTTGGTCCAGGTTTCGGTGAAGAACGCTACGTCGGGGGTGGTGCTGTCGGGGAGGTCCCAGATTTCGGTGGCGTGTTTGTGGAGGGATCGGACGTTGAGGAGGATGCATTGCAGGGTCTTCGGTTCGGTTGTGTTCTTGTGGGTGGGTTGTGCTGGATCCGTGGTCTTGGCGGTGCTGCAGGTGTGCCGGCAGCGGTGACAGCTGAAGGGGCCGTGGGTGTCGGCTGGTGATGCTAGCTTGCAGTTGTTGTTGCAGCCTGGGTTGAGTGCGTGGAGTGCTGCTGGGTCGTAGCGTTGGCGGGGCGGAGGACCAGGGTTCCTGGCGCTGGTCGGGTCGCGGACGGGCGCAGACGGGCTTGCCTTTGACGCGCCTTCGGTGCGCCAGCGGCATGCCCGCTGCCCGCGGCCGCACAGCGGCCGCCATTAGGTAGGGGTCGGGGAGGGCTGGACAGCTGGGAGGGGAGCTGGATTGGGCCGGTCGCGCTGGGGGGGAGGGGCCGCGGGGGCAGTAGCGGCGGGGAAAGTTAAAGGGAGGAATAAGGGATAAGGGAAAATAAGCAGAAATAAGGCACAAAAGAGCAGAGATGCAGAAAAGTGCAGAAAGGTGAAAGCTAAAAGAGGGTAGAAAAACGAGTGAAAACGAGTGAAAGAGTAGAGCGAGAGGAAGGGAAAATGAGCAGAAATAAGGCACAAAAGAGCAGAGATGCAGAAAAGTGCAGAAAGGTGAAAGATAAAAAAGGGTAGAAAAACGAGTGAAAACGAGTGAAAGAGCAGAGTGAGAGGAAGGAAACAGAGGTCCACTGGACCACCAGGGATGAGGCGCAGGGAAACCTGCGGGTGGAGGAGGGCCTCGATCACCAACACTCGAGAGTGCAGGGGCAGGCCTCACTTAATGGTGGAGCTGCGAGGGTGGGAGAGCAATTTCACTGATAATGAGTCAGTGGTCTTGCTCCACTCTCATCCTCTAGTACATATATCTCATGAACCCATGTACTGGCCCCCCTTGTCTTCTCACCCTGTAGTACATATATCTCATGCACCCTGTACTGCCCCCGTGTCTTTTCATCCTGTAGTACTTATATCGCAAGCACACCTGTACTGGCCCCCCTTGTTTTCTCATCCTGTAGTACATATATCTAACGCTCCCCTGTACTGCCCCCCTTGTTTTCTCATCCTGTAGTACATATATCTCACACACATCTGTTCTGGCCCCCCCTTGTGTTCTCACCCTGTAGTACATACATCTCATGCACCCTGTACTGCCCCCTTGTCTTTTCATCCTGTAGTACATATATCTCATGCACCCTATACTGCCCCCTTGTCTTTTCATCCTGTAGTACATATATCTCATGCACCCTGTGCTGGCTCCCTTGTCTTCTCATCCCTTAGTACATATATCTCAGGAACCCATGTACTGGCCCCCCTTGTCTTCTCACCCTGTAGTACATATATCTCATGCACCCTGTACTGCCTCCTTGTCTTTTCATCCTGTAGTACATATATCTCATGCACACCTGTACTGGCCCCCCTTGTTTTCTCATCCTGTAGTACATATATCGCATGCACCCTGTACTGGCCCCCCTTGTTTTCTCATCCTGTAGTACATATATTGCATGCAGCCTATACTGGCCCCCCCTTGTCTTCTCATCCTGTAGTACATATATCACATGCACACCTGTACTGGCCCCCCTTATTTTCTCATCCTGTAGCACATATATCGCATGCACCCTGTTCTGGTCCCCTTGTCTTCTCATCCTGTAGTACATTTACCTCATGCACCCTGTACTTGCCCCCCTTGTCTTCTCATCCAGCATTACATATACCTCATGCACCTCTGTACTGGTCCCCTTGTCTTCTCATCCTGTAGTACATATACCTCATGCACCCTATACTGGCCCCCCTTGTCTTCTCATCCTGTAGTACAAATATCGCATGCACACCTGTACTGGCCCCCCTTTGTCTTCTCATCCTGTAGTACATATATCTCATGCACCCTGTACTGGACCCCCTTGTCTTCTCATCCTGTAGTATATATACCTCATGCATCCTGTGCAGCCTCCCCTTGTCTTCTCATCCTGCAGTACATATATCTCATGTACCCTGTACAGGACCCCCTTGTCTTCTCATCCTGTAGTACATATATCTAACGCTCCCCCGTACTGGCCCCCCTTGTCTTCTCACCCTGCATTGCATATATCTCACAGACACCTTTACTGCCCCCTTGTGTCTTCATCCTGTAATACATATATCTAATGCACCCCTGTACTGGCCCCTTGTCTTTTCACCCTGAAGTACATATATCTCATGCACCCCTATACTGGCCAGCCCCCCCTTGTGTTCTACCCTGTATTACATATATCTAATGCCCCCCTGTACTGGCAGGCTTGTCTTCTCCCCCTGTATTACATATATCTCACACACACCTTTAAAGCCCCCTTGTCTCTTCACCATGTAGTACATATATCTCATGCACCCAGTACTGGCCCCATTGTCTTTTCATCCTGTAGTACATATATCTCATGCACCCTGTGCTGGCTCCCCTTGTCTTCTCATCCTGTAGTACATATATCTCAGGAACCCATGTACTGGCACCCCTTGTCTTCTCACCCTGTAGTACATATATCTCATGCACCCAGTACTGGCCCCATTGTCTTTTCATCCTGTAGTACATATATCTAACGCTCCCCTGTACTGCCCCCCTTGTCTTCTCATCCTGTACTACATATATCTCATGCACCCATGTAGTGGCCCCCCTTGTTTTTTCATCCTGTAGTACATATATCTCACACACAACTGTTCTGGACCCCCTTGTGTTCTCATCCTGTAGTACATATATCTCCTGCATCCTGCTGCCCCTTGTCTTCTCGCCCTGTAGTACATATATCTCAAGCACCCAGTACTGGCCCCATTTTCTTTTCATCCTGTAGTACATATATCTCATGCACCCTGTACTGCCCTCTTGTCTTCTCACCCTGTAGTATATATATTCATGCACTCAGTACTGGCCCCATTGTCTTGTCATCCTGTAGTACATGTATCTCATGCACCCTGTCCTGCCCCCCTTCTCTTCCTGAAGTACATATATCTCATGTACCCTGTACTGGCCCCTTGTCTTCTCATCCTGTAGTACATATATCTCTTGTACCCAAAGCTTGGAGTAAAAGTCAGCTACACTCAGTAAACTTCCCAAGCATGTTCTAAGTGTTGTGCATGAGGTCCATGGCATGGCAAGGGTGCCCTCTGCCCCAGAGCAAACAAGGAAAATGGACTCATCACCCCTGGATATAAAGTAAAACACCTTTGTAACTGTGTGCAGTGGACCCTATGCTCCCAAGGACCCCGGTACTATTGCACGTACTCCACTACTAAAAGCTACACCCCTGGCAGAACTCCAAGATCTTCGTTTCCAGGCCGGACCCTGGGCTTGTTTGCACTGTTAGGAAGTTTCCAGTGGGGCATTTGCCCTGGGAGTGGTTTCCTTGTCACTCAAAGGCACATGGAGCAGAATCTTTGTCAGTCCAGGGTTTGCGTTTCTTCCTCATAGGGGGCTTATGTTTAAAGGACATTTAACTCAACAAACCGAGGGAAGGTTATCAAGTGCATGCTGTGCAACAGACCACTCCACACTGGGACAGCAAGGTGGGGGCCACCAGCATCAGCCTGTGGGGGTGTGGAGCTCTTCCTTTAGGGCTTGGCATGGCATGGGCATTTCTTCCAGCCCTGACACACCCTCCTGTCTTGGTAAGTCACCCAGTGGCACAGTCCAGAGCTGCACTTAGACTGCATTGCTGGCATGCCTTGTCACGGATAGTGACCCTGATCTGGGGCACTCCAAGCAAGCAGTCCGGCAAAGTGAACTGTGATATATTTTACTTTTGAAATGCAAACAATTCATTAGAAGAATCAGGCACCCAGTGTGCTGCTTAAGGAAATAAAATGTGTGCTCCTCATAAGTAAGCATTTATCCTGGTCTTACTGGTGGCCATGCTGGGGGCGCCTCAGGAACAACAGATCAAGACAGGGGTGTCGGTGGACCCCTTCCTGCCTCTTTTAGCTCCAACACTGTGAGCAAGGCTGGTCACTGCCCCCAAACCCCAGGTGTGTGGACACTGATGGCGGTGGTGGTGATTCATGGGGTCCCGGTATCCTGTGTGTGTACTGTCAATTACCACTGGTGCGGGATTGCGGTAATACTGGTGTACTCCAAGTGGATAAACAAGTGTCTCTGTTGGGCCCTTGACTATTTCTAGGAAGTGAGTGCAATCACTTTAATATTACTCCAGGAGTAATGGGCTCGAAACTATATGATGGAGTAAATAGCACTCAGTAACATCAATGTCCAGTAAGTGAGTTGCCTTTGAAAAAGAGAACATTAATTACATGAGTAAATGAGGGGCGTGGCCAAGCCACGGACCAAGATGGCCGCGCGGCTTTGAAGCTCCGTCCGGTTGCTCCAGCATGAACCGTCTGTCTCTCTAAATAGAGATCGCCAGGGCGTTGCGACCCACTGCGCTGAATCTCCTCCTGATGGTGCCGCTAGGAAGCCGTGTTGACCCCCCGAGTCCGCCTGCAACCCGGTGAAAATCGCTCCGGGAATTTGAGGGGAGGGGCCTGTTCTGTCCTCCGACGCGGCCTGTTGGAGCTCCCGGGCTGCCGGCACCTGGATCACTCCCATGGCACCCTGGCATTGCTGGCTTTGGTGCCTGCGGCGGTGAGTGCGACGCTTGCTGGGCCTCCACCGCCCCTCTAGACCCGCTTTTGCCGTCGCTGCGCACTCCCTCTATCAGCTCCTGTGGGAGATGCGCGCGCGTCATCGCCGACGCTCCCGGTGGCCCCCGAGGAGACAGGGCTCTCGGGCAAGCCAGGGAGGCAGCCATGCGGCTGCGCACTGGGTCTGTGGGGGGTGGGTAGCTGGGTGCACCACGGACCTGCTCCTGCTCGCGCTGCGGATCTCCTGCGGCACAGCTGAATAATTAATGGCCCCAACACTGGACCCTCAGCGCTGTGGGGTGGCGGTGCAGGCCCAATTACACGCCGCTGAGGAGACGAAGAACTGAGTAGCAGCTGGCCACTTCACAAGGAGGGGTCACCTCCAAATGTACCAGGTGAAGCCATAGTGGTTGCTGGGACACGGTTCTTTCCCTGAATGCTTAATTAGAACACTGCATCAAGCCTAAAGCACCGCACAGACTGGGGGAGCATCTCACCTGTTGGCCATCTGCTCAAAGTTCACTCCCTGCCGAGAGGTCTCCCCCCAATATCTGGCCACAAAACACTCGGAAACGCCCCTGGCGCCTACTGCAATGGGCTGAAGGCTGGATGGGCACCTGAGTACTTACACAACAGCGTCCTACTCTCTACACGTCGGCTGCTGCGGTGCCCATGCTGCGCTAACTTGGCGCTGCTACATCGCGCCATATTGCCTCATCCGGCTAGCTATCGTCATTAACGGCTGGCCCACCAGTCTGCCAAGGTTACACAGGTATGGGCAAGAAAGATCCCAAACAGAGAGTGTTAACATTCCCCATCGCCACAGAGAGAGCACAAGACCACAGCGCCCACATGGCGGAGGGTGGCCAGGACTCGGCCACTGCGCCTGAGACCACCGCCTCCCATCCCGATTTGTTAACGGATCTCAGAGCCGGGTTTAAATCACTGGATAGCAGATTTGATACGCTGGACAAACGCCTTGACTCACTAGGGGCCAAATTAGACATCCATGACCGAAGGCTGGACACAGCAGAAGGCCGAATCTCTGACCTTGAAGACGGGGCTGCGCAGTCAACGAAACATCTGGAGCGCATGGACAAAATTTTAAAAGACATTGCAATTAAAAACGAAGATTTAGAAACGCGCAGTCGCCGTAACAACCTCCGCATTATTGGGGTCCCGGAGTCAACAAACACGGGAAGAATGGACACATTTGTAGAATAGTTGCTCTGCGACATTTTCAGAAAAGAGGTCTTCACCCCTGGATTTGTTGTGGAACGCGCTCATCGCTCCTTAGGCCCCCGCCCCAATCCTGGCTGTCCACCTCGGCCTATCATAGCACGCATCATGAACTTTCGCTATAGGGACACGGCATTACGGCTGGCCAGAGAGCGTGAAGAACTTACCTGGCAGGGCTCCACTGTGTCATTATTCCTGGACTTCACAATTATGGTCCAAGAAGCTCGCCGAAAGTACTCTGGTGTTAAGGCAGCGCTGCGGAATTTGGGCCTCCGGTATGGCATGCTGTACCCTGCACGCCTACGAGTTGACATCAACGGGCGGTCCCGCATATTTGAATCCCACTGAGGCCCAAGCTTTTTGCAAGACCTACAAAAACTCAGACGGCCAGTGGAGGGACGTTGGAGGCGGCTCTTCCCCTCTCCACAGCAGCTCTGTTGCAAGTGTGGACCTTTTCTCTCATGACTAATCCTCATGGCTACTCTTTTTTCGTTTCTGTTTTTCTTTGCATATAGCGGTCTTATGTTACAACTAAGCTAAATAATAATTGAGACACTATAAGTAATGTGCTTTTATATTATTCTAATTATGCTGAGCACCGCTGGAGCGTTGCCTCCCCCCTAGGTGCGTAGCACACTGTTGAATTCACAGATCACAATGCATCGTTCTGAGACTTGGTATTTCCATACGAGATGTTTGCAGGATGCATTAGGTTATTGGTTATTCGGGTTGGTACCTTGCGAATTGGGACGCAAGGTTGGGAGGGGGGTGGAGGGAGGGGATGTTTTTCGAACTGTTAGATACAATTTGTTTACCAGCTCCATGCATGATAATCAGTGATTACTCGCCGCTCATCACACTTTCATCATACTGCTCTAGTCTAACCTAGTGGACCACTCCAGTCTGTCTCTCATTACTTGGAAAGTACTGGGGACTCAACAACCCCAAAAAAGGTAAACACGTATTACATTATCTGCAAAGGCAGAATGTCGATATAGCCTTTCTGCAGGAGACACACCTGCCCAGGTCTGACACCACACAGTTTGCAGCCAGTTGGGGCGCTCACCGTTTTCTTTCCAATTACAGTACATATGCCCGAGGCACAGCGAATTTAATCCATACGAGACTTCCTTTCTCTTTGATCCGCAGCCACAACGATAGGGAAGGCCGGTTCACAATAGTAGTGGGCAGACTGATGGGCCACATTGTGACTTTGGTGTGCATTTACGCTCCTAACACTGACTGCCCCGAATTTTTTCGGGGACTAGACACCACAGTTCTACGCTTGGGCATTGACAGTTTGCTACTGGGGGGGGATTTCAACTTGCTTCTTAACCGCACATTAGACAGCTCCTCCGAGGCTGCGAACACCAAACCCTGTGTGCGTCGGGTGCTGTTAGACACCTGCGAGACATTCCAACTCTCGGATATTTGGAGAGCCCGCAACCCGATAAACCAAGGATTTACACACTACTCAACACAACATGACACCTGGACCAGGCTAGACTTCTGGCTACTCACCCCGAGCCCAATCATGTGGTACAAAGCAATTATGATACTCCCCAGGACCTATTCCGATCACGCTCCAGTCTTGCTTAGACTCTGTATTCCCAGACCAGAGGGGCATGAGCGTCAGTGGAGATTCACCGGCAGGGCGTTGAACGATGATTTGTTTGACTCAGAAATTAGAGAGGCAATTGAGGATTATTTCAATTTTAATACGGGGTCAGTGGACACATGTGCGATGCTTTGGGAGGCCTTTAAGGCCTATATCAGCGGTATTGCCATATCAAAACATGCTGGGGTGTTAAAAGAGCTGAGAAAAACTCTAGCTAATATCGAACAGCAGCTGACGGCGTTGGATACCTCTATGCTTCTCTCACGAGACGCTGCAGAGGGAAGAAAGCGCCGTCTGGCGTTACTGGTGGAATTTCGGGAAGCTGCGGATAGGGAAACCCATTTCCTGAGCAAATATACAATAGCGCGTAGGTATGGCGAAGGCGAAAGGCCAGGGCGCACATTAGCACAATTGTTGAGAC
This sequence comes from Calotriton arnoldi, assembly GCA_963921515.1. NCBI lineage: Eukaryota > Metazoa > Chordata > Amphibia > Caudata > Salamandridae > Calotriton > Calotriton arnoldi. The sequence goes on from CAWUFW010012179.1 coordinate 218,349, forward strand.
CTTCATATTCCAAATCATACATCACAGAACTCCGGGCTGACTCTGGGCATATCTTAACAGATACATCGGACATCCGGGACGCATTCCTAGCATATTATAAACAATTGTATACTTCCAAACTTGTGCACAATTCCTAGGAGCAAGATGATTATTTCACTGAGATTGCACTGGTATATATGGAAAAATATATGCAGGACTTCCTTGCCGAGCCATTTTCCACAAACGAAATAATTAGTGCGATTGATGCATTGAACGGCTCTGCGGCTCCCGGCCTCGATGGCTTCACAGGTGACTTTTATAAAAGATACAAGGCTATATTAGCCCCGAAGCTCCTAGAAGTTTACCACGAATACTTAGAACGGAATCAGTTGCCTCCCACTCTCAGAGAAGCAGTGATTGTTTTATTACCTAAACCTGGCAAAGATCCCTTGCTGTGCGGGTCGTATAGACCTTTGTCACTATTAAACTTAGATTATAAAATATTGGCAAAAACGATCGCTATGCGGATCGCCCTACTACTGGACAAAATAATAACCTCAGTCCAGTCGGGGTTTGTGCCCCACAGATCTACCTCCCTAAATCTGCGCACTCTCTTTGCAGTCCTACACCGAATTGATCCGGAGACTCCGGCAGCAGCAGTTCTGCTGGAAGCGGAGAAAGCCTTCGACTCCCTGGAGTGGCCATTCTTATGGACAGTTATGCGTAGGCTGGGCATGCCCTTTGGGTTCGTAAATCTCACTGCACTACTGTACACAGCCCCCACTGCCAGACTGCGACTAAATGGCACGCTGTCCCGCTCCTTTACATTATCCTGAGGCACCAGACAGGGATGCCCCCTGTCGCCACTCCTTTTTATATTAGCAATGGACCCACTCGTTAGACATTTCCAGGAGCGTCATTTACAGAGGGGGCTCCAGTTCAACACTGGGCCTCTATTGGTGTCACTATATGCAGATGACGTAATATTATATGTTAGAGACCCCCAAAACAATTTAGAACCACTAATCAGAGAGATCATCAGGTTTGGCAGCTTCTCCGGCCTTGGCATAAATTGGCACAAGTCTGTGATATTCCCCGTAAGATGGGAATGCGAGTACCCACTAGTCTGGTGTTCGGACTCAGTAAAGTACCTGGGGATTAATATACACTTGAATACCACGGAAATTATACTGTTGAACTACGGCACAGCAGTACACACATTGGAAAAGCAAGTAGACAGGTGGCTAAGACTTCCACTCTCGATTGCTGGGCGAGTTGCACTGATTAAAATGATTGTCCTGCCAAAATTCCTGTATCTTTTTAACAATATTCCTATCTCACTAACAAATCGATTCTTCAAATCAATATACACCCATCTTATTCGACTGACTTGGGGAGGTAAACGGCCCAGGGTCCGCTGGGAGGTAATGACACTCCCGTACCACAGAGGAGGCTTTGGAGTCCCCAACTTTCAATTATACTACCTGATCGCTCAGTGCAGCTATGCACACTCCTGGTTTCACCCCGACGCCAGGATTCCTTATTTACGTCCTGAGGCAGATCTGATCCTGCCGGACACATTGAATACGGTATTACCCCTGGGTTACCCACGTGACCCTACAGACATTCAGACGGTCTCCACTACCAGCTGGGCCTGGCAGAAGCTGGTCAGAGTACTGGGGTCACCGGTACTATACTCCCCGAGCCTACCTATCCCAAATAAACGCTGGATTCCTATTACTGGGGAAAGGATAGTACAGCGCACTCTCTCTCTGTACGACATGACCACTATTGGGGATTTCTACATTGATGGGCAAGTATTTTCTGTTTCAGACGGAGATAGGTTTAGTGAGGCTTCCTTCATGGACAAATTTGTGCTTACTCGCCTTCGATCAACTCTGAGGGCTAAGATCCCTGGCTTTCCCGTCGAACCTGATCCATTCACCCCGCTTTTCACAGTTCTCGATAGTACCAATGGCTAGCATCTGGTTTCCAAGCTATACTGGGCTTGTGTGGATATAATTCCATTACGCGATGCTAAAATAAGGGCTGATTGGGAGGCAGACCTGGGCCACCCTATTACTGACGACCAATGGGCTGCATGCTGTCTACAAACCAAGGAGGTCTCCTTGAATAGCCACCATAAACTAATCCACTTCAAATTCCTGCGCAGAATATATGTAACCCCTGAGATGACACATAAAATAGATCCAGACAGACCCCATTGTAAATCCCCACACGCAGACTTTGTGCATCTCACCTGGACTTGTTGCAAAATAAAAAAGTATTGGGCCGAAATCTATCGTACCCTTGGGGAAATGATAGGCTTGGACATTGAACCTACTCCAGAGGTAGCATTGTTGGGGTACGTGACTAACATCCAAAAGCCAGTCCGGAAATTCACTGCCTTGGGGTTACTACTGGCCAAAAGAGAAATAGCACTCAAATGGGGACGAACAAATGCTCCGACGCACAAGGAATGGCTGGGCAGTTTTGCATATTGCAACACCAACTACGACTTGTATGCCTCCACTCTTCCTAGTACACCCCGCCCACGGGACATTTGGGGCCCTTTTAAACACTACACAGCAGCGACACGATCACAGCCCACCACACAGCTGGAGCGCGGACTTGTGCCTGCGGGCATTGGCTGATCAGATAGAAATTATATATTAGACATAGAAATGTGATATTTCATTTAGCTATATGTTTTTCTTTTCATAACGTGGTTTGCTGTGCACTGTAGTAACAAGGTAATTCGTGTATGCGATCAGCAGGTCTGGAGCTCAAGTAATTGTAAAGCTGACTGCCCAGGCTGAACAGATCAGCATGGAGATAAATGTTGTGAGGCGGGCAAATTTCTGTGTCATGCACTGTAATGTCATAATGCCATTGTAATGGAGCTGGAAAATCTACTGTTCTAATTTTGAAACTGGTAAATAAAGTGTTAAAAAAAATAATAATACATGGGTAAATAAATCTGTTGGAATTATAATAAACCAAGAAATCTAGGTACAAACACCATTTAGAAAGGCTGTAAAGAAATGATAATACAAAGCTAAGCAGCACTGTGGTTAATTTATTAATACCCAAGGCAACTACCTAGTGTGACGGATAGTCCCACGGGAGCATCTGATTTTTCACCTCGAGGTGCCGTCGGAACAGCCTGACATGGGGATCCCCACCCAGAACACTCACATCAACACCCGTGCTCCATGCATAGAAAGGCCCAGATTTACAAAGGTTTTGCATCAGGTTTGCATTTCTTTTTTAACACAGACCCAATGCAAAATCCTTGTTGGGATTTACAAACCAATGCAATTTAGTATTTGCATTGGTTTGTAGGAAAAAGTAATGCAAACCAGCGCAAAGCCTAGCTTTGTTTTACTGTGGGTCAAGGGCTGTTCCGTGGGTGGTACATGGGTGTTCCCGTACAACCACCCATGGTTTTTTATGCAAAAACCTATCTACTAACAAAAGTGGCCAAAAGTTTGCACCAAAAATTAACACCATTTGAAAGCAGTGTTAGAGAGTGAGTTTCTAGTTGGCTAAGGTTTGCACTCTGTCCAAGCTGGAACCACAATCCTAGTCAGGATAAGTGAATGAATGAATGAATGAATGAAAGTATTTATAAAGTGCAAGCTAATGCCCGGAGGCGTCTAGGCGCTATGAAGATCAGACGGGTAGTGCAGCAGTAGATTTTCCTAGTTAGAAGCAAAGAGCCAGGTTTTTAAAGATTTTCGAAAAGCTTGCATACAAGTGGACGACTTAAGCTTCCTTGGCAAGGAATTCCATAACAGAGCAGTTAACCAAAAGAAACTCCCCCCACCCCCCATAGCTTTCCTAAAAGGAGCAACTACAAGATTTTTAGCGGTGCTCGAGTGAAGAGTCCTGCTCGGAGTGTACCATCTAAAGTGTTCCCCTAAATACCCTGGACCATTTCCTTGGAGGGCCCTAAAAGCTGTACATAGTGCCTTAAAATGTATCCGCTGTTTCACTGGAAGCCAGCGGAGTGCCCTGTTGGCTCCCTTTGCAGATTCAAACCTAGACACCTTTAGAAGGAAACGTGCAGATGCATTCTGCTGGGCTTGTAGTTTTTTTTTAAAGTCTGGCTGAAATATTCAGATAAAGACTATTACAATAGTCTATCCTTGTCAAAACTAATGAAATTACCACAGTTTTTAGGAGTTCAAAGGCAGATATTTCTCTTTTTTTTTTATTTTATAAGTCTCAGCTAGTAGTAGGAGGCCGAGGTGACTTTAGCAATTTGCTCCTGTAACTTCAGATCTTTATCAATTAAGATCCCCAGGTTCTTAGCCTTTCTTAGTGCTCCTAGTTCTGATGGCCACCAAGAATGTGACCAAAAAGAGGGGTTGTTTCCAAACGAAATACCCTCCATTTTGGAGGAGTTCAGCATCAGAGAATTACTGCTCATCCATTTGTTTACTTCCTGCATACATTCCCTAAAAGAGTCCCCATGGTCAGTTGCATTTTTAGCAAGAGACACAATAATCTGCGTGTCATCTGCATAAGATGCCATGGGGAACGAGAAGGACTTGATGAGCTTAGCCAATGGGGTGACATACAAATTAAACAACGTGGGACTTAGGGGTGAGCCCTGCGGTACCCCACAGGGCAGATGGTAGGATTGGGACATAAAATTCCGCACCGAGACTCTTTGCTGCCTATTTGTCAAAAATGACTGTAGAAGGCTCAGTGCTGTACCTCCTATTCCCATACTCCGCAGACGATCAACCAGCACCCGGTGATTTACAGTGTCAAACGCTGCGGAGAGGTCCACAGGTTTGCACACGGACATTGTTGTCACACATGACCGGTGCGCACAGCTGTTCCATGCTCACCTGATTGCTCCATTTGATTTGACGGGAGTTTTACCCGACGCCTTGCAGACTCATCCCTGCAGGCCACCCGGGTCTTCTCGCGGATCGGTGGTAATGTACCCACCTCCTTTTGCACATTTGCTGGCCTTGGTGAGGGGCACTGACCTCATGTCAGCCAATCCCACGCTCGCCGATATATCTGCCACATTCCAATAGCACCAGGCAGGTTCCTTGCCCCAAGCAAGTTTCAAGCAACAATAAAAATGTCAAGAAAACAGTAACTCTGGTGATTAATGGACTGCCTAGGGATCGATCGAGTTTTGTCTAGTGGAAATTTTACACAGAGGGTTAATATGCCTGCTGCAAAGCACGAACACCGTGCAGCTCACAGAAATGCATATAATTTAAATAGTTCAGTGCCTTACTGCTTTTGTTGGAGAGATCTGTTTAATAGTTGCAATGTATAAATTAAAATCCTAATGTTGAAAGAAGGGTTCATTTGGGTAGAAATCAATTCTTATTAGTAAAGAGAACCCCCAACCATGGTGGCACATTTTAAATTCTGAGATTCTGCTTCTCCAGATCAAGCACTCTTATACTATACCCAGTATGAATGACCTATGACTCCTTTCCTACACCTCTTATGTAACATTTCCTATACACTGCTTTACACACATATGACTCATTGTCTCTGTGTGATGTAAAGTGCTCTGACACCCTACACTGGTATGAGTAGCTCTAAAAAACAAAACAAAAGTATGTGAGAGAGAGTAGTTATGGAGACTTGTGGGTCACTGTTAAAGGGTGGTAAATCGCAATCGTCTAAATTGCTTGATTTTGCTCAGGAGAAAGTGTCACTCATAGTTATTGAAATGTCACTCATATTTACACTGAAATTATGAAAATGTCACACATAGCAATCTGAAACCTTGGCAGCTATGAAGTTACATTCAAGGAACTGTTCTAAGAACATGGCTACAAAACATGAATCTAAACAACAATACAAAAATCAGTCTCATACCACACCTATCTGAAAAGGAGATATTTAATTGCACCAAATATCAAGAGTACCATACTAATATGAGATCTCCATTTATAATGTGGCAAATGCATGCCATTCAAAGTGTTGGTTTAGACCCTTATCGACTGTATTAGCCTTGCAGATCCATCTATTCTCCCTCATTGAGAGCAAGCGATTCACATCATGTCTATGTCTGGAACATTTGACCGCCTCAAGAACAAACCATTTCATTGTGTTGGGTGCATGTGACATGGTTACATAGTGATCATCAAGTGGATCGATCAACACTTTACATCGAATACATGACTGATCTTGGATAATCCGTTTTCTTACTTCTTGCCTGATTTACTAATATAATACATTGTACATGGAAACTTGATGCAGTATATAACATTCTTTGAACCACAATTTCAATGATGTTTCAATTTCCAAGATCTATTATTAAGTACACAAATTTCCACCAGAGTTGTAGTAGTGCAAGCTGAGCAGTTCCCACACGAGTAGTGTCCAAACACAGGTCTAAAGCCCGACAGTTGATTCGATGACACTGTGCGATCTTAGGCAAATATTTCATTTTACAAATTTTCCTTTTTCTTGATTATTGCACATGAAAGCACTGTTGCTCAGATACAAATTTACCTTAAAGAAATGAAAATACAAGAGGCGTTTGGCAAAACATGAACAAGTTAGCTTTATTAAACGGAGAGGCCGGGAGAGTCTCAACAGAATGCATCTGAGGAAAGTCTCTCGGTGTACAAGGTTTTGGCTGAGATGATAAACATCTTGTGAGTTACACTAAAGTAATTTATGCAATCCTGACAAGCATTTCAGTCATCAATTAACAAGCTCGGGCATCAGATAAGGACACAGATAGTTGGGGAGAGCTAGTGTGAGTCAGTGTCTATGTGTTCAGATGACCGGCATGAGGAGCGCATGATCGCTACCTATGGTGTGCATGTCATGTCCTGATTGGCTGAGTGTTCGTATCTACATGTGGTATCTAGCTTTTATGGTGTTTTTGGGGAATGTGAGCCTTTGGCCCAACCTGTTCTATTGGGGCCAATTTCCTCTGACCTGCTTGTGGTGCAACTATCTATCTGTAAAATCGAACAGGGTTTTCCCTGGGTGCGTGTTTTGTCTTTGGGCTAAGAGAGAGACCTCACCTGTGACCTGTCACTCGACAGGCATGGGAGCAGGTTGCAGGGCCTTCCTCACCACATATCTCTGACTCTGTGTTGAATGAGAGGTCACCTGGGGTAAATCTGACAGCAAACACAAGTTCGTTGGAACTCCAGAGAATAATATGGCAGTCACTGGTATCGTTTTATCAACATTCTCAACACTGTGCATACAGTTGTCATAGCGTAAATTGACATTGTCTTCACTGATATTGGCACAGTCATGCTTGCCTAGGTCATAGCGTACATCAACATTGTTTCTACTGGTAACAACATTGCCATTCATGCATGGGTTATGGCATACATTGACATTGTCACTGCCGGTGTCGACACTTTTGGGCGGGCATAGATTATGGAATACATTGACATTGCACTTATGGGTATTGACATAGTTATGCAGGCAAAGGTTATGGCAAACGTTCACATTGCATGTATTGGCATTGTCGGGCCTGCACATATCATGGTATTCATTGACATCGTATTTACCTCTTCCAAGAAACTTTCAAATAGGTGAGTTTAAAATACCAGCTGTACAAAAACCTATTGTAGATTATACTGTTGCTTTATCTATATGAATCTGGGCCACATACAAGGCTCACGTGACAACTAGGGCTGGCTTTAGAGTTCGAGGTGCCCGGTGGGACAAATGTTTTTGCCCTACCCCAATGACCTCCTTCTCCACAGATTCTTTCACTGCCAACTTCCAACAGCGCCACTCATCACACCACAGCACCTTTCTCACATGCATTTCTTTTGTTTTATAGTGCTAATCACACCAACCGTAGGGTGTCAGAGCTCTTTACATCACACACACGTTATACAGAGGCAATTAATCTCAAGTGTGTAAATCAGCCTATAGGAAAAGTTACACAAAAAAATAAGGATTAACCAAAAGTTGTTTCTGGAAACAGCAACCCCCAAAGGTCAGCGCCAGGTTCAGATGCACAGGTCGCACTGTCCTAAAGCCACCCTGAATCTGGGCCACATAGAGGGTTCACGCAACAACTGTCTTGCATCATAGTTCACTAGTGACATTGTCACCAGGGTGGGGAAAGGAATGGTTCTAAGTTCATATTTAAAAACTCTCGCATTTAATAAGTACTACTCAGTGTAGCACTATAATGTGACATTAATGTCAAAGCTTCACATGCTAAAGAAATGTACATTTTTGAATTCTGTTTCATATTATATGTGAAGTTTGTTGTATGATTTTACATGGCAAACATTTTCTGGGTTCAGTTCGTACATGGGCTCTAAGAGCAGGCCCACCTCTACACATGACACAGTGCTCCCTGTGTAACGGTTGCCACAGCCTCCCTTGACTTCCGACCAAACACACTGTAAAAAGAGCCCCTTTGCCAAACAATGCATACATTGCAGAGATCATGAGGGACTGCGGCAGAGCGCAGGAGCTCGGAACTGCAGGTTGTAGGAAGCTGGCTCTTTACATAGTATACCACAAAGAGGTATACTGTGTAAAGAGTCCTGGTATTCCCTTATGAGTGGACAGGGGCTTGCTCTAGCAATCCCGTGATGCTCTTCTAGGGGGAGGGTGTGGTCGAGCATCCTTGGGCTTATCAGAGAGTTGTGTTAGACACTTGCAAATACACACACAGTCAATAAAATGGTACACACGTCTCAAAAAGGAGATCCACATAAATTTATAAAATAACAGATATCTTTTGTATATATTAAGGCAAGGTCAGTTTGAACAAGGAAGTGAGAACCAAACATGTATGGCCTCAGCTTCTTCAGGGTCCAAGCCACAGCAAAGGCTTCCCTCTCAATGGCACTCCAGTGCTGTTCTCTGGGGAGTAACCTCCTGTTAACAAAAGCAACCGGTTGGTCATGACCATCATCATTGGTTTGGGATAGGACCGCTCCTATCCCATGTTCAGAGGCATCTGTCTGCACTATGAACTGCCTAGAATAATTGGGAGCTTTTAGAATGGGTGCTGAGCACATTGCTTCCTTCAGAGTGTCAAAAGCCTTTTGACAGCTCACTGTCCAATTTACCTTCTTTGGCATTTTCTTTGAGGTCAATTCTGTTAGGGGTGCCACAATAGTGCCATACCCATGCACAAACCTCCTGTAGTACTCCGTCAAGCCAAGAAATTCCCTAACTTGATTCTGGGTCGTTGGAGCTACCCAGTCTATAATTGTCTGGATCTTGGGTTGTAAGGGTTGAACTTGGCCTCCACCTACAAGGTGGCCCAAGTATACAACAGAGCCCTGCCCTATCTGGCACGTAGTTGCCTTGATAATGAGGCCTGCACTCTGCAGAGCCTCAAGGACCTTTCCAAGGTGGATCAGGTTGTATTGCCAAGTTGAGCTAAAGACAGCAATATCGGCTAGATAAGCTGCATTAGAGGAATCTAACCCAGCAAGGACTTTATTCACCAACCTTTGGAAAGTGGCAGGGGCGTTCTTTAGTGCAAAGGGCATAACAGTGAACTGATAATTTTCATGTGTGTCCTGATGTCAAATCAAAAGTACTGAGAAATTTGGCTGCCCCTAACCTGTCAATTAATTTGCCTGTCCTAGGAATTGGTGTCCATCTGTCTTGGTCACAGCATTGAGACCCCAATAGTCCACCCAAAACCTCAGCTCTGATTTTCCACCCTTGGACAGAGGTTTAGGGACGAAAACGACGGGGCTGACCCAGTGGATCTCAGAGGGTTCAATGACTTTCAATTCCAGCATCTTGCTGACTTCAGCCTTGATGCTCTCATTGACATGATCCGATTGCCTGTAAATTTTGTTGTAGACAGGTAGGCTGCCACCCCCAGTGTCCACATAATGTGTACACCAGTTGGTCTGACCAGGGGTAAAGGAGAAGAGCTCAGCATACTGATGCAGGACTTGCCTGCAGTCAACCTGCTGTTTGGCACAGAGGGTGTCTGAAAACACAACCCTTCTACTGACCCATCTTTAGGGTTGTGAGAGAGGAGGTTGTGAGAGGTTCACTCTCTTCTTCTTGATCCTAATCAGTGACCAGCAGCATGGCCACCTCAGCCCTGTCATGATAGGGTTTAAGGTGGTTTACATGGAGGACCCTTTTGGGGCTCCTGCAAATGCCAAGGTCCACCAGATAAGCGACCTCCCCTTTTCTTTCTAGGATAGGGTAGGGTCCATTCCATTTGTCCTGGAGGGTCCTTGGAGATACTGGCTCAAAACCCACACCTTCTGTCCTGGTTGTAATTCCACCAATGCAGCATTTTGGTCATACCAGAATGTCTAGAGCTCTTGGCTGGCCTCAAGGTTTTTGGATGCTCTTTCCATTAATGTATTTAGCCATCCTTGAACAAAGGCCAAGTACATAGTCCACTATGTCTTGCTTAGGCTCTTTGAGAGGTCTCTCCCAGCCTTTTTTCAATAGACAGAATGGTCCCCTTACAGGATGACCAAACAGAAGTTCAAAGGAGAAAAAACCTACTGCCTTATGTGGTACTTTTCTGTAGGTGAAAAGCAAGCATGGTAATACGACTTCCCATCTCCTGCTGAGTTTTTTAGGGAGTCCACCAACGTGGTTTTGTTGAATCTCTCAAATAAACCATTTGTTTGTGGGTGACAGATGATGGTAAACTTGTATGCCACCCCACATTCATCCCCCATGGCTTTCAGTTAGCCAGACATGAAGTTACTACTTATGTCTGACTCCACCTCCTTAGGAAAAATGAACTCTAGTAAAAATACTAATGAGAGCTCTGGCAACTGCAGGAGCAGTGACAGTCCTGAGGGGAATAGCTTCAGGGTACCTGGTGGTATGATTAACTACCACCAGTAAAATACTATTTTCTGATGCTGATAGAGTGTCCATAGGGCCAACAACGCCAACCCCTTACCCTTTCAAAAAGACCCCCAATCAATGGAAGTGGAATTAATGGGGCCTTTGGGTGGCTACCTGCTTTTCCACTGGCGTGTCAGGTAGTACATGAGTTACAAAACTCCTTCACCTTTTGGGACAGACTTGCCAGTAGAAGTGGATGGCTAGCCTCCTCTAACTTTTGACCTGGCCAAGATGCCTTGCTAAGGGGATGTCATAAGCCAAAGTGAATGAGAACTCTCTATACTTCAGAGGCACTACTACTCTCCTAGTGGCACCAGGTTTGGGTTCTGTGGTCACAGTGTAAGGAGTCCCTCTTCCCACTGTGGGAGCCACTGACATCTCCCTTTTCCTGATCAGCAGCTTGCTGTCTCAGGGTTTCAAGATTAGGACAGGTCCTCTGTCCCTGGCACGACTCTTCCCTAGACGGTCCCCCTGAACCTAGGAGCTCTACCGTGTCAGTTCCCTCTGGGGCTGAAAGATCATCTCCCTGAGGAGAGGGGGCCTGAGCTTGTTGATGATTTGAAGCTGGTTTCCCAGTCTTTCTGCCTTTTTTCTTGGAGGGTTGGGCCACTATTTCAGGCTCCGACTCCTCTTTTTCACCCTGGGCTTTGCTTGTTCTCTTGTTTTTACACACACCCATTCAGGTATACCCAGCATAGCTGCATGGCTCTTTCTTTCGACCTCAGCCCATGCTGAGCTCTCCAGATCTTTTCCTAGCAGACAGGCTACAGGAATTGCAGAGGAAACCACCACCTTATCTTGGCCAGTAACTCTTCCCCATTCTAAGGACACCATTGCCATGGGACGGACCTTGTCAGCATTGATGGCTAGAATAGTCTCACCAGTCAGATACTGTTCAGGGAATATCAGTTCTTCAGTCACCATGGTGACACTTGTTCCTGCATCCCTCAGTAGTACTTCAACTCTGATCCCATTTATATGAGGCTGTTGTCTGTATTTCTCTAGGTCACTGGGCCAGACGCTCTCGCTCTGAGACTAACGTTGCTTCAGTTAGCTCTCTGACATGGTCAGGGCCCACCTGGGATCCCATCAGGAGACTTAGCACTGCAGGTACTGCAGGTGCACTAAGGGGACTCTTTGGTACAACTAGGGTCTTGCAGTTTGGTGCCCATTGACCTTACAATTACACACAAAGCTTTCTAAGGATCCCATTTCTTACCCTGGCACCAACCCTTAGACTGTGTATTGGCTCAGGGCCCACTCTACTGAAGAGGCTTATGGGGGCCTTGAGAAGACTGTTTGAGCCTGATTCACAAAGGGTCTCCGCACTCATGGCAGAGGCCACCAGCCTTGGGCGTGTCTCCGCCCGAGTGTGAGACTCCCCCACAACTGCGGGGCCTCCGCCATGAGTGCGGAGGCCCTTTGTGAATCAGCCCCATTGTTTTTAACTTTAGACTGGTCACCATCTGTCCCTGGGGGTGCTTAGCAACCCCTTTCTTTTTGTCACCCCAGCCATGAGTTGTCTTGGTTACCCTTGCCTTCTTCCCCAACTCTTGAGGAGAAAGTGGACCTAGGATTTCAGAAAGGTGCTGAAAACCTGGCTCTTCAAGCAACAGGAATAGAGGCGTAAGCCTTCAATCTTTCTGGTCTGCTCTGTTAGCGCTGGGACACCTCGTCGGAGGTAGCCGTGCAATTTATAAATGTTCCTTGATTGATTGACCTAGGTCTACTAGGTACTGAATGATGTAACTTTTCAGGAACACAGTTGCTCAACAGATGCTCTTTCATAATAAGATTATAAACCCCATCATAGTCTTGCTGTTGAATTAGGCCTGTAAATGCTCACATAATATTATTTAGTTAGCATTCGCTACGCCATTTTCTGTTGCAGGCGCCATTTTAGGTTGTTTGAAACTGATCTTGTTCAATTCCGATAAATGCCCTCTCCTGAGTTTCGTTTCTTCGCTTAGGTTCTGTTTCAGTAATGAGTGCACTGTTCATATTAGCGCAAAGCTTTCCCACTAGATAAAGGCCCTCTCCCACTTGTCTGGAACGACCTTGGACTATGATAGTTTGTGTAAGATACAAGCGCTGAAACCTTTTTATTTGTATTACATTGCTCAACTGTATCTGCGTGGAAAATTCCACTGTGGGTGTGCTTTGCTTGGTTGCGAAACATACATAATGTATCTTTATGCTTGTTGATTTCAGTCCTCTCTGTAGCACTCCTAGCGACTGGACAGATGGGGCTCCACTCTAAGTGTATATGAATAGACAATTATTGGTTTGTATTCGCTACTGTCTGACCGACTCTTCATTTGGTACAGAAGGCTGAGAAGTCGTCATTAGTGACCCAGGTGGCCCAAAACGGGTCACTTCCTTCTTTTGGTGCCCGAACAGGGACTCCTTCGGGTGATTGACCCATCCCCTTTCTGCAGACAGGGGGGAGGCCGAGGACATCGTCGGGCCGGACTGACGGCTCAGGGGTCCCTGCAAGAAGAGTGTGTATTACTCGCGGCTGCTCCTTCTGTCCTGCCGGACCGTGCCTCACCCAGTGGTCATGAGGACTGGAGTCCTGAACGGCGAAACCCTTGGATCTGACCGTTTGGCCTGAAGAGTCGGCAGTGGAGAACTGGTTCAGTTGTATCACTGAGATCAGGTGAGTTTGTTTTGGTTCTTTATGGATATGGTGCCATTATGGTTTGAGTTTGTTACGGTTTAAGGACTGTCTTGATCAAAAGTATTTGCAAATACTTTGCCAGGGAAAAAATAATAATAATAACGGTTTTGTTTTTCTTTTCCAATGCCTGGCTTTAGCAAGTTTTGGAGTTTGTGTTGTCGTTGTTCTGCAGATGACCGGTTGGAGGAAGCTCAGCTGGCGACTATTGAGTGCAGTCCTAACTTTGACATGTATGTGAAACACGGCCTTGGCCCTATTATGTTTAGTACATTATGGCACAAATATACGAGGGACAACGCCGAGTTGTAGTGGCCTTTGATGGGCTCTTCTGACGAACAAAAGATTGGGTTTTTACAGAAACAGTTGTTTAAGAGGCAAAGTAGGCAGTCGATGTTTGATTCTCTCCGAACTTGTCAGAAGGAGGTTAAACAAAGGCGATTAAAAATGGAGAAAGATGCACGGAAAGGGAGAATGCAGACTCTTACACAGAAAGCTGTGGTGTATGACAGAGAGAAACAAGAGACAGAAATAGAGTGTGAGGATAGGAGATTGCGGTTGCACATTGATAAGTCTTATTTGGCCAAAGAGGAAAATTATACTTTTGTAGAGGAGCTGTTAGATACTCGACCCCCAACTCCTTATGCCCCACAGAGGATATGTCCCACTTTTCCTTTGCAGCCACAACAGCCTGTTTCATCTGCTTCGGCTGTTCACGTATCTGCGGTGGCTGTTACTTCAACAGCTTTGGCTACGGGGCCCCTCACTTCTTCTTTGCCTTCGCCATCTTTGACGTCTGTGATCTCTGTTTCATCTACTGTTCCAACTCCTGTGTCCACTGTTCTTTCTCCTCCGGTGCAACAATTGATTACAGTTTTGCCTACTACTTCCATCACTCCTCCTCCTGCAGTTATACATCCCCCAACGTTTGTGGATACTGATACTCCGGTACGAACATTTGAGGACAGGGATTGGGCGAAATTTAGGGAACGAATGGGTCCGCTGGTGCGATCTGGAATAGGCGAGGATGAGAAGGATGTATTAGCAAGGCAGGCCATGAAGTCGGCTAGTAATCTGGTTTATGGCACTGAGGATATTTGGCAGACAGTGCGTGAATTTGAGCCTTTCCTACAGCAGCACGTTCTTCAACACATGTCAGCTACATTGATTGATCTTTGGCGCACACACATTAAAATGGAGGCACCACAAGTGTTTTTTGATATTAAGGATCGTGTCTATATAGCTGATTTAGCCCCAGGACAGGTGCTTGCAAACATTGCCACTATTGTTTCTTACAGAGCTCGATTGTATGATAAAAGTGCCACTCCGATTACTCAGTTTCCTATGCGTGAAGTTCATCCAATATATCATCCAGAAATACCTGAATTAACGGATCAGCTCGGTAATGTCACTAGAGCAGCTAAAGCCGCTCGTTTTCAAGAGCAATGCGTTTATACGCCATGGAAAAGAAGTGAGGTTTTAGCCCTTAAGGCTACATTGCCTGATCCTAGGAAAAATCCCACAGCTTATTATAAGGAATTAACAGAGGCTGCCTCTTCTACTGTAATGACTCTTGCTGATTTTGAATTTTTTTTCGGTCTTCTTGTTCCGGTAGATATTTGGAGACAAGTGCATACTCAAGATCATGTTGCAGAATTGGGCGGTACATGGGATGTGATTAAAGGATGGGATCAGAAAAAGGAAGCCAGGAGATAAGCCCCGTGCTGAGATACTTGCTTTGCCTGGTCGTATTATTACCTACATGCACACGCTTATTCCACCTAAGAAGGTAAGTTGGGATAGATTGACGGCTTGTCGACAGAAGAAGGATGAGAGTGTGTCTGTTTTTTTTACCCGGTTTGAAGATATGTTTTTGGAATATAGTGGGAGGATATGTCCACAGAGGGAGGAGTCCGTTTGTTTGTAGATAAGTTTGTTACTAATCTCCTTCATGAAATAATGATTAGTTTGCAGGCTTCTGAGAGTACTTGGTCTACGTCTTCTCCCTCTGTTATTTTGAATATGGCCCAATATTATGAACACAGAGATCAGGAGGAAAAGGATAAAACTGACAATAAACATAAGGACTTAAAGATGAAGGTATTGCTGCAGCAAGCATTTCGGGGAGATAGTAGGGGACGAGAAGGTCCTTCTCGACAAATTCCACATACTAGGCAGCCTTCAACGACACCTTTGGGGCAGAATCAGTGTGCGTATTGTAAGGAGGAAAGTCATTGGTGTAGCCAGTGCCCTGCGCTATTACAGAAGGTTGCGTCCCCTAGAGGACGTGGCTCTGGTGGTAGAGGTCGTGGGACGAATAGGACACAGAATGTTGCGGCTTCTTAGGGCCGCTCTGATACTAATTATTTTGATGACCCTAGAGATGGACAGTATTACCATGATGATTATGATATTGATGATGTGACAGGCATGTCTTACAGCTAGCACAGCCAGGGACAGGGTGAGGGACCAGTTCAGATACTTGTAGATCAGCGCGGTCCTATGTCACGGCAGATTTGCAAGGCTCGACTACGGAATTTTTGGTAGACACAGGTGCAAAAAAAAGTTCTGTTTCTCAACTTATGGTCCCTGGGACGGCTCTGTCTGGCCATAATAATGTTTCGGTAGGTTTTTCAGGTGTACCGGTTGTGAAATGGGGTGTACCGGTTGTAAGCCCCATTTCACAACCGCTTGCTTTGACTGGTCCTTTCACTGTGGAGTATCCGTTCTTTTTAACATCTAACTGGGGACGCGCATACCGCACCACCGGCAACTCGCCTGCTTCACCGGGGGGACTTCAGCCCCCAGACTGCTCTGCTGCCTGCTGCACCTGGAGGCGCTGACATCACCCTGCAGCCCGGAGGCGCATAAATTCCCTTGCGGCTCCCGCTTAGCGGGACGCGCATACCGCACCACCGGCAACTCGCCTGCTTCACCGGGGGGACTTCAGCCCCCAGACTGCTCTGCTGCACCTGGAGGCACTGACATCACCCTGCCGCCCAGAGGCGCATAAATTCCCTCGCGGCTCCCGCTTCACAGGACGCGCATACCGCACCACCGGCAACTCGCCTGCTTCACCGGGGGGACTTCAGCCCCCAGACTGCTCTGCTGCCTGCTGCGCCTGGAGGCGCTGACATCACCCTGCCGCCCAGAGGCGCATAAATTCCCTCGCGGCTCCCGCTTCGCGGGACACGCGCGGACGCGCTCGGGCCAAGGGCGGGCCCGTCCTTGCCCGTCACAGACCGGAAGAGACTGGACTGGGCCACGGCCCTAACATTTGCCCCGCAAAAGGTAATGTGTCTTCGATCTTAGCGTGCATCAACGGAACTAGCAGGGAGCTTTTGCTATTCTAAAGTGACGTTACAATTTATTAAGTTCATCATATACCACTACTCATATATGTTGTCACATATAGCTATTACACATATCTGACAATTGAAAGGAAGTTCCACCGTAGGCTGATACCGCTAGTTACCCGGGTAACCACAACCATGCGGAAGAGAAAAACGTTGAGCGCATCGAACAAGAAACAGCCCCTACTAGGGAATCAGCCATGTCAGACCCTGCTTAGTTATCTAACTGGAGCAGTGGGGGCTATAGAGCGTCAGATAACTACTGTAGAAGAGGCAATGAAACCAGGTCATATAGGCTTGGGGGTAGAAATAGCTATAGCACAAACATTAAGCGAGGGAGCCGTTCCACTCATCACGGCTCTAAGGCGTACACAAGTTGAGAACGGGTGTATTATAAATACATCTGATAATATATCAGGCAGTGACTTTGAGATCGATACACAGCCGCCTACCAAGCGGGCCAGGAACCCAGATATTACAACACATGTCATAGGGGAAGCGGATTTAACAGATAGGGAGTCACCGCTTAAAATCCATAAAAAGAGGAACAAAAAGGATAAAATACCATCAAAGCAGCCCTTAGTGAAAGGGGGAAAATTGGCAGAGAGCGCTAATGCTCACACACAGAATGAAGTGATAAAGTTAAAAACCAAAGTAGAAGCCCTAGATATCTTCCTTAGGGAAAGCTTAAATAACTTGATACTCAGAATTGGTTCTATGGAGGAGCTGCTGTCAAAGTGCCTAGGCAACATACAGTTACCCGGTAACGGGACAACCATAGCGCAAACTAGCAATCAGGATAATCCCTTAAACAACCAACAGCGCCTAAATACCCAGTCTGTCACTGGCAGCCGCAATCAATTACCGACTGCTTCTGATAACTCTGTCCGACCTACCACTAATGTAAAACTTGTACTACCCTCTTCCATTATCCCCACAGTCTCAGCTATCCCTAAGACCCCTAATGTTGTAAGACATGGGAAAGAAAAGATGGTGGAGAGTAACTTAACACGCTTGGACCTACCACCAGCGGCGACCCCATATGTGGTGGTTCTAACTAACGCCCCTATTTTACAACAAAAGGTAGATGAACCATGGGAGTTGCTTAGGAACAAGTCGTTGCACTGGCTCGGGGGAAGGACTGGCCTTACCGAGAGGTTATTTGCCGAATTCAAGATGGCTAGGAGAGTAAGCTGGGTGGGCAGGGGACGGAAAAGCTCGCCAGGCGACTGTGTGGTGGTGACTTTTAAAACCCCTTCCTTGGTGGAACTGATCTTGAGCAGAATGGGTAGCCAACCTAACTTCGGGCACGGTATTAATATAGTCCCATTAGGTTATTTTTATAGGCCAACATTCGATATTAGACCCGCTAATGGAGTACCACTAGCTATGCGCTACAGGCAATGGTCGAATGTTTCTACACACAATCGCTTTGATGCATTAGCTAACCTAGAGGCAGTGGATTGACAGCAAACGATAGCCTTAGGGCAGCACGATTCGTTAGGTATAGAGGAGTCAACCCTCAGCGTAGGGCATAGGTTGCCTTTGCCCACTACTGATAACACTCATCATTATCATGAGGATGGGATAATGGACGTGGAGGCTGCTATTGACATAGCATCGAACACGATGGTCTTGTCTATTTTACCCCCCACTATACAATCTGGTCAAACTTCAACAACATGGCCCGAAGGAAGGGGGAAAAATCAATTCCCAGGTAGGGATAGCAACAGCCAGTTCCTGTTTTGGAACTTCGCAGGATTAAACTCTAAAGCTACGAATACCTTGTGGTTTGATTTTATTAGGAAGTTTGAAATTTTTAGCCTGCAGGAGACCTGGGTGGTAAAGCCGATTCATATCACAGGTTATAAAACTTTCCACACCCCAGCAGTCCCATCATTATTTGGAAGAGCTAAAGGCGGATTATGTACTTATGTCTCGAACCTTCTGAACATAGGAAAGATAGTTCTAAATGTGTCAGATCAGTACTACCAGATTATTAGTATGCACATTGATAAAGATTTCTGTATTGTGTTAATGAACTTCTATAATAATGTGGCACCTGAACTGCTTGAGGGAACCATGAGACGTCTGAGTGGGGAATTGCATAATTTACAAGCTTGCTCATCCAAAGAAGTTTGTGTTATCTGGGGGGAGGGATTTTAATTCTCATATATGCCAACATGCTGACAAAGAGATCTGTGGCATAGGTTATGAAAAGGGCTCAAGCATCCCCCATTTCTCCCACACAGGGCAAGGAGACCTACTAAATGACACCATGTTTGAATTTGATATGTGCTTTGCTAATAACCTATGTTCCCCTTTGGTCCCCTTTCGTCTGACTTTTAATGGGCGAGGTACTTTCACAATAATAGATTTCGTTTTAATTTCATGTAAATACTCCACCCACATTAAGGATTTTAGGACACACGAGATTGCATTAAGCGATCATTTTCCTATTAGCATGGAAATGAAGGTGCATAATAATTTTAAAAAGACCGGTGGTAATCCTACATATTTTGCGGAAAATATTACCCTGACTAGACAAAATGGTTACGCCCTTAAATGGGCTAAGGTGGACCCAGGGTCCTTCATGGGAAAAGTTGTGAAAGGATGCACTAAAGAGCTTTCAATTTGCTTAAATGAGTATTCATCACATCAAGAAATTGTAACAAACTTTTTAGCCATTTCTAACTTTGTCAGCGATACCTTACACGTAAAAGGAAGAAGGAACAGAAAAACTAAATAAGGGTGGTTTGACAATAAGTGCACGAAGGCCCATACCAATCTTAAAAATACTCTCCATGCCAATGTGAAAGATCAAGAAAATATTAGGAAGGCAAGATACGAATACAAGAGGGCATTAAAGGCGAGAAAGTCTGCTTTAAAAGAGGATGCTTGGCAGGCCTTACACGACGCTTCAGTTAATCGTGACTCATCAGCCTTTTGGAAGGCTGTTAACGCCCCTTTCCTGGCAGAAACTGATAAAGCCACAATAGAGATAGCAATAACTGAGCACGAATGGATCGCACATTACTCAAGCCTATACGGAAATTCGATCCAAGTAGAACAGGATAATTTGGCAACAGAGGAAGAAATTGACCATCCTTTAACTTCTAGTTACTTACCTCTACATTTTACCCTTAGTGAGGTAAATTCTGCTATCAATTCAAGCCGGGGGGGGAAGGCCGCGGGGCCTGATGGAATCCCAGTAGACCTTTTTAAATTTAATGTAGAATTCTGGGGCCCACTATTAACGCAGGTTTTCAATGCATGTTGCTCACAAGGCTTCCTACCGACCTGGTATGACTCCATAATAGTGCCTATCTTTAAAAAAAGGCGACAGGGCAAACCCAGCCTGCTACCGCCCAATCTCTTTGCTGGACTCTACAGTTAAGATCGTGGGGCGAGTTCTGCTAGATAGGTTACAGCTATGGGCGGATGAGAAGTCAATACTAAGTGATCTTCAATATGGCTTCCGAAAAGGCTTGGGCACAATAGAACAGGGCCTAAACTTACACATTTTTATAGACAAGTACATAAAGGCCAAAAAGGAATATTTATATCTAACATTTGTCGACTTAACAGCGGCATTTGATTGTGTCAACCACAAGAAGCTTTGGTCAGTTTTAGAGGAAATGGGAGCAGACGTGCTAATGGTCACTTTTTTAAGACATCTATACCTAGGGGCGAGGGCCAGAGTCCGGTACGGAAGGGGGGGCGAGTGCTCTAAGCACTTTAAAGTGATGAGGGGCGTAAGACAAGGGTGCATTTTAGCCCCGTTTCTCTTCTCATTATATATAAACAACTTAGAAACCATCCTGGTTAAAGAGTGCAAGGATTTACCAACTGCATCGACCCGACCTATCCCAGCATTTATGTACGCGGACGATGCGGTCCTCATGGCCCGCACTCCGATTGCACTGCAGAATGTTGTTAACACGTTTGTTAATTTTATGTCAGGATTGGGGCTTACTGTTAACTGTTCAAAAACTTTTTCAATGAACTGTGGGGCTGGACTAAAAACGAAGACTAAAACCCTTTTTATACAATCCAAGCCAATAGATAGTGCAATAACCTTTTCCTACCTAGGAATTTTATTTGACCATTTAGGTTCCTGGTCCCAGGCGATTAAGGCCAGAAGACTTTTATTTATTAAGTCATTGATGGTTCTGCAAAATTTTAGCAGAAAACTAGGGAGACGCTCCCCTGTTGAAATGCTACAGATTTACAGAGCTAAATGCGTGGCTATTGCCATTTATGGAGCAGGAATATGGGGCTACGTAGGGGTAAACACACTGCAATCTGCCGAAAACAAGTTTCTCAGGTCGCTCCTGGCTGTCCCAGACAGTACATCAAACTATATATGCCATCAAGAACTGGGCATGCCCTACTTGGAGGACTTAATTAAGATCCAACCAATCCTCCTGTGGCACAAAGTCTGGACCTCAGAGGAAACGGCTGTTAATCGCCACATACTAACAGATGCCTTGGCATTGGATGGAGTAAGTCGGTAAGATGGCTAGAATACGTAAGAATATTCCTGACCAATTTAGGTCGTCCTGAATATTATAAAGATCCACAAACATTGTGTACTGTGTCCAGGAAAGATCTTAAAGCGAGTTGTATACAATATCTGGGTGAAATTAGAAACACTTTAGAATTAAAGAAGCCTACGGTTCAAATATATCATATGACCCAAATAACTACTGTTATACAACTGTATATCGCCTGGATAACTAATGATTATGATAGGTTTCTGTTAACCAGGTTTAGATTGAACATTATATACAGAACTTTAAGCTTTCCTGTACCAAATGATTGGTCAAGAGTCTTAAGTAAATGCCCATGTGATGATGCCTCGACCCAATCGACAATACACATAATGTTTTTTTGTAAATTTTATTCAAACCCAAGAAGAACGTGGATTATTCCAGTTTTAAAAAGATCAGGTCTGAGACAATGCCAATAAGCTTTTCGTTTTCTGCAATCGCTAGATAATGAATTTATCATCGCTTCTGTAATTGTATTTTTAAAACATGTTTTTAAATACCGTAAATCAATTTTGCAATGATTTTTATAATATTTTTATGATATCAGGAACTGGACTTCTAAATTTGTATTGATTCATGTATATGAACTTTTATGGTCAACTTTATCAGTTACCGAATAAAGTAATTTGAATTGAATTGAAAACATCTAACTGTGGTGAGAATTTGATGGGGTTAGACCTGTTGAAGAAATTGCATGCTACTATTTATTGCTCCCCTGCTGGTGTTTATATTACCATGGGTCCAGATGTGAGTGCTAGACAGTGTTTGTCTCAGGATGCCCTTCCAGTTGAGTTTGCTCAGGTACCACCCACATTATGGGCTACAGGTGATACAGATGCGGGTCTGTTGCATATACCACCAGTTTCTATACAAGTTAAAGATAATGCTATTCTATCCTGTATTCCTCAGTATAAAATACCACAGGCAGGAGAACGGGCTCTTCTTCAGATTATTCAGGATTTTATACGAAAAGGGGTAGTTGAAGAAACGTCTGCCAATATTTGTAATAGTCCTATTCTCCCGGTCCTTAAGAGGACACCCTCTGGTTCCTCTGAGACACTTGATGATGTTTACCATTTTGTGACTGATTTGCATGAGGTTAATAAAATTGTAGTCCTGCAGTTCCCGGTGGTTCCTGACATCACTGCACTTTTAGCGATGATTCCCTCTGCTGCTAAGTACTTTTCTGTTATTGACTTGAAAAATGCATTCTTTAGTATTCCTATCCATCCAGACAGTAGGTATTTGTTTGGATTTACATTAGCCGGCAGAAGTTTTAGATTCTGTTGCGCTCCTCAAAGCTATACGGAGAGTCCTAGTATTTATAGTCAAGCATTGAAAGGTCAGTTGGATTCACTATCGCTTCCTCCAGGTAATGTTTTGGTGCAGTATGTCGATGACCTGTTAATAGCTTCTGATACGGAACAAGATTGCAAAGACAGTACAGTGAACTTGTTATTGCATTTGGCACATCATGGCCATAAGCTCTCTCTTTCTAAATTTCAGTATTGTCGACAGGAGGTCACCTATTTAGGTCACCTACTGTCAGGAATCAAGCAAGTGTCATTACCCTGGGAAAGAGTACGGGTAAGAAGCGCAGGGTCCTTGTAAAACCCTCTTGCGTCAATCTGTGGGTTGACGTGGAGATAATAGACAC
Source organism: Calotriton arnoldi (assembly GCA_963921515.1). Classification (NCBI taxonomy): domain Eukaryota; kingdom Metazoa; phylum Chordata; class Amphibia; order Caudata; family Salamandridae; genus Calotriton; species Calotriton arnoldi. Next base: position 241,398 of record CAWUFW010012179.1, read on the forward strand.
ACTCTAAGATGGCCGCCAAGTTACCCTTAGTTTCAGTGCATTGTTTGGGAAGAATTACGAAATCTCGTGAGACTTGAGAATTCGAGTCGCGAGGGTGCGCATTCCACTGCGCACTTCAATTTGCTAGTTGTGAAGAGAAGTTTGGTTTCCTGACGCTCTCCCAGAAGTAATGTTTATCGGGAAGCGAAATATCTAGTTTGTTCCCTGTTAGTCACAAGACTATCTTAGAGTTCTTGGAGGGTGTAATTACTTCCTTGTTTTCCCTCGTCAAGTAATTTCCCTCGGCCACTCTTAGTCACGGTGAGTTCTGAATTAGTTGTTCCGAGTGAATTCACCTTCCGTGAATTGCACTTGAACTCTCCGCATCTGTTCCAGCGTTTAAAACTCTGCTTGTCTTCATTGCCACCAAGCTCCGGTAGGCTTACCGTCGAGCACTAGTGTCCGGGGAATCCAGTGAGGGTTCCGCGAGTCTCGCGCTCCTTCAGCAGTTTTCAAGTAAGCCACATATTACTTTACATTTCTACATCAGTTGGAGTGAGCGCTTTCGGCAGCAGAGCAGACTTATTGCGCACCAGCCCAAGCTTCACATGCCCTTTCCTTCCTGGCGTTCCTTCCTTTTCTGTCCTCCCTCTTTTACCTACCTTGTACCATTTTGCGCGTTCTCCCTCTGTGAAGCTTTGCGCTTGGAATTCCTCTGGAATCAATGACCGGTACCAGTAGTGAAATAACAGTTCAAGAGAGACATTGACTCTATCAGGAGACAGGATTACTCCTTCAAGGAACTTACTATTTCATAACTGTGACTACCTAATTTTGAGCAGTATTAATGAAAGATAAACACCAATCATTTTAGGTAGGAATAATCCAGTATATGGTTAGCCTGTTCTAGTGAGGAAGGGTCAAGAGGTTAAACTTGGCATTGTATTTCCCTATGTGCATTCGGTACCTTCAGCTCCTGAATACCTCTTGCTGATGCTACCACAATAGAGAAAGAAGAGGAGCAAGAGCTCAAGCTGAATCTGGTAGGGGGGAGTATAAATGCAATTGAGATTAATTAGAAAGGGAAGGTCTATTTAGGTTGTCCTGAAGTTATATCTCCATCTGTGCATTAGGAACTCCCGCAGCCGCCAAGCAGAGTCGGAAGAAGAGGGAGCCAGGACCAGCTCAAGTGTCTCTTCTCTGTCCCAATCCCCTTTCCCCCTTCCTGGAGCAGCTGCATAATACGCGGTGGGCTCTGGGGAGTGGGCATTGGGAATTTGCTACGTTCTGCCTCCGTGGAGAATCCGGTGCTTGACACCTACTGTCGAAGGAGGGTAGGAGGTTGACCCCTGAGTGCATTAGTACTATTGTTAAAATGCCCATTCCACAAACTCAGAAAGATGTACGCGCTTTTATAGGTATTACTTCCTACTGTCGCCAGTGGATCCCAAACTATTTGTTACTAATCAAACCCTTGCTTGTATTAACAACAAAAGCAGTGCATGAGTCGGGAAACTACAGGGTTAAAATGGCCAGATGCTCTACCGTTAGCTCTTCTGTCCACAAGAACAACAGCTCATTCTAGAACAGGATTGTCTCCTTATGAGGTCGTGTTCGGCCGCCCGGCGAATGTCTGGGGCGTCCCACGTCCTCGTAAATATTCAGATATTGAATATCTTGTGTTGCTTGATTATCTTGGCCAGTTAACAGAAAGTTTACATTCTATTCACCAACAGGTGCGGGAGTCCCTACCTTCTGTACCAGAGGGGCCTGGCCACGATATTCAGCCTGGAAATGTTGTCCTCATCAGGAACTTTCAGCGGAAGAAAAGCCTGGAGCCATGCTGGAACGGTCCTGAACAGGTTCTGTTGATGACACGAACGGCTGTAAAAGTTGCTGGTCGGAAGAACTGGGTACATGCTACTCACTGCCGGAGGATTCCTTTGCCGTTGCCAGTGGGTCAAGGAGGGCGTTGGCGACATTGAGTGTGAGTAGATGCCCAGGTTTGTTCCCTTCAGTGACGTCCAGTTGATCTGGACGCAGACAGATAAGGAGAATGAAGATGTTTTGAATGAGACTGTTCCCCCAGAAATACGAGCTATCCAGGAGCCTCTGTTCATTGATCACACAGTGCCTGGGGTTGCCAGGTATAATTTACGCCCTCGACTGAGGGCTACTGTGTCTAAGGAAAAGAAAGATTAGGGTGGACTGTGCAAGATAGGTAGTACTGAGTTATAGTACCAACAAAATAATTGAAGTTAGTGAAAAACATTGCATTCACTTTGCCTGTTTGAACATTAGTTAGGGAGAGTAGAAGTATACTTTGAAGGTATACCATCTTTATCGACGTGGGATAAATTAAAAGAGCTTAGGACAGAGCAAGCTCCACCGCCGGTGCTCAAGAGCGCCAACTTATTGATGGACAATAGGAGCCTGTGCCAGTGAGGCTCTGACGGACACTAGGAACACTCATGTTTTATTATTTTGTGCTTCTTTGTTTAATTGCATTATGCATCTCTTTGGTAGACCAGTTGATGAGGAGGATCAACTGATTATTCCAAGTCAAGGTCATGTGAATTGGCCTGTCCGCAGTAAAATAATAGGTATCATTGTTCTGGTAATGGTGGTGTTAACAGTATGGGGGTGTTGTGGTTTTTGGAGGGTGTGTATGATGCCCACACACTTCACCTGAGTGGACACGCTTCTTTGGGAAGAGACAAGAGGGCTACCACGAATAATGTGTTTGTGGCAGCACACAGGAGATTCTTTGGGAATGGGACTGCTTGTTATCCTATTGGTTCTGTCGCCAGCCTTTGGACAGCATATCCTTTGTCGCTTGTTAACTACACATACACTAGGCCACCAGACTTTGTAGAGGTCAAGGGTATGTTTGGCCTTGGTTATCCCGGACCATGTTTGTATCACAGAAAGCCACAGGGTAAGGGTTACCCCGGGTGTGACAACAGTACATATTGTGACAACTTTAATACGGAGGAGCAGAATATAACGCTTATAGGTTGGCATTATAAGGAGATTACAGTACCCCGGAAAGCTGGTTATTACCCTGCTTGATGCCCTATAGTGAATTTTACAGACACTTCTCTGTATATCAATTGTTCAGGAACGATACTGTACAAACAAACATTTTCCCTATAGCACAAATCAGATCCCAGTACATTCGGAATGAATTCCAGATATTCTGCAGTAGATTATGAAGGACTGATGTATGCACACCCTGGTTTTATTTTCTGTCTAATGGGACTTATACTAATGTCTATAATGGTACTGAGGATGTTGCTCTTGGGATGGTGTTGCCTTTGGGTGTTCCATGTAAGGACATCAAGCCGAAAAAGAGATGGGTGAAGAGAACTCTAACTAAAGAGTTCTGTGAAGGAGTCACAGATATTGAAGTGAATAGCTATAACAATGGTATCACATTTGGATACATCCTGTCCTCAATATTCTCCTTAAGTGGTATGGCCATGGCCAGGGAGGAAAGAGCTAGGGAATATTTTGGGTGTAAACTGCAAATTTTTTCAATACCACAATGGCGGCTTTGAGAGACATTACTACCCAATTGGAGAGCATGCGGGTGTATTCCGAACAGACTAGATATGCTGTAGATTTCTTATTGGCCAAGTCTGGTGGTGTTTGCGCTTTAATTGGCAATCAGTGTGTTATGGGGATAGAAAATATGGAGAAAAACATAACACAACACATTCTAGACATTATTGAGAATGTCAAGGGCATGGAAAGTGGGAACTGGAGTTGGTCTCTTTTTGGAGGCTGGGATTGGATCTTTGAGCGACTGATTTATCTTGTGATGGTGCTTTGTTGTGTTCTCATTCAATGTGTCCCTCTTTGCGGTTCCTATTGTGCCTCTATGTTCATGCCCAAACAGAAAATATCAGCCCATGTTACAAATGCCACGATGATGCTCCAGGAGGAAGTGGACCATCTTATGAATATCGATGAAGGGATATTCGAGGACTCATCTCTCCTCGCTGTTTCCCTTCCTGATGTGGATAGTAAGGAGCACTCTTAGGTTCCCTTTCGTATTTCAGATTCTGTTACTATGTTCTATTGCTTTCTGATATATGCATGCTGTTAAGACAATGTTATTACTTTTCATTGTTTTCTTTTCCGTATATATAAAATGTATTTAGCTCATGATAAAAGGAGGGTCTGTTGAATTAGGCCTGTAAATGCTCACGTAATATCATTGTTTAGTTAGCATTCGCTATGCCATTTTCTGTTGCAGGTGCCATTTTAGGTTGTTCGAAACTGATCTTGTTCAATTCTGAGAAATGCCCTCTCCTGAGTTTCGTTTCTTCGCTTAGGTTCTGTTTCAGTAATGAGTGCACTGTTCGTATTAGCGCATAGATTTCCCACTAGATAAAGGCCCTCTCCCACTTGTCTGGTCGCGGGCCCGGGATAGAACAAGCTTGGACTATGATAGTTTGTGTAAGATACAAGCGCTGAAACCTTTTTTTTGCCTTGCAGATAAATGTGGCCGTTGGGCGATAGCTGAATGTTTAGCTGCTAACAAGAAATTCACAATATGCTCTGTGTATGGATCTAATTATGATGAAGCTCAGACACTAGATTATCTGAATACAAAGTTGGCCTTTTGGGCATCCCCTTTGATACTGTGCGGGGACTTTAACATTCAACTGGAAGAAGTCATCCCAGGTATCGGTGGAGATAAATATTTTGGTCAGAAACCTAAGGTCTATAAGGCCCTGCAGCAGCTTATTTATGAGGATGGCCTAGCTGATGCTTGGCATAGGTTAAAACAACCGGATCCAGGGTACACGCACTATTCTTGCCCGTATCGAAAGTTAGCCAGGCTAGATTATTTCTTTGTAACCAAAACATATCTAGCAGAGGCACAGATACAGATCTTCCCTAGAATCACCTCAGATCATAATCCATTGTTATTACAACTTATAATGCATGGAAAGGTACGACCTCATGGGACTTTTTCTTTTGATAGGAAGCTACTGCTTAATGAACAATTTATCTGTCATATTCGACAGTGGCTAAACCAATTCCTCTCTATTAATCGCAACTCCACTAATTGCGGCATGGTGTGGGATACCCTAAAAGCAGGGCTCAGGGGGGAAATTCTGAGCTTTGGATTATATGCTCAAAAGCAACAGAGGCAGTTTATACAGGGGCTATATGATGACCTCCAGAAAGCTGAATACATCCTAATACAAGTTCTGCAGGGGAATCTAGACACCACGCAGGCGCAGACTGAGGTAGCTCTTTGCAAAGCCAGGATAAATGGGCAGCGGGCTAAGGATAACGCTAATAAATTTCACCTTTTTGGGGAGCCAGCTGGCAGATGCTTGGCCAAGAAAATTAGGTGTAAAGAGGTCAAAGACGCAATCACTGCGATTGAGGATTCAACTGGAGAACTAGTAGAAACACCTGCGTAGATCATGGAGGTCTTTAGGGCCTTCTATGAGGAGTTGTATACGGAGGATCAAAATAGTCAGGAGAGAACTGAATCTTTCTATAAAGATCCATATAGGAGGATGCTAACCTCAGATTATCAGAAATATTTGGAGGAGCCTGTAACCCTAGAAGAGTTTGTGGAGGCTGTTGGCTCTTTAGCAACAGGTAAGGCTGCTGGGCCGGACAAACTCCCATTAGAATTTGATAAAACCTTTCTATCTGAGCTACAATCAGATATGCTTACTGTGTTTCAGGAAGCACAGAAAGGGGTCACCCCGGCATTGTGGGATGTAGCTAATATTGTTATTTTTTTTTTAAAACACAAACCACCCACGCTACCGGGGTCGTATAGACCCATTTCACTTTTATACTGTGATGGGAAAATATATGTGAACATTTTGGCTACACAACTCTCCCGAGTGATAGCTCCCATAGTCTCCATCCGCCAACATGGCTTCATTCCTGGAAGAGGCACAGTCAATCACATTAGTAGGGTAGTTACTATGTTGGACTCTGCTAATGTGCAAAAAGCTCCATGTGGACTAGTGCTACTTGAGACCAGAAGGCGTTTGACCGTGTCTCGTGGGAATTTTTATGGGGAACTATGCGGTGGCAAGGTTTTGGGCCTGGTTTTATCAAGGCGGTTAGAACTATGTATAAATCTCCTGTGGCGCGAATATGCGCGTTGGGACTTGAATCTGATCTAGTATTAATATCGAGGGGTACCCAACAAGGTTGTCCTTGCTCCCCTCTTTGCCACAGCTTAAATACTCAGCCGCTGAGGCCTGGGCAGGAACAGATTAATATATTAGCATATGCAGATGACATTGCGGTAGTCTCGCCGGATCCAGCTAAGGCCTTGGTAGAGATTGAACGATTAGCAACCTTATTCGGGAAAAGATCTGGCTAAAGGTTAAACATAGCTAAGACACAAGTAGTATGCACAGACCAAGCACTCTTTAGTGATTCTAGGGTCACGGAGGAGGCAACATACCTGGGGGTACGTATTAATGCATGTTTGGATAAGATGGTATTGTCTAACTGGGACCCCATGGTGCGGAAAATTAAAAGGGAACTAGACAGAATAGACGGTTTACATTTGTCAATGGTGGGAAGATGCAATGTCTTAAAGATGAACATTTTGCCAAAGGTCTTGTACTACTTTAGGTCGGTCCCCCTGGAACTTACTGGAAATAAACTCCAGAAACTACAATCTATATGCAGCAGTTTTATGTATGCTTAAGGCAAACCTCGCTGAGCAATGAAGTATATGACCCTACCTCGATCACGAGGTGGCTGGGCAGTGCCTAATTTCCTGTTTTATTACTGGGCATGCCTACTTCAACAAATGGGAATTTTACTGGTTGGGGAAGGGGAGGTTAAGGTAGATGAGTTTCTGCTTATCTTTCAAATGTTGCTGGGCTCAAAAGCAGAGAGGAGTTTTTTCCCAAAATCTTGAGCCCAGCTATTATAAAAAAAAAAACACTTCAAGGTGGTTCAAGCTGCTCATAAGGTATGGCTCCAGGTTCGGAGGCACTTACAGATCGGTAGGATTAATTTTTATACGCCCACCTGTTCTTCAGCACTTCTATTTCCTCTGACACCACTATGGCCAGATGGAGATGAAAGGATATCCTGACCCTGGGAGATTTAGTGGATAACAGTGGTATTAGGGCCTACTCCTCGTTGGCATCCCAATTCGATCTCCCCAAACCCGATTTTTTTAAATACCTACAGATCCGGGATTATTTACTAAAAAAAAAGTGGATGTAGTGTGCCTGGCCCAAAAAAGCAACCTGTTAGAGGCAGTCAGGAGGCGCGGAAGGATTGGTACTTAATATCAAAGTCTCATCGAAACACAAAGTAACGATCTGGAGGTACAGAATCTAAAATGGAACACCAGATTATCCCAGGGAGGGAATATTTTACAAGATTCAATTGCTCTGGCTGATAAGCTCCTGATATCCTCCAGCCTTAAAGCACAACATTACAAAACTATGTTTAATTTATACTACACTCCCGCTAAAATTGCATGATGGGGTAGGTTAAATGAGGGCAAATGCACAAGTTGTGGGATGGATCAGGCCGACAGTTTACATATGTTCTTTGCATGTTCAGAGCAGAGACAGCTGATAAATAGGATGGAGGCCTTCTTGACGGAGGTTACAGGGACACAGACTGTGATTACACCCACGGTTATGCTCTTGGGAGTCCTGGAGGATGCAATGGCTAATCAGATGTAAGCATTCAGGTATTTAATATTTATAGCCGTGGCTGTGGCCAAATTGTGCATAGCATCACTCTGGCGGCAAAAAGAACCCCCATCCTTCGAAATGTGGAGAGGAAGGCTATATGCCATGTGTAATTTGGAACATAGTTTATATGCCCTTAAAGGACAACAGAAAGGGAGATTGGGTATCAAGATTTGGGGGGCCCTAGTTGATCACTTGGCGCTTACTACGGTTTAATATTTATTTGGGTGTATGTCATGTCTTGTTTCTTCTGTATCTGTTCTCTTATCTCCTTGGTGTCCATGAAGTGATATATATGTATTTATGTTGTTTATAGATATGATGAAGTACTTGACCATTATGATTGTATGATTGTATAGAAGCTCTACATGTATGTCTCTCCTTCTTCTCCTCGTCCTCTTTTTTTATTTTTTTTATTTTATGTTGACCAAAATGTTATGTTTTTGTTTTTGTAATTGTATATTATCAGCTATTGGCTTACCCAAAAAAAAGAAGAAAAACCCCCCCTTTTTTTTGTATTACATTGTGGGCGTGCCTTTGCTTGGTTGCTAATCGTACATAACGTATCTTTATGCTTGTTGATTTCAGTCCTCTCTGAAGCACTCCTAGCGACTGAACAGATGGGGCTCCACTCTGAGTGTATATGAATAAACAATTATTGGTTTGTATTCTCTACTGTCTGACCGACTGTTCATTTGGTATGGAAGGCTGAGAGGTGGTCATTAGTGACCCGGGTGGCCCGAAACGGGTCACTTCCTTCATTGCACCTTGTTACGTTTCAACCAGCCACCTAATGGTTTCAACGAGAAGTTCACAAAATCTACCCAGGTCTGAATCTGGGTTTTTCGAGTCTCCCTGAACCTGATCCTGTATTCCCCAGTCCAAAGCCCTCAATCAGAGGACCCAGCACCTCCCTTATTCAGTGTCAGGAGCCTATCCCTACACTTTCCTGAGAACAGCTCCCATAGAAGAGAGCCCTAATTCTTTTGGCTGAGTTGCCTCATTTTACAAGCCTTCTCAAAGGCTGTAAACCACTGGGTGATATGATATTATCACTCTCTGTATATTCAAGGACAATCCTTTTGGGGATCTTATGATCAAAAGCTTCTTATTTCTACCTATTTATAACTTTACTGCCACCAAAGATGGTTCCTAGGCCCAACTCAGCTCTTTCCATTTCTGTAGCCAAGAGTTTAGCTTCTAATTACATCCTCTTGGCCAGTTTTTGAAGATCTGCATCTTCACTGTCTTCTTCTGGGTTAGTTTGTACTCCTAGAGGAACTATCAGAAGGATTGCGGCTAGAATCATTGTCTAAGTCTTCATCCATCTCAACATCCACCTCCCCTTCTCCCGTAGGGGGTTCTTCCTCAGCAAGGGACCTGGCATTTTCTGCAAGCAACTTTTGCAGATGTGCCTTAGTGGGTCAGGGCCCAGTACTGAGGTCCCATGCTTGGCAGAGGGACTTACGTTTGCTCAACTTACGTTTCTGTAGAGACCCAGGTTGAGCTCCTGAGAGGAATCTGCTGCCCCAGTCATGACTTTTAAAGTAGTTGGGACCTTTTTTGGAATTTAACAAAACAATCCTCAGCAACCTTTTCTAAAGGGCCTAACTAACTAAAAGGCTTTTTAAATTATAAACAGTTTGAACTGGGGGACTTAACGCAAGGCCCTAGCAGTTTATTTTAAACAATTTAGAAATAATCGAAATAGACAAAAATGTTTCTATCTAAGAACAATTTTGGATTCCTTAGTGGTATCACTTATTAACCAAGTGGTGCAGCAAATGTCAAGTCTTGTATCCCACCCCTACACCACCAATGTAGGAAGCTGGCTCTTTATATAGTATACCAAAAAGAGGAATACTGTGCAAAGAGTCCTGGTATTCCCTCACGAGTAGACAGGGGCTTGCTCTAGCAATCCCAGGTTGCTCTTCTAGGGGGTAGTGTGGTCGAGCATCCTTGGGCTTATCAAAGAGGAGTGTTAGACATTTCCAAATACACACAGTCACTAAAATGGTACACACGACTCAATAAGGAGATCTACACCAATTTATAAGAACAACACATATCTTTATATATATTTAGGCGCCAGAATCAATACGATTAGGTAACTACATTTTGCAAGAGAAATACTTTTAGATTTGAAAAGCCGGCAGTGCATTTTTTAGTAGCTGCAATGTTATCCTATAGGAGGAAAAAACAAGAAAGGCATACAGGTAGAGTACAACGATTTATGAGACCAATCTCCTGGACTTAAGGTAAGTACTGGGCAAGGTCTAAGGCAGTACCAAGAGGTCACACCGGGTGGCACTGGGGGGTGGCCGGGTGCAGAGGTGCAGTACAGCGACAGGTACTCAATGTTAGTCTAAGGGGATCAGTCTTTGTCAAAAGAGTCTGCAGGTTTGGACAGTAGGCCAGACAGGATGAACCAACAGGGGGGCTCAGGCATCATGATGCTCGGGGATGTGGGAACACCTTCGGTCCTCTCCTCCATGGGCGACGGATGCAGAGGTGTCCTTAAGCTTTGGGTTTTTGTCATGGGGAGCCGTCGCAGTAGAGGGGACCTGCAAACAGAGGCTGAAGGTGGCATTGAGAAGTCCACAGCAGGGAGACCTAAGGTGTGCTTCAAATCTGGAGGGTTTGGGGCCACGTTGGCACTATTAGCCCATTTCAGCTTGGGCTAGGCGGCTCGGATGCAGTGGTGCTTTCTGGCATTGAGTGTTCGCGGTCCTGGAGCCTCATAGTTCATTCCAGGTGCCTGCAAGATGCAGAGGAGCAGCTTAGCTGTTCCATGGGAGTTCCTGAGTCTTTAGATAAGTGCTGACAGTCCTCCCAGGCTTTGGAGGATCAGCAGCTTGCAGTGTGAGATGACTTTGACGCAAATGTCGTGAATAAGCAAAGAGGTCGGCAAGGTTGGCGCCAAGCCAGTTGCTCCTTCATCTGTTCTTGCTTTGCTTGGTCCTTCTTCTTCTTTTAGTCAGCAAGATCTGCTTTCCTGGGGCTCGCCTAAATACGAGATTTCCGGGCGTTTGTGGAGTGTACGGTAGTAGCCAATTAGTTACTGACCCCTGGGATCACAACGCCCCCTATATGACCACTTCCTGTGGAAAGTGGGCATTGCACTGTCCCAGAATTCCAAAGTTTGCCAACATCAAGATGACAGACTCTGAAAAGTGGTATCCAGCTCAGGTTAGCCCACCTTATGGGTGGCCCTAGGCTGGGGGTGGGCACGCCGATCTGACTACTAATTTTCCACCTTGTCTAGGCGCCAAAGGTACCCAGGTCAATGGGGAGGGGGCATGGGGGCAGGGGCGCCATCCTCTCCTGTGAGGAAAGCCAGATTTGCATACCAAAGGTGGAGGGTTACTTGAAGCTCCCTGCCTGGGAATGCTAGTTTGCAGGTCATCTTGTGGGAGGGGGTTGAAACACCCTCTGCCCAAGCAGGCTTTGATCCTGACCTCCTGAGAGCAAAGGGCCTCACCTTTGGGGTCAGAAAAGCATGTGGGGTGACAGGCTGGCTGAAACCAGTCCATGAACAGAACAGTAGTTGGTAGGTCTTCAAGGGGCATCTCTAAGGTGCCCTATGGGTGAATTATTAATAAATCCATCACTGGAATCAGTGTGGGCTTTTTAATACCGGGTGTTTGATACCAAACATCTCTGGTTTCAGTGAAGCCATCATATAGCCAGGGAACTCATTTTTAACAGTGCCCAGCATATTTTCTCAAAATGGCCTACCTCGTTACTTGCCCTGGCAGTAATAGAACTGACCAGCACAGGAGGATATCTGCTCATGCAGAGATATCCCCACATGTAGGATAGTGCATACTGCCTTAGGGTTGTAAGGCTACTGTAGGGGTGACTTACCTGTACTGCATGCACTGTCTGTGGGCATGGCACACAGGGATGTGGCCCATGTCATGTTTTCACTTTTTTTGTCTGCACCAAGACATGCAACCTACAATGGCAGTCTGTATGTGTTTGGCGAGGGGTCCCTAAGGGAGGCATAATTCGTGCTGCAGCCCTTAAGGACTCTCTTTAGCCTCCTTGCCCTAGATATCGGGGGTACCACTTACTAGGGACTTGCAGGGTGTGCTAAAGGTATTGCCAATTGGAGGAGCAATTGTACAGTTTTGGGAAAGAGATCTGGCACTGGGGACCTGGTTAGCAGGAACCCAGTGCACTTCCAGTCAAAATCACCTCAAATACCAGGCAAAAAGTGGAGGTGACAATGTCAAAAAGGGACACTTTTCAACACAGGACATGTCAGTGTGCTGATACGGGGACAATGATTTATTAATAATTATAGTTCACAGGGCTGTCTGTTTACTGGTGGGGGAGAGGGGTTCTGCACCCCTACACCAACCTTAGCTCCACTCGAGACAAAAGTACGGGAAGAGCCTCTCTGTGAAGGGGGCCTTTGTGAAGGTGTAGAGACTTTCCATGGAGTCAGCATTGTAGAGGGACATCCGTCTCCCCTCATAGTACAGATACACCCCCAGCTTCAGGGGATTCTCAACTCGGGACAGAGGGGTCCGTGGAGAGGTTAGAGTCTTGTAGTGACCATCACACCACGTCACAGCCCAGACTCCCCCCTCAGGTGACCATTTGAAGAGTTTCTTCCTGTTCACAGACTCCGCTGCGACCCCCACCTCCCACTCTCCCCCCTCCTGCAGAAGCTCCACCTCCCAGTAATGTCTGCCGGAGGTCAACCCCTTGCTCCCCAGCACACAGGGCCAGGAAGTAAATCTCTTGCTGGTGTATGGCAGGCGCTGTGCTGTGTCCGTGTCTCTCACACATCTTCGCCCCTCAGACAGGAAGAGCCGAGGATCAGCTGTGTCTGGATCCAGAGTCACCATCACTGCAAAGAAGAGACTCATATTTAGAGATTTAATTACACAAATAAAGGCTGTAATTACGGTTTCTGTTTTACATATGATTAATTTAAACCTCATCTGGAAGGAGAACACTGTGCTAGAGAGCACTCGGCACTAGACTGCTCACTTCACTAAAGCGTGCATTCATCTAGATCACACACTACACCAAAGAGCACACTGCACTACATAGACAGGACATTTTACTAAACACTACACTGCACCATGCAGCATACTACACTACTCTACACACATAGTGCTCAGTGACTATGTAGGGCCAAAACCCCAAGCCTACTTGAGTGCCGGAATGAAGATAAGCAGGAAGGAAAACTTTCTAAGGCTGCGCATGGGGGTAATTGCGATCAAACCTCATCTTCCCCCATGGGAAAGGGATGGCGGAACTCCGACCTGTCGACTATGTGGAAATGGAAAGGAAGATATTACTCATGTTATTTGCAACTGTTCTAACCTAAAGGACATAAGATGTATTTTGTTACGTCCCTTTTTAGGTATTACGGCATCCGGACCTGTAGGCAGGCAGTGAAGCTCTGCTTCAATCCTACTGACGTTCAGCTTAACTGTCGGCTAACAAAATTTTTTGAAATGGTAACTAAGAAACTTAAAACTCTGTTGCCAACAGGAACATGCTAAAAAACTTTTAAGAGTCTACTCTGTTTTAGTCCTACTTGCACTTCACTTACCCAAATTCTAAATTGGACAATGGACCTCGTTAAGCTGAGCATTTGTTCTAAGAAATTGTGGTCGTCACTGCTAGCCAGTATTTTATGAGACGTAAGAGTCTATGAGGATCTTTTTAAAATAGTTAACACCACATTAAGTGTTTTTTAATTGTTTTTAATTGTATCTATTTGTGTACAAGGGGAATTTTTTGTTATGTATTTGCAAAGATTTTAACTAATCAAGCAGAAAATAAATAAACTTCAAACTTCAAACTTCAAACTACTCTACACACATGAAGCATACAACACTTGAAGCATACAACACTTGAAGCATACTACAGTATGCCACAGTACCATAAATGATGCATACTACACTACACCACACTGCCACACATGACGCATACTATACTACACCACACTGCCACACATGATGCATACTGTACTACACCACACCACACATGAAGCATACTACACTACCCCACAACAATACTATACTACACCATGCTACCACACGTGAAGCATACCACATTATACTGCACACTTGACACACGCTCCACTACAAGACACTACCACACATGAGGCATATTACACTACACCACAAATGAACCACACTACACTACACCACACTACCACACATAAAGCATACCATACTACACCACACTATCACACATTTCGCATCCTACACTACACCAGACATGAGGCATACTATACCAGACCACACTATCACATATGAACCAAACTACACCACATTGCCACACATGATGCATACTATACTACACCACACTATAAAACATGACACATCCTACACTACACAACACACAAGGCATACAATACTACACCACACTGTCACATATGAACCAAACTACACTGCACCACACTATCACACATAAAGCATACTACATCTCACATGAACCAAACTACATTACACTACCACACATGGCATATACTACACCACAATATCAGACATGAAGCATACTACACTGCACCACACAAGAAGCACACTACACTACACCACCAGACATGAACCAAACTACATTACATCACACATGACACATACCAAACTACACCACACAGTAGGCATACTATACTACACCACACTACACAGCTGAAGCATGCTACAGTACACCACACTACCACACATGACATATACTATACTACACCACACTACAACACATGATGCATACTACAATACACCACACTGTTACACATGATGGATGCTACACTACACCACACCACACTAACACACATGATGCATACTACAATACACCACACATGAGGCATACTATACTATATCCCACTACCCGAAATTAACCAAACTATGCTATACCACAGTACCACACTCAAAGCATACTACACTAAGCCTGGGCGTTAAACTCCAATCCGCCAGCGGAATTCACTGAGTTTTGGGCACTCTGCGATCTGCTTCAAGCATGAAGTTTGGCAAAAAAACTCAGCCTACCGCCGGCGGAGCAGAGTTTACTGGTGCACGCCCAAGGGTGCATACAGAACGTGCTGTGCTCAAGTCTGAAGCCGCTCCTGTTGCTTTCTTTTTTTCTTAAATACATTTTTTTATTGCCAGTGAAAGCGAAAGTGAAACACTTACTGCCATTTAGTATGTTTTAATTTGTTTCGGCAAGGCAGGAGCGCATACCCACCTCCTCCTTGCAGGATCAGTGCTGGGAAGCGGATGTGCTGGCTCTGTATGCAGTTCTGCCAAGTATCACGCATCAGGCGTTAGACTAACGCATTTCAGTGTGGTGCTCCACATCACCGCACTGAAATGCATTGTCACGCATATGATGCATTCCACATTATGTGTCTGCTGAAGTGCTGCCTAAAACTGAATAGTGAGTGTGGCAGCTATCAGCATGTCGTCCGTGGCCTGCACGCGCAGCTCGTGCAGGCTTGGTGCGCCCGCAGTTAAGCTACGGCCCGCTGGCAGGCAGCTCACTGCTCTGCTACAATGTATCTTAGTTAATCCCCGCAGCGCCATTGCCAGACAGTCAGGTTGTAATAAATCTGGCGCCCGTGGCGCTGCGGGGTGAGGTCATGTCCTGCTCCCGACAAGGAGATTTTGAGCTGCTGGGTTGGGGTGAGACCCTTACGGGTGAGTAGTCGCGCTTTACAAACCCCTGATAAAATTAAAACAAACACTGTCAAATGTAGCATCTGAAACAAAAGGTGCACAGAATCGAAAGGAGGAGGTGACTCAACATATAACGCTGCCGACTTTGGAGCTGGAGAACAGGGTTCGAGCCTCAGCGTGGGCTGTATTAATCATAAATAAATAAACGAAGATCTCAGATGGGGGTGGGGAGAGACAAATAAAATAAGCATTGGTAATGCAATAGGGGGAGGGGCGTGAGAAGGCATGGGAGGGGGGAGGCACGGGAAGAAAGTAGTCTGTGCAGTAAAGCGGCCAGTAGCCGTGGAAGGACACAAATGAAGACATGTCCATCATAAGGAGGGACTAACAAGCCTACAACCAATCGGAAGTCAGCATTTAAGACACAAGCCAATGGAAATGATGGGTGGAGAGTGGGCGGAGCTTCCACAAAGCTTCCAGGCTATAGTGTATACTGCATGTCTCAACGAGACAACGCAAGCGCTGCCTAGGCGAGACCTAAAAAGACCATTTGCAACACCAATAGCTCCAAATTTTACGAATGCGAGACCTATTGAATTGCAAATTATTGTTAATGTCTGGGCAACGGGAGGTCACAGTGCGACTTGCCATAGCAGCTGCATTGAAATTTCTGTTTTTGCTTGTCGGATTTAACCAAGGCAGAGCCAGCTTTTGAAAAGTTTTCACTGTTCATTCCCCGGAGTTTAGGATGAATGAGTATTTGGTTTTTTTGGGTATCCCAGAATAACTGAAACCAATTAACGTGTGATCTCTAAAGAAAGTGTAGAAGAGGATCTTAAAGCACAAAAAAGTAAAATTCTGCAGGTGAATCTTGGAGTACATTTTATATAGCACCTGCATTCAGGAACTCAGATCATGTATTTTTTTATTAAATAGAGCAGAGCTGAAACCCAGAGAAGCCAGACAAAAAACGCCTCTTTTTAGCAATTGTGGCAAGCAGTGCTTCATTTATGAGGGTGGTTGCCGCAACTTATTTTTATTGTAAGACTGAAGCGGATGGGAGAAGGTAGGTATGAATCAGAATCTGCAACAGTTAGTTTAAGAGACAGGGGGGCAGATTTACAATAAACCAACGCAGTGCGGTGCTGCAAGTCATTTTGCTGCGCCGCGCTGCGTTAGTTTCGAAGCACAGGGATGCGATATATTTACAACAATATGTCGCATCTCTGTGCTTCCCCCTGCGCTGGCGCACAAACTGCTGCCATGCGCCGGCGCAGGCAACCTTGCACCATGGTGCAAGGATGCCTGCATCATGGGGAGATTGTTTTTGTGCAGCAAGGGGCACCTTCCTGCACAAAAACAATCAATTGAAGTGATTTCCTCTTCCAATGTGTGCTGTAGAATTCAGCACACATTGAAAGAGGAAATAAGCGAGGAGAAATGAAAACATTTCTCCTCGATGCACCTCGCTACGCCACCCCTAGGGTGGCGTAGCATTCTGACGCATTTCCAGATTTACAATTTCTCGTAAATATGGAAATGCATCAGTGGACATGGGTGTTGCGTGGGAACACCCACAGCAACACCCATGTCACGCCCCTAACACGCAAAGTGTTGCGTGAACAGGGGCGATATTTACAAGCACAGGTTAGGTCACGCAGGGTGACTTTACCTGTTCTTGTAAATATCACTTAGCAGGCTGCGCCACCGGTGCGTCACGCAACGTGATGCACCGGCAGCGCAAGGGGCTTGTAAATCTGCCCCAGGAAGTTTAGGGTGGTTGGAGAAAGAGTTGGGTGGCTTAAGGTATAGAGGATACGCAGCATATTCACCAACTCTGGAGTTCAGCAGCGTGATCAACAGCCCATCAGTGAATGTCTCAACAGATTACAAGATCCAAGCAGATGTGATTTAAAAAAAATATAACATTCTGGAATGCCTTTTGAAAGCGATTGTTGGGTAAGCCATCCATCTAGGTACTTTGCATTATTACGATTATATCTCTATTAACAGGCAAAAAATTTTTTTTTTAAATGAACACCCCTCTGCCTATGATTTTTTTTGGGCTGAGATAAAAGCGTCTCTTAATTAGTTTCATTTTTGGGAGTACAACGTGTTCGGTCAGACCCAAACCGGAACTGACATCCGATTTCGAAACTTCTCTCTCCCTGTGTCCTTCCATGAAAGAATGTATTTACAAATGGTAAACATGGTGCCAGGCACCAGGAAAAGAAAGTGCTGGAGGCCCGGGGGCACAAGAAAACAAGCATTGGCATAGCCAATAGGTCTTGCCTTTGGGACCTTATAAGTATTTAATTAGGCAGCACAATATCCTTGGTGCAACATCAACTGTTGCATAGCTAAACACTTATAAGGTCCCAAAGGCGAGACCTATTGGCTATGCCAATGCTTGTTGTTTTCTTCCGGTTCATCACTGAAGCCTGTTTGGAACACTCTGAATCTAGCCATTGAAACTGGTGTGCTGCCGAGGTTTCAGTATTCTTTGTTTCAAGCCCCTGCACATTTATCTCTATCCCACTTTTGTTGCCAACCAAAAATAACAGACTTTCCAAGGGAAATCTCTCACTGGGAAAGAGAAAGATGCCTTTTTGTATATTTATTGCTGTCGATCTCTTATATACATATTCCCACATCCAGAACTCTGCTTTCACACTTCTGTGGTAAAGAATGTTTGCACCAAACACTGCTTTACTACCAAGGACATCAAACCACCTGTCAAAAATGTTATATGTTCCTGCTCTCTGTCTACGGCTGTATGAGCTCCCTGTCAAGCATCTGATTGCTCGGATGTCATAGCTGCAGCACAAGTTTCATTCATTCCGAACTGTGAAATTGGACTAGTAATGTTGCCCCACAACACTGTAGGGATGGTAGCACAATTCATCAGCTGTTTAAGTATTCCTTCTTGTGAGCAATGAACGCCCAGATTATCAATCTGTCCCGAGGCCTTCTTCCCGAACCGCTTGCACTTCCATGTTGCAGAATAAAGCTGGATTTCAAAATGTTTGCTAACACAAGCATGATCAGCAATGTAGGTGCAGAGGTGTGCACCTCCATCCGCCCAGTCTCCCAAAGTGTAGAATTTCAGTCCTCGAGCTTTCATGCACTTTGGAGGCCGGGCCTTCAGAAAAGGGGAGTAGGCAGGGCATTCTTTCACGGGTCACGGGCTTCTGAGGACCCTGTAGGTGGGGAAACAAGATTAACAAAGTGTTTGCCAAATTATGAGGCCTTGTTGCACTGCTGAACCACAGAAGCATGATTTTATCATGAATCTCTACCAGGACATTGTCAATGACCGCTACCGCCTCCTGTTGCCCCTCCTAGAATTGCTGACAACCATTCAGAGAAGTAGCCTGCTCACTTGGAAAGCCTGAGTAATATGTTCCTCTGCTGTGTGTCTGTGTAGAGCACTGTCTCCAAATGAGCAAGTGCGTGAGTAACATGAACTCAGAGCTGATAAACTATACACTATAAATATTTATATGTTATTAAATAATAACGTGCACCATATTTCTTTATTCTGAAAACAGACTACTGACCAAGCCTACTCTTCAGTTTACATTTCATCCTACACTAAGTTTATAAATTCCTTGGAACTATGGATAATTCTTCAAACTTGATGGTTCAGCCTGGGTCTCAATCATATCTGCCTTGGTGAAAGACCCTTAGGTGGCTCTTCTGCAGCTGTGAACTCTGGAGGGTCTGCACATAAATATACGTAAGACTGGAAATTATCGCCCCATCAGCACATTTTATTTACTACAACGATGGCATCTAGCAGAGCCATAGCATATACCTAAATTGTTGCATCTCACAGGGATGCCAATTCAGTCTCAGGGTCTAAGGGACAGTCCTTAGGGTGGCACACGTGTATTAGTTGAACAGCTGATTACTGCCTAAAGGATGTCTTAACAGTTTTGTTTACCAGCTATGATAGGGGCTGGGCTCATCACTTACACACCTATGGTATGAGTAAACCAGAACTACAAGATTCAGAATGCATTAAGTTGTCACTCTAAAGCCCAGGGCTGGAAACACCATGTGTATGCTCATAGTGAGTGTGCAACAAGTGTCCACGTTCCCCAACTGGTCCACTCAACATAATTTCACTCAACACCACACTGTTCCATGCTACACTATTCAGCTCCACACAACTCCATTCCACACCACATAACTAAACACAAAACCACATTATTCTACTCCAGAACACAATTCAATTACACAACACATATATCCAATTTACAACACACAATTCAACATCACACCGCAAAATCCAACAGCACACCACGTAATTAAACTCCACTACATAACACTCCACTCCACAACACAAAACACCATTCAACATATTTACACCCCATTACACTCAATCCCTCTCCACATAATTCCCCAATAGACTGAAAAACAAAAAATTACTATCCACATAATACAACTGCACACCATCCACATAATTCAACTACACAAATCCACTCCACACCACACAATGCCACAACTAACAATTCCAATCCAACTCACATAATTCCACTACACACCACATACCTCCACTCCAATTTATAACACATATGTAAAAAACATTTACATTTACAACATCAAGGGTCAGATGTATGACGCTTGCATTTTGCAACACGCAAATTGCGTCGCTATGTGACTCGCAATTTGCGACTCGCAAAATGCAATGTACAACAGTGTCTCAGACACTGTTCGCGTTTCTCAATGGGGTCGCAAATTGCATGCCTCATCAATATTCATGAGGCAAACGCAATTTGCAACCCCATTGGGAATGGCTAGCACTAACAGGAATGGTGGCCTGCTGGGGTCAGCAGACCACCAGGTCTGTGACTGCTTTTTCAATAAAGCATTTTTTTCTTAAATGCAGCCCGTTTTCCTTAAAGGAAAACGGGATGCATTTCAAAAATAAAAATTAAACTTTTCAGTTTCATTTTTTAAGGGCAGGCAGTCGTCCCTGGGACCACTTCCTGCTCTTAAAAGATATTTTCGCACCCATTCACAAAGGGGGAAGGGGTCCCATTGGGACCCCTTCCCATTTGCGAATGGTTTACCACCTACTTGAAGTAGGTGGTAAACTGCGAGTGTTTTCCGGCCGCAAATGCGGTAGCAAATCAATGGTACATACCATTTTACCTCGCTATTAGGAAGGGATGTCCTTGGCACGCCCCTTCCTAATAGCGAGTCGCAAACACTATTTTGCGAGTCTGTGACTCGCAAAATAGCGTTGGCACATACCACCACCGTTTTTTGCGGTCGCAATAGGGTTGAATACGTTTTTGCGACCGCAAAAAACGGTCGTACATCTGACCCCAAGAGCTCTAACTCTTTTTTTAACACCCAAACACACAGATCTGGAGCTTAGCTCCTACCTATTTGTTCTTTTTTGTAACCGACAACGCAAAGCTATCCACCCAATTTCAAACCCTCAAAGGTATCCACACAGTTCCACGCCAGACAATTCAACTTCACACATTTCCGTTCCACACCACACAATTCAACACCAAACCACATAATACAACTCAACAGTAAAATTTCACAACACACCACATACGTCCAATCCACACCACAATTCCACATCGGGCCACAAATTCAACAACACACCACATAATTAAATTCCACTACATAGCACTCCACAACACAAAATACCATTCCACAAAATTGCACTCCATAACACACTATCCCACTCCACATCATTCCACTACACTCAATACCACATAATTACTATCCACATTGTTCCACAGCACATAATGCCACATAATTCCATTACACAAATCCACTCGACACAGTTCCACGCCACACAACTAACTAATTCAATGCAACCCACATAATTCCACTACACACCACATAGGTAGACTCCATAACACATAAGTAAAAAAAAAACATTGCCATTAACAATACAAATAGCTCTAACTCAAACAAATGCGAGACCGATTGCATTTACAATGCTTGTTTAATACTTCTTAAAGAGATTGGAGGTTTTTTAAAACTAATCAAACATGCTGGGCACATGGCACTGTATTTCATTATATTGTACTGTTAGATACTTAATGAGTGTAAGTCCTCAGAGCACAGAGTGAGTGCCTCAGTCCTGGGAGAGCAAGATGTGTTCCTTAATCAGCCTTGCATTACGTCAACAAGTACAGCTTTCTAACTACAAGGATTTTTGGAATCAATTTTACACTACTAGGTATGCTTTGACAGTAATATATTTTTCACATTTTTATTGTATTTCTAATGTGAGAACAAAGGCAGAACTTGAGACTAAAAGTGCCTTGTTGGTGATCATCCACTAAACTCTGAAAGTAAGATAAACCATCCCAGTGAAACACCCACCTTACTGAGGTTGTAATGAAGGTTTTTTAGAGCACTCACTACCTGAAGTAAGCGCTATGCTGGTTTCTAGGCACTCCCACTGTTGCAGTGGCCTCCCCTTTGGAGTAAGTGGCAGTAGCTTGTTTCAGAACAATATCTGTGCAGAATACGGTTTAAAATTGGCGTCCCAGTACCCGAGATACTATTTCATTACAATGGAACAGCCGCGCCATGACTCCAAGGTCGCGATAGGAAGAAGCTTACTTTTAAATGTACCCTGTCAAGTGTTTAATTTATTACGGTGCAGGACACGGGGCAATGTCAACTGTTTAAAAGTATCTTGTTGCCAGCTACATGAAGTTTTCTTTGCCCAGAAAGGCCATTTCGTGATTGGTCAAGCACACAATAGCACTTGACATGTACCAGGCGTACCACGTGGTCATTTAAGTACCACGCCTCTGGTGAAGGGTTCGTGCGTACTCTTATCAAGCCCGGCCCCCGCCCCTTAAGGGGCGAGGATGTGGTCTAACGGCCAGCGCTGCAGACTTGGGAGCTGGGAAAACGGGCTTGAGTCTCAGGCGTCGGTTCAACATCCTGTGTTTCGGGGCAAATCACTTAATGTGCCCGTGCCAAACAAAATGTTGTGATGTAACTGGTGCTCTGCTCATCTAAAGCGCTCCAATACCTCCGGGCCGAGTTTGCGCTATATAAAACTGCAAAAAATAAATTCCACTTTGAGACGGGTGAGGAGTGGAGAGATGCAGAGAGCGCGTGGAGGTCCAAGAGGGAGCGGTAGAGAGTAGAAAGGAGAAGAAGAAAGATTACAAAAAAATGCTAACTGGGTTGTTTTATGGACTCTCTCATCTAAACAGGAATAGCGCTCCTCTCCGCGCACTCCATTTGTTACAGCAAAAAGCTAACTTCCCTGCGTGCGGGGTCGTTAAGACTCAGTGCTGAAACATTAGCTACGGAAATGCTGTTGTGAAATGGGTTACAATTCTTCCTCGAGCTCCTGGGGCTTGTTGGGAAGACTGCAGCAAAGCTGCTTCCTCTTCCTGCAGACTTTGAAGGAAACAGGCTAAATATAATGAGGCTGTCCGAAGGCGCGCAGTCTGCACAGTGCAGATGATGGCTCGGGCGGTGCGGAGGCCCCCTGTTTGTCCTGATAACAATTGGGTTAACCCTGCCTTGAGGCGAGAGGAAGGAACCCGTCTTGGTATCTGCAGCCTGCGCTCTGGAAGTCCTCACTCCTTATGGGTTCCTGTCATTGTGAATGCCACGAAGGCTCGCCTGTATTACTACAGATAATGAGTGACTCACGGGCTCCAGCCCCGATACCCGTGACTCGGCCGCCTTATCAGTCCAATGCGAAATGTCGCTGCTACGAAGAACCAAGCACCATAAAAGGGCTCCCCAGCCTTCCCAGGCGCTACTGAACAGCAGGGTGGCAGAGTGCCCCGGCGCAACTACTGCAATGTACTATTTAGCAGGGGAGGGGTGCGTGCCACAGAGAGGTCACCCGGAAGTGGAGTGATCCCACCCCTTTATACTCGACCTCCTAACTGCGATTTTAGGACTACAATAATTTATACACGAGGTACACTTTGAATTTCGAAATGCGTGTGTACTTCGGCATGGTGGGGTGGATAAGGTTGAGCAGCCGGTGATGTACACAGGGTCGGGGTGAGAGAAAAACAAGCGCGCGCGCCTCGCGCTGAAAGTTAAAAAAAAAAGGCGAGACCTAAAATGCAATGGGTGAAAGAGGAGGATACCTGAATGGTAGGGGAGACGCGTGCAGGCTGCAGCAGTAGGGACGTCAGAGGGGGGGGGGGAGAGAGGCGGAGGGGTGCACCCGCGAGTGGTGCGCGCGCGCTTGGGAGAGCAGTCTTCACTTTTCAAGCACTGCACTCGTGCTTGTGGCGCGCCGCTGCTCGCTCCCGCAAGGTGGATGCCGCCACAAGCACGAGTGCAGTGCTTGAAAAGTGAAGACCGATGGCTAAAGGCCCTCCTAGAGCAGCGCATGCGCGCTGCCTAGGCAAGACCTAAAAAAGTGGTGGAAACTGCCAAAAACAAGATTTACAGCCTTGTTTTAATTGCGCTCCCACTGCCTGTGTGAGAGAACACCAGGGGCTTTCCAGCGTTGTGGCATGTCTGCGGGGTGATTTAATTTTTTTTTTTTACTCTCGCTGCTAAGCATGATTCTGTGGAGAAGTGCACGTATTTTCTGTGAAAAGTGAAAACACAGTGCCGCCTTTCAGTCGTCTACTTTGTGCTGTGGACTAAAGGAAGAGTCGGATGTGCTGAGTAAGGAGCGAGGTGAAAGCATGGCAAATGACACAGCAACACTCAGTGAGGAGTGGGTGTTTCCGAGCAGTCAGGGAGACCCCAACCGGAAACAGACTTTTTTTTTGTAATTTGAGGTGAGGTCGGGTGTGACCGCGCTAAATGAGAAGTGCCAGGCCTTGCGAGGGGGGGGGGGCTGGAGGTGGATTCAGGAGGATTGTTAAAGAAGCACTGTGCCTTATAAGCCCAAAAACATTGAAAGCTGCATGTCCCGTAACTAATGCAAGCCCGCTTAACAATGTAAGTCTCGAAGGACAGGCTGCAATAGCAAGAGTGGGAGGAGGCTTCAGTCTCTGAGGGAGCTCGCAAGCACGGTCAGTTTTAGTGACTCGCGCTGCAGCCGGCTTCAGGGAACGGCAGAGGAGGGATGTAGGTGTGGCTCAGGAAAGTCTAAACCCTGCTGAAAAGAGAGCCTTCCCAAGGAAATTGAAAAATAAGTGCAAGGAAGTGTAGACAAATAGACAGAAAAGCATTCATACAGGTACCAGGGCCAGTCGCCAGGGATGAACACAACCCACTGAAAGGCGGGACAAATGTGAGTATTAGCCAAAGAAAGGAAGGGGTTTTAAAAGAGCACACAAAGGAACCAATGGGAAGCGAGGGGTGTGGTCAATCTCCCTCGAGCGCATGCCCGCTGCTAGGCTCGACCTAAAAAAGGGACTCTATATCACACCCATGGCCTATGCACACCATCTGTGTAAAGCTCAGCGGTCCAAGCAAACTTAACTATAAACTAGCTTCACCTTCCCTAGCATGCTGATCTACGCACTTGCCCTAGTTTGCCACACGCCACATGCTGGGGCGAAGGATCAGATGTAGTCTCTTATCCTGTGTTGGCAGCCTCCGGACGGCCCTCTGCCCCTCCGCCCTGCGGATTCAGCAGAACTTTTAATCAATTATGGCATCTGCTAACCGGTCTTGTTGTGCAGATGTGAATCCGTTCGGGCAGGGGTCCTTGTCCTTTGGCAGCAGTCGGGCTCGATAACCTAATCTCTTTTGGCTGGCTTGCCAAAATGTTTCTCGGATATAAATTCACCTTGAAAAAATTAAAAGACAAGAGGCGTTTGGCAAAACGGGAACAAGCTGGTTTATTTAAACGCAGTGGCCGGGAGGCAGCAATGAGTCGTGTCTGAAGACTGTCTCGAAGTACAGAGGTTTCGGCCAGCATTATATACGGTTCTTGAGGTACAATAAACCGATTACACACTCTTGTAGAGCACATAAATCCGGGCCAACTCATGAACCATAAATTCAACTATTTGATAAAGGGCATAGGTGGCTCTTGACTTTGTGCAGGTCCATTGTGTGCCAGTGTGTATGTGTCCAGATATCCGGCATGGGGAGCGCTTGATGCTGTGTTCTGATTGGCTGAGTGTTCCTAACTGCATGTGGCACCTGACTTTGTGGTATTTTTGGGAATGAGGTCCCCTTTGGCCAATCGTGTTTTATTAGTGCAAATCTCCTCTGACCTTTTGTGCTGCAGCTGCCTATCTGTGGTATCAATCTGGGTTTTGCCTGTTCGCGCGTTTGTTTTCGGGCTAAGTGTACTCCACCTGTGACCTATCAATCAGTAGGCTTTGGTTTGGGTTGCAGGGCCTGTCTGACCACGTGTTTGTGACTCGGGGTTGATGGGGAGGTCATCTTGGGCAGATTCGACAGCAATGATACAAGTTTGTTATTACGTGTACCTATAACATGTCATGGCGTACATCGACATCGTATTGACAGTATGTGTACATATATCATGGGGTACATTGACATCACATTCACCAATACTAACAGGGTGATCCTTTGAAAGGTCAAGCTTGAACAACCTACAGCCAATACATGGGGTTTACCTACTCAGCTGAGGAGGATTTTCCCTAATACTAAGGACGTATCCTGTTAATAGGTGAGTAGTGCTCTTTGGGTATACAACATGAAACTACTCAGGTGATCCATTAAACAAGAGCCAAAACTAAAACGTTGGTAGCAACATGTTGTAAGGCTTGTACCTTTTCGGTAAAACTGTGCGTTTGGTGGACAACATAAATATCAGGATTGTGCCAGACTGATTCCGTGCACACCCTCAGGATATGTTGGCGTATAGTCCTGCTAGTTCACAGTGCACCATCTGCACCATTACAAGAAAGTGAAAAGTATGGACAATTCCACCATTGTGCTATAACAGTGAATATATCCTGGCATATAAGCACTGTGTTATAGTGTACTCCTACCTAGTGCTACCTAACCTGGTTTTGCCTAGGGTGGGTGATCTGCCAAATCCATTTTGGGTGGTCTAACTCCCCATTACCTGTGAGTAAGTGTCATAAGATTGTCTGTCTTGGTCATAAGCTGGACATCCCTCTTCGCCGGGGTAAACAGGAATCGGCTGGGTTTCCGCCATGCAGAAACCTCACACTGTCAGTGAAATGCTCCAGTTACCTAAACAAGGAAGCAAAGCTGTATATATAATAACAACACCCATGCTGCAATGCCGAAGCCCCAGTCAGGCCACTATTGTTTATCCTATTTTGTTAGCTGTGTCGCCTACCGGACTTCAATAAACAGTAACATTTGCTCAGTGAACTTTATCCCTAGTACTGAATGTTCAAGGTGTCATGATAGTGTGCCTACGAAGTGGAAATGTAAGCAATGCAGTTTCAGGGAATATTATACTGCACAAAGACACATGCAAATGTATGTCAAAAATCACTGTGTAAGAAAGAAGGCAAATTAAGAAACATGAGCATGTGAAATCCTACCCGCATGACACCCCCACTCCGGGAAAATGAGCAAATGTAATGTTTTGCGTGCTTAACTGATAGGAGTGTTTTTGTGGAAAACCTTTCGGCAAGAGGGTGCCAGTGCTCAAAGCGTTGCGAAATGTCATAATGTCTCCATCTATTCTATACTGGAGCGAGGCACTGCAGTGACTACAGCATGTTGCACTGCTGCTTTTGTGGCTTCATCAGCCAATGAATTCCCTGCAACGTGTATTCCTACTTATCGGTGACTCCGTTTGCGAATAACATGAGCCCGTTGCAAACTTGCTTTAAGTTTAGCCACCTGTCCCCAAAGCATCTTATGCCTGATTGTGTACCCTTTTGAGTCTCTGAATCCATTCTGGCTCCAATGGTGTAAATACTTATTGAAAGACAGGACACAATAATACGAAACACACATTGTAAATGTGGGGAACTCAGTATCTGTATTCTGCAGTGCCAGAATTAGAGCTTTCAGTTCAACCAGCTCTGCAGTGCAATCACTGAGTGACTGTGTGAATGTTTTATGAGGTTGGAATTCTCCATTCCTCATTTTACCCTTCACCACTGCGCAAGCGAAAGACTATTGGTGGTTTGTTCCTATTTCGGGTTAGGCAGAACCATCAGTGTAGATTATAAAATCATACTGATCTAGAGGCATTATTACACTGGGCAGAAGATAGTCGTATTCATATTGGATCTATGCTTGTGTTTGTAGTGTAGAGTCAAAAACATAATCTACATCTGTTGCTGTGAGTGAGTTGGCCTATTGTATCTCACTTGGATGTAAAGCTTTCACATTAGGAACACTGGCCTTTGTAACAGTCTCTAAGGCTGGAATGGGAGTCACAGGTATTAGTCGTTTTCCAGGAGCAAATTATATTTCTTTCACTACAGCACTGCCCTCAGGATCTTTTCTGTCGGTGCAAAACACATTTCTGCATTTGTGTATAGGTGCGATTTATATGCAATTGGTATAGTGCCTCCTTCATTGAATGTGAAATGTGTCATAAGTCAAACCTGATATTCCTGCAATTATGTGGATAACCAGATTTGTGGTGTTGACGTGTGTGTAAGTGTTTTGAAGCTATCATGTCAGCTTGTACTGAAGGCAAAATCTGTGTGTGTTCAGATGTCCAATGTGTACTTGAAAAGTCTGGACATATTCACTCATAGAACGGTTTTACCTGCTATGCATAATCTGGTATGTGAGTTCTGCCGAAATTTAGAAAACCCAATATCGATTGGAGTTTTTCAATTTATTTGGAGGTTGTAAAAGTGCACACTTCTCTAAGAAATGTGTTGCAAGACTTTTGCCTTCACTTGACAACTTGTATCCCAAGGAAACTGAGATAGGCAATTTTTGATTTTATGAAGTTTCATTTGTAGCCCATGTAAGCAAATCCTAGAATTATACGATCTACTCTGGCCAGGTGTGCTGTTAAGTCATCATATGTCATCCACATTGGACAATGCTTGGTCTTACAAATCTTGTAACAGTTCTGTTACGCAGGCAGAGAACAGCCCAGGGCTATTCCTATACCCTTGTGGCAATCAACAGAATTGCTTTTGAGAGCCTAAAGTACTAAATGCAGTCAAATACCTGCTTTCAGGTTCTATGTTTTGACAGAAAAACCCATTCGAAATGTCTAATGTGGTTTTATATTTTTTGCGCACTATATTGTTTATTAGTGCTGGTCCAAGCGCGTTTGTACTGCAAATGTGTGGGTAGCACTGTTCAATTTTCTGTAATCTAAGACTAAATTATATGAATGGTCTTATTTCATTACAGGAAACAAAGGATTATTCATCGTGAGGTGCAATTCTCTGTTAAAGTTTTGTGAGGATATCTCTTTCTTGTTTTTTGGTCTCATGTTTAATGGGTTATTGTGCTTGTGGGATGGACCTCACGGGTATGATGCGGTAAGAAGATCCTTCATCCCAACCCACATGGGGGCAGTATAATGCCAGGGTTTGTGTTAGGCTCACTCCTTGGCATATGCATCGTTTACTGATTCTGAAACGAGGTTGGAAAAAGCTGGTAAAATTACTGTTTCTCCAAGTGGGCAGTCCATAACAAACTCTGGTGGCCAATCTTTCTTAGCCAAGAGAATGTCAGTCGAATGACATGTTCTCCCAAAACAAAACATTGATGGTATGTCGTATAGCCCCTCACCTATCTGGAGTTGTGATTCATACATTTGACTTGGGACATGCAGTCTCTGGTCTAGTGTTTCCACCTGGACATAATCACTTGTTGCTACTGCCACCAGACACTCCATAAGATTACGACGAGCTAT
Source organism: Calotriton arnoldi (assembly GCA_963921515.1). Taxonomy (NCBI): domain Eukaryota; kingdom Metazoa; phylum Chordata; class Amphibia; order Caudata; family Salamandridae; genus Calotriton; species Calotriton arnoldi. The sequence goes on from CAWUFW010012179.1 coordinate 270,458, forward strand.
CGTGACATCGGCTGCGCTGTCCAGCATGGTCAGAGCCCAATTCCCATTCAGAAGCAGAGTCCTCAATATTCGTGGAATGTTTGGCTTAAATTCCAGCCACCTTCTTCTTTTCAAATTGAGGCTTTGACTGTGTAGGTCTTCATTTTTTAGCATGAAGCCAGAAGATTGTTGTGAGTCCTTCTGTTTTACATACTCCGCTGATCTGCACTCTAATCGTCCTGCTCTCTCCGAACATTTTTCAGATGACTCCTGAAAGGAAAGAGAAGGACGTGTATCAGGATCCTGATACCTATCAGGATGTTTAATTGTATCACAGTTACACAAATTAAAACACTTTTCAAAGGACTCCTGTTTGAGGAGAGCCACCTTGTGTGAAGTAAAGCCACTTGTTTTCTCTATTTTTTACTGTCCCACCATTTTTATTATAAGACCCTGATGCCTGTTTTGAGTTACGCTTGTCAGAATTACCCTCAACTTGTGGTTTATTAGGTCTTCCTCCCAAATTATCTCTACCTATGGATGTGAAGGTTTCTTCAATAATTTTAGGTAGTGTGTGATCCTGGTCGAGGGGAGCAACCTGCGCGAGCCACTGGCATATTGCCAATGCTGATGCTTCCTCTTTTATACTACTTAGTATGATTGAGGATACTGTAGCAAAATTGACCATTAGTTTCATCCCAAAATCCAGGGCAGGGGCTGCCCCCTACTCATTTTGTTTCGGTTTAAGCACCTCTGGCGTTCTGGTATAGACTGCAGCAAAGACTGTGCCCGAAGTGTCGCAGTCCTCCACTTCGGGAGCCATCCCCAATGGCAGGCATATTGTGAGATTTCTATGTTTTTCTTGGGCTCCCATATGGGGAAACACTGCTTCAAGCTGGTTTATTTTTTATGCAATCCAATACAGAATCTCATCCCTTCTCATGGAAAACTTACACATTATTGCATTAATGGTCACTGGACTAATTCCAGGTGTAGCCAATTGTGGTTGTGCAGCTTGAGCAGCCCGTTATGGAATAGCTGTTATGGTTCGCATAACAAATTGTACTAGATGTCTATAGAGTAACTAAATCTCAGTATAGTACTCCAAGCTCTACATCTGTATTGTTTACTATGTCTGGATATGGTGTATAACCGATAAGGACTGACTATGTTGCTCCCTCATTACTGAGAGGACCTAGTCTGAACTTTTCTAATGTATGTGGTAGGGCGCCTAGGAACCAGTTCCTATGTTCCTGATAAGTGAGTGGGATTTCTAAATCCTCATATGCTCTGAATTGGTTTGGTAGTGCTACTTCAGTGTATGTGTGAAAATGTCTTGTATTGGCATTTACTGCAGGGAATGTGACCCATGAATAGAATACCTCTGTTTTGTATGCTTCTTTGACCTCCACCACAAAGGTGACATCCCCTCCCTATTGAGGGTGCCCATGTCGTAACAACATTTGTGTTAATACATGTTTGAAATTAAGTGGTAAAACTACCTGTCCTGGATGAGCCATTGGTGTATTCAGAATTTAGAGTAGATACTTCCGTAGGCTGATCCTTTTAAAGGTTCCAGCTTGAACAACCTACAGCCAGAAAAAGATGTTCCCTACTTAGCTGAGAAGGATTGTCCAATAACACCATCGACATCTCTGGTTAATTCAGTGAGTATGTTGTCACGTAGCCCATAGGGACATTGTCGTTTTCCATAAGTTAGCATGAGCTCTGCAGACAGTGTGCGGCTTTGCGCACGTTACTACATGGCTTTATTTTTGCAAAGACTTTCTTCGTCCTTTTCACATGAGAACTGTCTGCTGCGCTCACTTTCTGCCATTTCCTGGGATTTAGTCTGAACATGGTGTGCAAGGTCGAAAAACAATGCCCCTTGATATTCTGTTCTGGTCAGGCCCTAGCACCTAGACAAAACATACCAATGCAGCTGTTGTTTGGAACTCGTACTTTGGTATTGTTGGGATACATGCATGGAGAGCACACACTTGGAGAGGGACCTTTCCAGGGAAAAGAGCGAGACATTGCCTATGATGTAGAACTGTCATCTATAGTCTGAGGTATGGGGTCTGCAGACAAAACCCAGAGATCTTCTAGTATATAATAATACAGCTTCTAAGCAAGGGGAGGGAGAGTAGGCTATATTGTCTTTTTATAATGACATCTCCTTTCATGATTTATGGCATAGCTGCTATGCTGACAGTATTTGTATTATGCATTTTCCTGCTTGTTGTGGCACATATACTGCATGTTAGAGCACATTAGTTAAAATAAATATTTTAAACTGGTTCGTGTCTCTGTCAGACCTTATTGTGGACAAGAACAAGAGTGTGAGCGAAAGGGTGTGTCTTGCAACCGTGACTCCTGAGAGATTCGGGAGTGTTGTGTTCTGGGATGTCTAATCACTTGTTTCTCTGTGAGTGAGTAGGAGGACAAGTGAGACACTATAGCTAGTCGGTCCTGGGCTCATCGATACTACGGTGGTAGGATAACTCAGTCCCTGCGCACTAAGGTCCCATAATCCTACACATAGTTCTGTTCTTGGGCAGACTCCCTGCAACAATGTTCTTTGGGCACACAAAAGAAAACTACTTGGGAGACCCATTAAATAAGTATCCAAGCCAGAACGCTGGGCCCAATGTCATACGGCTAATACTTTCTCAGGAAGACTGTGCGTTTTTGGACAACTTCAACGCCAAAATTGTGCGCGACTGAGTCCACACACACCATCAGGAAATGTTGGACTTAGTCCTGGCTAGCTCACAGTGCACCATCTGTGCCCTTAACCAAGTAAGGTAACAGGTGGCATGTACAACCTCAGTACATAACAACCTTGACTCCCCAAGAAAATCGTGGAAACAGATCTAAAGCCCTTTTGTTTGGTAACTCATGCATGCCCAAAAGGAAACACAAGAAATACTAATATTTATTGAAGCAATAAGATTCTTGTGTAAAATACGAGTGCTGCAATTATTACTAGAAAAAAACAAAACAGAGTAATCATCATCACAGGAATGGTAAAATAAAATTTTAACAATTCAACCATTGTGCTGTTGCAAGAATGATATGCTTGCATATATGTATGCTTATGCTCCTACCTGACGCTCCCTATCTGGGGTGGGTGAAACTGCCAGAATCCCTTATGGTGATCTAAGTCCCCAGTTACCTGTGGGTATGTTTCATCTGGGAGCTCGTCTTGGTGAAGAGCTGGGCACCATCCATCTCTGGAGGTAAACAGGATTCAGCTGGACTGGAATTCGTGCATGGGTGCAACCTTAACATTGTCAGCGAAGTGCTCCTCTGTCTAAATAAAGGAGTGATGTCATTTACATAAATGCTACCATGCCGAAGCCCCAGTCAGGCCGCCATTATTGATTCTATCTTTACAGGGCTGTCTCAGAGCGGACAATAACAAACAACATTTTGCGCAGAGGGCATTGCCCTTCATACAGAATGTTAATGGCTGTGATAATATGCCTACGAAGAAATGTAAATGTAAGCAAGGCCTTTTCAGAGATTATTATCCTATACAGGCATGAAAGCAGATGTGTGTAAAGTGTCAATGTTCAAGAAAGATGTCAACTTAGAACATGAGCATGTAAAATGGTGGTGGTGTTGCCCAGGCCTAATGTGACCACACAACACTTCGGCCTTGGTCTGGGAAGATTCCAAGGGAGTGATCTGCAGTATGATAATGCAATCATAAAAGTGAAGACAGTAAGTTGTCCTGGAGACTTGGATCATTTTCGGTCTTGGTCTAATAGGATTCCAAGGGAGTGATCCACAGGATGATAAGGTCATCATAAAGGTGGAGGCAATAATTCATCCTGGAGACAAGGATCACCTGCGTTCTTGGTCTGGGAAGATTCCAAGTGAGTGATCCACAGGATGATAAGGTCATCATAAAAATGGAGGCAGTAATTCATCCTGGAAAGAAGCATCAGCTTTGGTCTTGCTCTGGGAGTGATCCACAGGATTGGAACAACTGGCTAAACGAGGACAGGGCCTGTTTAACGAAGGCCCTAATGCCAGTCACACCAACTTTAAAAAGTATGGATAAGTGACCCACCAACTCAATAAATCTGCCCTCATCGGTGAATCGTGGCCACATTAATGCCAGTGAAATTAGTAATGGGCAGAAGGAAGAAGTAAATAAATGTAGTAAGGAGTGGAAATTATGTCATGGAATGTAGCAGGGAGAAGGACAGTTTTAGAAGATATAGAGTTAATACATTTTTTACAGTCCTTTGAAATAATATTTTTACGAGAGACCTTGTCTACAGAATTGTTTAATATCAACAAGTATTTATATTTTGAAGTTCTGGCAATAACTTGTATATCTGGCAGATGAAACGGAGGTCTTTTAACTCTTATATCAACTAAACTGATGGACATAACTACAGAATGTGAAACAGCAGACAATAGTTTACTGGTGGTAAAAATAGAAATATTTGACCGCTATAAGCCACATGTTGAATTTCTGTGTAACATTTATATTCCCCCTAGAGGTTGCATCTTAGAATTTGATTGGCAATTCAATGACAATTGTAATCGAACCTGTTATGTTGTTATGGTCTGTAGATTTATATAGCTCAGCTTATCACCCAGTAGGGTATTGAGGCGCTACGGCAGGTGAGCAGGCATGAGTCTGAGGGTGAATGTAGTGAAAGACCCAGGTCTTCAGCTTCTTGCAGAATTCAAGGAGGAGGCCCTGATGTGAAGAGAGAGATCATTACAGGTTTTGGGTGCGAGATAGAAGAATGCTAATCCTCCTGTTCTGCATTTGTGGATATGGGGGATATGTGCAAGTGATGCTGAGCGCAGGTGTCTGGTGGGTTGGTGGAAGTGAAGTTGGTTGTTAAGGTATGTTCTATGTTGTGTAGTGCCTTGTATGCATGCGTGAGGAGAATGAATTGGCAATTGAATTGGGAGCCATCATCTGAGGTGTGGTGTGATGTGGGTGCATTGTGGGAGTTCTGGGATGAATCTTGCTGTGGTGTTCTGGATGGTCTGGAGTCAGTAGAGGAGCTGGTTAGAGATTCCTGCGTAGAGTGCATTGCCGTGGTCTAGCATGCTTGTGATGAGGATTTGTGAGATGGTGTGTCTGGTATTCTGGGGTATCTATTTAAAGATCTTGCAAAGCTTGTGGAGAATGTGGAAGCAGGAGAAACTGCCTCTGTTGGCCAGTGTTGTCTTGTTGAGTTTGTCATAGAAGATGATTTCAAGGTTTGTTGTGTGGTTGGTAGGTGTGGGTGTGGATCCAAGTTTTGGTGGTCACCAGGGGAGATCTTGTTACCGAAGATCAGCCCGTCCGTCATTTCGAAGCTGATTTTCAGGCAATTGACTTTCATCCAATCTGCTGCATCGATCATGTAGTCAGAGAAGTTGGTGGTGAATTTGTCAGATAGTGATAAATGAGTTGGCTGTCATCTGTGTAGGAAATGATGGAGATGCCATGAATTCTAATTATATATTTTCAAAGACAAGGGAAATCCAAGGGTATTAAGGGACCGAGGGTATAAGTATTTTTAAAGGAACATTGGTCCCTAATTTGCCAAATAACACATAGAGATACAATGAGGTCTATGTTAGGTGTCCAGATGGAAAACCAATAATTTATTGGTTAACAATAACACATCAATAGAGTTGGAGAACAAACAAAGGAGAAGATAAAAAAAAACTTCTAGGCTCAGACATTCGGTCATGTGAACACAATGAAAACATAATAGTCATGTCACAAATATTATGAAGTACCTATGCTCACATGATCAATTATATACCAACAATTTGAGTCATGGTACTATGGTCGACAGTGTTTTGATCCCCAAAGAGGATGGTGGGATCATCATCAGGACGTAGGCAATTATGCCTGAGACAAAAATGCCTGCCAAAAACCATCAAGGATGGCTGGAGGATAGAGGAGGCTGGAGTCATCAGAACAATAGAATGACACACTGGATAAGGCCTGATAGGGTGGCACGTCAGTGCAAATAGATAACTAAGAAAGCCGCAAGGTGAAGAGAAAGGGATTTACATGTATTGATGGAAAATGCCACTGGGGTCTGATAACAACCAGCCGAATGGTGGTGAGATGAGAAATGAATTGTGACCGTAAGAACCGGGATGTTGAACAGGGTTAGACTAAGCGATGAACCCTGGGGGACTTGGCAAATAGGTTCTTGGGTTCAGATCTGTATGGAGGTAGTCTGACTCACTGTGTTCTTCCTGTGAGGAAGGAGCAAATCCAGTTGAGGGCCGGTCCTTAGATGACTCTATTGTGCAGTCTTCTGATGAGGGTGTAGTGAGATACTGTATCAAAAGCAGCAGAGAGGTCGAGTAGGATGAGGGCATCGGTTTCTCCATGGTCTAGTATTGTGCGGATTTTGTCAGTGGCCGCAACAAGTGCTGTTTCTGTGCTGTGGTTATTCTGAAAGACTGATTGGGTGCGTAGGTTGTGAAGTTCGAAGTGGTTGGTGAGTTGTTTAATGATTGTCTTCTCTATCACTTTGTCTTGGTACAGAAGCAGGGAGATGGGTCGGACATTGGCCAGTTCACAGCGACTGGCCGAATGTTTTTTGAGGAGGGCGTTGACTTCTGCATGTTTCCAGTTTACAGGGAAGGTGGCTGATTGATGGAGGAGTTGATGATGCGAATGACAATTTTGCTAATCAGTGGTCCTCCCGGTTTGTAGATGTGATGGGGGCAGGGGTCCTTTGGGGCTCCTGAGTGTACTGTTTTCATGATTGCTGAGGTGTCTTCCACGGTAACTGCCTTCCAGCCAGTTAGGTGTGTGTCTCGGTTGGGGGTCGACAGGTTGGCAATGAGATCATTGTTGAGAATAATCCAGTGTTGCATCTTTGCGTAAATTATGGGAGAAGTGACTCCTGCCCCTATCCAGGCCACCAGCTGTATTAGCAGAAGGCGTTTTGCACTCTGCATTTGGTAATAGGTGACACTTGCTGTTTCTACTTCTGCATGTGTGCGATGCCTTAGTGTGCTTACCTCTTTACAGGCAAGCCTGCAGTCTTTTTTCGCTTCATCACTCGATCGAGACTGATGTGCCAGTTCATCCCTTCTAGGCACATAGTGGAATCCCAATTCTCAATACACATTGCCTAAACCTTGTCTATTATAAATGCCATCATAAAATATGGTTTGAGAAACACATTCAAGATGGCACCTACTTCCTGTTTCTACTTCTTGACTATAAAAGGAGATGGTGTCAGTTCCTTACTGCGTCTCAATTCAGCTAACATGTTTTTTGACAGATTCCTCATCATAACCTTTTGACATTTGGTCACTTATATTTTTTCTTACTTGACTTGTTGCTGCTAAGGCTTACGTGAAAAGAATATTTTAAGGCATTTAAGCATGTATACCTATTACTCAGAATAAAGTCTATAAGTAGGTGTTTTGTTACCTGGAATCCAATAGATTACCTTAAGAGCAAAAGGGTTTGGCGTTAATTACCCCCTCTAACAAACCATGAGTTTAGAAGATGTGTACTATCGGAATCCTTATTGGGCCATTTTATGAGAAATAGTATTTTGCTTTTCCAACTTTAATTTTGCATCCTATGCAATTTTATATGGTATGCTTGCTTTGTGGTAAACATTATACTCAGTACAGATGGCCTCGGTTGGTTGAAGTGATAATTGATTAATAACAGCTACAGGCCTGATTGCATCACTAGGAAAAAATATTTTTGCTGCCAAACTTCTGATCTGTTTATTATGAAAAGTTATGATAACCACATTGTGCGTGACATATGTTATGTTGTGTTATGTTATGTAATGTTATGTTAACTATAGTTTATATAGCGCGTAATCACCTGCAGGTCTCTTAGCGCTTGGGGAGAGAGCTCAGATACCCCCTACCATCCCCGATGAGCACCAAACAGATGTGTTAAACTTTGTCCAGAGCCTCCCTAAACAGAAGGGTTTTGAGGCGTTTCCTGAAGGGGAGAAGGGCGGGTTCCTTACGGAGGTTCTCAGGCAGTTTGTTCCAGAGTTGGGGAATTAGGACAGGCTCTGCCACCTTTAGATGCAATTTTGGCCCGAGAGTGAGCCAGAAGACCTGCCTCGGACAAACGAAATATGCGTCCCGGTGCTTACTTCACCAGGCGCTCTTTGATATAGCCAGGAGCCTGATTATAGATGGCTTTGTGGGCAATGCAGAGGCCCTTGAACTTTGCCCTCTGCTTGACCGGGAGCCAATGCAACCTATGCAGCAGAGGGGTGGCATGGGCCCTTCAAGGGAGCCTAAAAATCAGCCTAGCTGCGTCGTTCATGGTCACCTGCAGCTTGCTGATTAGTTTCTCAGGGAGGCCAATGTACAAGGCATTGCCATAGTCCAACCTGGATACAATTGTGGCCGACACAATCATCCGTAAAGTAGTGGGTGAGAGCAAAGGGGCAAGTTTCCGCAGCTGTCGCATTAGGCCCAGGCAGGTGCCGACCTCAGAGGCAACTTGATTGGTCAGGGAGAGGTTAGCATCAATCTTAATGCCCAGGCTCTTTACGACAGGAACTGGCGTGGGGGCAGTGCCGAGCTCTTGAGGCCAAAAAAGTTCATTCCAGGGGTTACCTTTAAAGGAGATTACAAGGACCTCTGTTTTATCCGGATTGACTTTTAGTGAATTGGCTGTCATCCAAGTCACAGTGTATCTAAGGATGTTTTGTACGTGAGTGTGGGCCTGCGGAGAGTTGTTAATCTGCAGAATCAGTTGGGTATCATCCGCATAATTAAAAACTTGACAGTTCATACAGGCTAAGGCTGCCACTAATGGCTGGAGATACACATTAAAGAGGAGAGGGGATAGAGCTGAACCCTGGGGGACCCCACAGGTAAGAGCACCACTATTTGACATCTGTTCACCCAGCTGGACCCTTTGGGACCGCCCTAGCAAAAAGGACTTGAGCCACTGGTGGGCCAGCCCCCAGATGCCCAGATTAGCAATTCGAAACAGGAGCTGTGCGTGATTGACCGTATCGAACGCCGCTGACAGATCTAACAGAATCAGCGCGCTCGCATCTTTGTTATCGGCCCTAACTCTGAGCTCATCAAGCACGGCCAACATCACCAGTTCAGTGCTATGGTGGGCCCTAAAGCCGGCCTGCCTCACCTGGAGTAGGTGGTGTTCCTCTATAAAAGATGAAAGTGTTGTGAGGACATGTTGCTCCAGTACTCTTGCTAGAAAAGGGAGCTGAGAAATGGGCCTATAGTTTTTAAAATTGGCCACATCTACCCCTGGCTTCTTTAACAAGGGAGTAACCCTGGTTTCCTTCATACTGGTGGGCAAATAACCTGTCTCCAGACGTGATTAAGTAGGGAGAGAAACTCTCTTTCTAGCCCAGTAAAGGCCATGCGAAAGATCCTTGGAGGGCAGGGATCTGCAGGGGAGCCAGATTTCACTCGATTCATCAGGCGTGCTAGATCTAAGTTAGGAAAGACGGTGAGCTGCTCACCTGGGATACGGGGGGGCTAGAGTCTGGTCCGGGGCTATCTGATTTGTTGAAGTGTTATCTATCTCGGTGAGAATGTCCCTAACTTTCTGAAGAAAGAAATCCTGGAATTTGTTGCAGTCCGCCGGCTCAGGTGCCAATTTCTGTTCTGACTTCTGGCTAAGCTCTTTGAGGATTCTGAACGTTTCCCTTTGTTTGTTTGTAGCATCTGTGATTCTTGCCTCATAATATTCGGCCTTTCTGGCCATAATGGCCTTTTTGTATAGGATTAGCATTGCTTTATAACTAGCAAGCGCGGCTGGAAGGTATAATTTACGCCATAGCTTCTCAGCTTGACGAAGGGTTTGCTTCCTTCTCCGCAGGTCATCGTTAAACCAGGGGCTCCCTTGCCCTTCTCTCTAACTGTTTCCTTTCGTGCCGGTGCCACCTGATCTATGGCCCTACTTAAGTTACCAGTTAGGGCCTCACTCTCCAGGTCGAGGTTACCTTTCGTAAATTTTTTAAGGGAGGTACTGAGCAGGGTGCCTATTGGATTATCAGTCTCAATCTTGTTCCAGCTGCGCACAACTCTCCACTCTGGGGGTGGATGTGGCAGTTGACTAGCTAGCGGAACCCAGCAGCTAATTAGTGAGTGGTCTGACCAAGCGCATGGGCTGATGTCTGTGAGCTCACCTCTGGCTCAATCGTCCAAATGAGGTCCAAGATATGGCCTTTAACATGGGTGGGGGAGTCCACCAGCTGGCGGAGCACCATCAAGCTCATTACTCCCTCAAATTGGCTGGCAGATAGCTGTCTTGGAAGTTTATCCCAGTGGTAGTTGAAATCTCCTACCACTAGGAGACGTTGGTACTGGGAGCGGAGATCACTAATAATATCCGAGAATGCCTCATTGAACCTAGGGGTAGCTCGAGGAGGGCGGTATGCCACCACGAGGGCTAGATAGGAGGATTTGAAAGAGATTTTTATCCCTAGGATGTCCGCGCTCTCTGCCACTATCTTGGTTACTAGGAGCCGTTTATTGTACAAGATGGCTACGCCTCCTCCTCTGGTATTCTCTTGTCTATTGTGCCATAGGACATCAAAATTCCCGGAAAGGGCAGCAACAATGTCCGGGACTGAGGAGTCCCCCAGCCAGGTTTCTGAGACTGCCAGGATGTCTATATCTCCATCCTGGAGGAGTGAAAAAACCTCCAAGCAATGTTTCTGCAACGAGCATGTGTTCAGGGCTGCTACCTTAAGACCTAATGGATTAGCCTGCACAGCCCTTGTGGGGTGGGGGTACACATGAGATCGTAGTCCTGCCACCCCGCATATTTCCCAGCAGCTTTTCAGTTCTCAGCCTAGCTTCTACCTTTATATCCATCATGTGGCTCCTAGTAGCAAGAGCCTGTAACTCCTCTGCTGAATAGGTCAGTATCCAACCAGGGGTCCTGGCCCCGGCGCCCGATCATGCGCGGACGGGCGCAGACGGGCTTGCCTTTGGCGCGCCCGCTGCGCGTCAGCGCCATCAGCTGATTTTGTAGCTTCCGCAAACTAGCTGGAGGGAGAACTAGAACGTCTCTCCTCCAAAATGGCGGAGTGCTATGGCCCGTCGGAAGTAAGTATTCCGTAGGGAAAAGACCGTCACCAGGAGAGCTTCCTCCACTCAAACAGCACTTTAGCAGCTGCGGCGGACCGGGGAGAAGTGAACGGCGTGGAACAAACAATGAAATCACAGGTACAAAATGCCCCCAATCTAAGTGGTCTAAGTACAGAAATCAGTGCACAGTTGTTTAAAAACAGTTTAATTAAAACCGGAGAGGGACACAGATTAAAAATAACGAGCACAGGTTAAAAAAAGAGAAAGTGCAGAATGCGGGTTTGGGGAGAGAGTAGCAGCAGTTCGATACCAAACTTTACATAGGCTTCTCAAGAATTCTCTTGATTGTGAAAGGCATATGTTAAAATCAACAGGCATTTAACAGTGGATCGTTATTTCACTGTATTAAAGCCTACAGATAAAGATTTTGTTAGATGATATGTCACATTATTATTATTTGAGTTTTATATATCACTAGCTAGACCCAAAGGTATCAGAACAATTTACAGCTACATATGAGGGTTCGTACGATCAAACACTCAGAGAGGTACAAAAACAATACAGCATTAAGGTAGTAGAACATGCGAGGGTTCATGGGGTCAAACACTCAGAGAGGAAAAAAATAATAATACTGTGCTTTAAGGTCGTAGAATTAGTCAAAAAGTACATAATACAGCATGGGGGTTGTGGCGATGGTGCCTGATTGGCGAATGAAAGGGTCAAGCAACAGCATCGAAGGATCCTGTTGAGGTGGGTTGCATCTTTGGGAAATGTGTGTCAGCTTGTGACCATGTTAAAGTAATTGTTCAGCAGTAGAGATTTGAGGTCCCGTTTGAAGAGGAAAAGGAGGGGTTGCAGCAGGGATCTTTAGGCAGTGAGTTCCAAATCCTGGGGGCATTTCCTGAGAAGAAGCGCTCCTGGGAAGATCTCTTTTTCAGATTAGGAGGCATGAGAAGAAGAGAGTTGGAGCTTCTCAGTTCCCGACTTCTTCCTGCTGTTGAAAGTTTAGTTTCTAGGCATTTGTGGTTTTTTGTATGAAGGGCTTTGTGGATGGGACAAGCTGTCTTGAAGATGCATCTTCCTTCAATGGAAGCCAATTGAGATTCTTGAGGGCAGGTGAGTTGTGATCAAGATGTTTAATTTACGTGAGGAATCTGTCAACCATATTTAGATTTGCTCTTAGGGACGCAAGGTGACTTTTCGCAGTACCAGTGAGGATGCCGTTGCCGTAGTCAAGTTTCAAGAGGACAAGTGATTGCACTACCATCTTAAGATCGTCAGGGAGGATAAACAGTTTGATTTTCTTGAGGTGTTTTAGCGTGCAGAGCGCTCCTTTGGCTGAGTTGTTGATGTGCTCCTTCATTGACAGTTTTTTTCCCAGTGTGATACCCAAGGACTTTACAGAGTTAGAAAGTGAGAGAGAGCAGTTTGGTGCGTCGAAATTCCTGAGCCATTCTTGGATTGGGAGAGGTTTGTTTTTTGGGGAGAGGAGTAGTAGTTCAGTTTTGTTGGGGTTCAGCTTTAGGTGATTGGTGTTTAAACAGGTTTGTATCTTATTTAGTGTGGCATTCAGATGCAGGATATCTCTGGGTAACTTTATTTTGTAGTAGTGTTGTGTGTCATAAGCATATCAGTGGTATTTGATCCCTGCTTGGCTCAAAATAGCTGTGAGGCGTTCCATGAGGAGATTAAATAGGGCTGGCAAGAGGATTGAGCCTTGAGGTACACCTTGTGGAACTGGTACTGGCTTCAAGAAACAACTGTTGATTTTTATTTGTTGAGAACGATGTAGCAGGCAGGACGTGAACCGTGTCAGGACTGTGCCATTGATACCAGTGCTGTTCTTGAAGGTCTCAAGTAAAGCTAGATGATTTACTAAACAAATGCTGCTGATAGGTCAAGTAGGGTTAGGAGGCATGAGTCTCCTTCAAGGATCTATGGATGTCGTCAGATATATTGAGCATATCAGTTTCTGTGCTGCAGCCTTTCCTGAAGCCTCATTGTAATGTGTCATGGAGGTTGAATTCATCTATGTGTTGGTTGAGTTGTTGCAGGACACTCTTCTCGATCGTGTTGGCTAAGAAGGGAAGGTTGGTGATCAATTCGAGTGTTGAGGTCTTTGGGGTTGGCCCCTGGTTTTTTGAGAATGGATGTGACTTGGCCAAGTTGGAGGGAGCCAGGAGCACGGCCCGATACGAGAATGGCATTGATGATTTTGATCCAGAACTAAGAGATGATGTGGTTGAGGTTCTGTACTAGGGTGGAGAGGATGAATAGTGTGAGATGTGGGATTTAAATTCACTATTATTTTGAAGAATTCTTCTTCTGTCATAGGTTTGAAGTCTGTCCACTTAACATTGTTATTCAGTTGTAGTAGATCATTATTGACTTTAGTTTTTTGGCGGCACCCTGGACATTAGTTGAATTTTGTGAGAGGTTTCCATGGACACTTGAGTATCCATGCAGTAGGTGGGCTGAGATGTCAGACTTGTGTTCTGGTTAAGAGATCATTCAATTTTTGCAAATTTGTCAGTGAAGAGGTTGGCTATTTCATCACAGCCTTCATTGGTGACTATTGGATCAGGGTGGGAGGCAAGTGTAGTTTGTTGTTTTATTATGTTGAACAGTTCCCTCGGTTGGTTCTTCGCAGGCACAGTTAAGTTGATTATGAAAGAAGGTATCTTTTTCCTTAAAGATGTGCTTCTTGTAGGAGAACCGTTCAATTCTGAGGAGTGAAAGGTGCTGGTGAGGGGTTCTGTCTTCATAACCTTTCGGTCAGTCTTAGTTGTCACTTCTCTTTGTTAAGGTCCAAGTTGAACCAGGATCTAGATTGGATTTTTCTAGATTTCTTTAGTTTGAGAGGGGCCACTTGGTCAGGAACATCTTTCATTGCCGAGCTATAGATGGTGGTGAGGTCATCAACAGTGTGGAGGAGAGGTTGAGAATGTAGTTGGGTGCTGATCCTGGATTCTAACTCCGTAATTGAGATTTGTTTGGTGTTCCTTGCCCATTACGTGGGTTTATTGGGTGGGGCTAGGTAGGGTCTGGGGTAGGCTTTTAGTTTGAACAGTATTAGTTGGTGGTCCGACCAGTCGATGGGCATGACGGAACGAAGGGAGACTAGCTCACTATTGGTGATTATCGCATCAAGTGTTGAGCCTTTGTTATGTTCGATCCAGAGTTGCTCGAGGCCGTTGATTTCAAGAAGGTTTACTAGGTTACACACTACGGTTTCTTCTGTGTCATTTCAGTGCAGGTTGAAGTCACGTAAGTTGGTGTCAGTAAAGGAGAACCGTCCAATTAGGTTGGTTAATTCTTCAGTGAAGAGTAAGTGATCACCAGGGTGGAGGTAGATGCTGTGGAGTTTGAGAGGAGAGGAGCTTTTTGTTGTGAGTTCTTCTCTGAGGTATTCGAAAGGTTGAGTAGTTTATGGTACCTAATGTGTAAAACCGAGTTTCAACATTGTGGATGATCACTAGCCCGCCCCTTATTTGTTTTGGTTTGTCCCGTCTAATGATGGAGTAGCCAGGTGGTGTGAGCAAGTCCAGTATACGGGTTGAGTGTTTGTTAAGCCATGTTTCCATTAGGAATGCAATGTGGATTCTGTTAAGATAGTATAGTTTCAGCTATTTCTGTGAGATGTTTAACTGCTGAACTGCAGTTAAGGAGCTTGCAGGATAGGGAGTTGGGACTGTTATTTGTAGCGTGTAGTGGCTGGATAGTGGTGTATTGAGCAGGTGGTCTGGGCGAATTGTTAACTCGAGGGATTCAGTTTGTGCCCATGATTACTGGGATTCTGGATCGGTGTTTGTGGTTCACTTGCAGAGGCTTTGTGATGTATAATTCGCAAAGTGATTCCACTCCAGTTGGAGAAAGGGAGTTGAGAGCTCTCTAGGGCCTGTGGGACAAGAGGCTCATGGGCATGGAGGTATGACGGCTCATGGGCATTGAGGTATGGCAGATGTGACAGCTGTCACTTGGAGATCCTTTGCGTTGAGTGCATTTCTTTATACTTGGAATGGGATTGGGTGTTAATTTGGCCTGGTTCGTGAGGGCATTTTTCACATGAGAAATGTCTTTGGCTAGAGAATACATTTTTGTTCAATTCGGCTGAGATAAAGGGTAAGTATGTCAGGAGGAATTCTTGTTCCGTTTGAGTTTGGACCGGCGGCAGGTCCCGTGTCTATGTAGAGCGAGTGATCTTCGATGGAGGTGAGGGCAGTATCAACTAGGTTGGAAATGGAGATGGTTTGTTTGGGTTGGGTGGGTTCTACGGGCCTTATTTACAAGGAATTAGAGCATTTGTAAGCGTCACGCTGCGTTAATTCTGAAGCACAGAGATGAGTCATATCTACAATGATATGATGGATCCCTTTGCTCTCCACTGCGCTGGTGCACAATTAGCTGCCATGCACCGACACAGGCACCCTTGCACCATAGGGCAAGGGTGCCTGCGTTGAAGGGAATGACTGTTTATGTGAAGTAAGGGACACCTAATCTAAAATGGCAATTTTAAACTTCTATGTGTGCTGCTTAATGCAGCACTCTTAGAAGTTGCAAAACATCATTTATTTATGATTGTTTCTGTGCAGGAAGGGATACCTTCCTGCACACAAACAATCACAAGAGGAGATTTCCTCATTCTATGCAGAATGCAGCACGCATAGAAAAAGGAAAAAACAAGGAGAAATTAAAACATTTCTCCGCGTTGCGCCTCCCTACACCTCCCCTGGGGAGGCGTAGCATTCGGACCCATTTCCAGGTTTACGATTTCTCGTAAACCTGGAAATGCGGCGGAAGCCATGGGTGCTGCGTGGTAACACCTACAGCAACACCCATGGCACGCCCCTTTCACGCCAAAGTGTTGCATGTAAAGGGGTCATATTTACAAGGACACGAAAAGCCACACGGGGTGGCTTTACGTATCCTTGTAAATATGGGGCAGCAGGTTGCACTGCTGTAGTGCTAGAGGCACTCTTGTGGTTTGACACCGTGTAATGACCTTTGACTACCATTATTTTAACTGCCTTTAGTGTGTTATTTCATCCTAGCCTGGATGTACGATGTTGCTTCTCTTCTTTCTTGTAATCTTGCTGCCTTTCAGTAGGAGCTGTCACGGAGTAGGACAGCCTTGCCAAGAATAGACCGTGTGGGATGTGCATTTGAAAGCGTGAAAGGGAGAGAGAGTTGTGGAATGTACTTTTTGGTCTCGAAGTGCAGTGTTGTGGGCAGTGATGCACACATGTGCTCGGTGTTGTACATTGAGAGATGAAATGTGTGAATCTATAAGCAGTTGTGCACAGTTGTGCATTGTGTTGTACATTGATGAGAATTATGAAGTTCTTACTATTGGCTTTGACATGGCCTCATGTCATTCCTGTTTCTTGACTTTGCCTTGCTTCAGCTTTTCTACGTGCACAGCAGTGCATGCAAGTTGTTTGGGTTATTCACGTTCAAGGTCTTTTTGTTTTTGTGAGGGATTGTTTATGTACCCGGAAGGCTTTGTGAGCTTCTTCAAGATAAAGGCTGGAACATGCGAGATTTGGAGAAGGGGACGTGAGAACTCCTTCCTGCCATGGGAATCCTTGCTTGGAACCTGGCCAGTTCTGGTAAGATTCCTCTGGCCTGGGGGGAGGTCTTTCTCGAACCTTCTAATGTGTTTAAAGCTGAGGGTTGCTGACTCAAAGTGGGATTTTGGAATCCGAACGAGGACAGACGCGTCTATTTCGGGACAACCTGGTTGCTGAGCTCTGAACCCCGGCTGTGAATCCCCCGGTCAGAAATGGGCTAAGATGCAGATGCAGTGTTTGCACCAGGTGATGTGTTGAGTTTTGGTTATTGCCATTGTGATGTGAGCCAGTGGCTGTGATCATTTGATGTGTTGTCTTTGTGATGTGTGAGTGAGTGTGCTTTCTTTGTGATGTGTGAGTGAGTCAAGGTGCACCTCCAAAGTACTTATTTGATGTATATATATAGCTTTCTGATCTCTTGCAGGACGTTCAGTATATTTGCTTGAGTATTATTTCATATTATTTGCTGCTTGTTTATTCATTAGTATTATTAAGCTGTTATATTTACCAAGTGTGTTATTATTGCTTGCATATAAACATATATATCTCTTTGTGTATTTGAATCTTGTGCATTTGACATCTGGGAAAGCCTTTCTGTTAGAGAGCATTGTGTAAAATAAAACCCCAAGCCTTATTCTAAGAGAGAGAGTCCTTGCATTTTGTAAAATAAAACCCTTTTCTAAAGGTGCTGTGTTAAAGTCTTTGCTGCGCCGGGTGCTGGGCTACCGTGTGGAAGATTCTGTATTATCTGATAGGCGCAAGCAAGACATCTTGGCGTAGTTATTTGAAGAGGGAAAACAACTTGGTATTTCAGACAGAAACAGTGGTGTCATTTTGAATGCATTGTTTAGCATTTATCAAAAATTTGAACATTTAGAAAAAGAATGTAGTGAGCTGAGACGAGAGTTGACTGACGCTCAGTTTGAAAACAAGTCTTTGGAAAAAGAGTTAAACATGTACCAAGCTCTGATGCCTTTTGTTTTGCAAGGGTGTTTAGATAGTCAGGATGAGTCATATGTGAAAAATGTGAACTTAGAGATGTTGCCAGTTAATCTGCCGGCCTCACAGAAGGTCTTAATTAATTCTTTTGAGGATGTTCCTCAGCCAGAAATGAATTTGAACCGAGAAAATGTAAATGTGCAGGAAAATAAACAGACCAGTTTCTTAGAATTAGCGATCGTTGGTTGCAGGTATAAATTAGACATGTCAGTGAATGATGAATCTTGCTGTACATGGAAAAACGTTATTTTGAAAAAAGAAATGCAGCAATGTGCTTTTGAATCTGCAAAACAGACTGTGCAGAATGGTTTTAAAATGTGGTCAATTCAGAAATGTGACAGTGTATCTTGTGTGCCAGTTCAGGAGCAGTGTGCTATTTTTAGTACTTGTGAAGAACAGGGAAAGAAAAGTATGCTTTTAAAGTTGTGGACTGAATTTTTTTTAAATGCTAGACAAATACAGATGCTTTTGAGCATTGAAAGACACTGGGCAGATGACAATAAGACATAATGTGATTCAAATGCAATGGGACGAAGCAAACGTGATAAAGTGGCATATACAGACAGAGACTGCAGTTTTGCATGAACAGTTTGTGCAGGTCCCAATAGAAAGTCCAAGGGTGGAGTTTGAGACACAGGATTCCCCAGTCAAGTGGCAGATTGTACTGCAAAGCGCAGCTACTGTGCATGCTTATGGTCCTAATTCCCTAACAGATGAAAAGGCTAAAATCTTGGAGACAGAGGTGGTGACACACGATTCAGATTTGGTGTGCATGACTAAATACGAGCACCTAGGAGAGAAAGACCATACAACCAGGTGGGCAGAGCACGAAGGGATGCATATTCCCCTAGATTTACCTAGAACTGTGATTCTTATGTGTCAGTATGCACAAGCCAGACCAGTCTCACAGAAGGTGAGGGGCTAGTTGAAGAAAGGAAAATTATCAGAGCAGATGGATTTCCTTGGGCTTCTGCCAATTGATAAAGGGAGCACGTATTCAGCAGTGAGTGGAAAAATAGTCAGGAAGGAGACTGCCCCAGCCCTTCTTACTGTGCAGAGAAAAAGAGAGTTTCATCCTAATACCAAGGATTCAGAGGATATAGTGTGGGTAGAATTCTCAGATAATTCCCCTGAGCCAGCAGAGAACTGTGCAGACAAGAATGATAATATTATGGCTTCAAACTCAAAACAGAGAAAGGAAAACGTGCGCTTTTTGAAAAATGTTTTTTTGCAAGAAGAGTGATGCTTGTTTCTTTTCCAGGTCATCATACTGCGACGTGTTGGTGTGCCTGATGTCCCGGTCCGTGTGCCCCGTGTGGGTGGGACCCCTCTCCTCCCTTCCCAACTCTGGAGTGATCACTGGACGGTGCAAGGTGACATTCTGTGGCTGAACAAACCAGACAGTCGTATCAACCCAAGAATTATGAACTGATATCATAAACATGGAGTTAAAACGCAGTTATATTTTTAAATGCAAGAAGGCTGTGCGTCTTTCACACAGAAGGACTGTTTGTTTAAAAAGAAAAAGAACGACAAAGATGTTGTGAAATTTCAATTAGAGAAGATGTTTTTGGAGTTAAAGATAAAATGAAGATGATGATGTTGCCTTTATTTTTGAGCACAATATATAAGTATGGCTGCTTCAACAGTAGAAGTTCCAGTATTAGCCATTTGAGACATTAGGAGCGTTACTGAGTTCATAAGCTTGATTCTATTTGTGCATTTATTTTGTGTATCCATCAAACATTTATTCCTGCTGAGTATCCAGATATGCATGAGCTATTTCTACATGCTTTGAAATGATTATTACATGCCTTTATGATTTCACTGTTTTAATGTGCGTTTCAATTATACTTGTGCTTTCAGTTAAGAAATGCAGTTCTTCAATCATAGTTGTGCTTTCAGTTAAGAAGTACACTTTTTAAGTTCAGTTTTTGATATATGTAGGTGATGATAGTCAAAGGTCATGGGGTGGAATGTAGTGCTAGAGGCACTCTTGTGGTTTGACACCCTGTAATGACCTTTGACTACCATTATTTTAACTGACTTTAGTGTGTTATTTCATCCTAGCCTGGATGTACGATGGTCCTGCATATGCCTTGCTTCTCTTCTTTCTTGTAATCTTGCTGTCTTTCAGTGGGAGCTGTCACAGAGTAGGACAGCCTTGCCAAGAATAGAACGTGTGGGATGTGCATTTGAAAGCGTGAAAGGGAGAAAGAGTTGTGAAATGCACTTTTTGGTCTCGAAGTGCAGTGTTGTGGGCAGTGATGCACACATGTGCTCGGTGTTGTACATTGAGAGATGAAGTGTGTGAATCTATAAGCAGTAGTGTACAGTTGTGCATTGTGTTGTACATTGATGAGAATTATGAAGTTCTTACTATTGGCTTTGACATGGCCTCATGTCATTCCTGTTTCCTGACTTTGCCTTGCTTCAGCTTTTCTGCGTGCACAGCAGTGCTTGCAAGTTGTTTGGGTTATTAACGTTCAAGGTCTTTTTGTTTTTGTGAGGGATTGTTTATGTACCCGGAAGGCTTTGTGAGCTTCTTCAAGATAAAGGCTGGAACATGCGAGATTTGGAGAAGGGGACATGAGAACTCCTTCCTGCCATGGGAATGCTTGCTTGGAGCCTGGCCAGTTCTGGTAAGATTCCTCTGGCCCGGGGGGAGGTCTTTCTCGAACCTTCTAGTGTGTTTAAAGCTGAGGGTTGCTGACTCGGAAACCGGGATTTTAGAATCCGAACGAAGACGGACGCGTCTATTTCGGGACAACCTGGTTGCTGAGCTCTGAACCCCGGCTGTGAATCCCCCGGTCAGAAGTGGGCTAAGATGCAGTTTTTGCACCAGGTAATGTATTGAGTTTTGGGTATTGCCATTGTGATGTGAGCCAGTGGCTGTGATCATTTGATGTGTTGTCTTTGTGATGAGTGAGTGTGCTTTCTTTGTGATGTGTGAGTGAGTCAAGGTGCACCTCTAAAGTTCTCATTTGATCTATTCAGTGTATATATCTTTCTGATCTCTTGCAGGACGTCCAATATATTTGCTTGAGTATTATCTCATATTATTTGCTGCTTGTTTATTCATCAGTATTATTCATGCATTATATTTACCAAGTGTGTTATTATTGCTTGCATAGAAACATATATATCTCTTTGTGTATTTGAATCTTGTGCATTTGACATCTGGGAAAGCCTTTCTGTTGGAGAGCATTGTGTAAAATAAAACCCCAAGTCTTATTCTAAGAGAGAGAGTCCTTGCATTTTGTAAAATAAAACCCTTTTCTAAAGGTGCTGTGTTAAAGTCTTTGCTGCGCCGGGTGCTGGGCTACCGTGTGGAAGATTCTATATTATCTGATAGGCGCAAGCAAGACAACTGCCGGTGTGTCAGAAAAGGTGACGCACCAGCAGCATAAGGGGCCTGTACATAAGCCCGCAAATTGGGGGTTAGAGTGGTGTTCATGGAGGGATCAGTGGTGAACAATCTTGGATTGGGACTGATGCTAACGTGACCAGTGTGTGAGTCATAGGGCTGTGATTCGCTGTGTGCGCAGTTGTGGTTGGACTGCTGCTATACTGACTAGGGTGTGTGTCCAGCGGGTTGGCAATGGTGCAAAGTGTGGTATTCGAGTCCTGGGGGTGAATAGGATCTAGGTTAATGGTTGGTGATAGAAGGGAGGTGAGAGGGTGGGGAACCGGACAATCTTTAGATAATGAGGCAGAAAGTGATGTATCGGTCAAAGATGGCGAGGTGAGGATCTGTTGCTTATATTAGGATGTTCACCGTCCTGAAGATAGATATGGAGATCTCCTCTCTAAAACTTTGGGAGAGAGCAGTGGAGAGTTTGGTGCCATATGGAATTTGTTTTTTTTAAAAACCTTTTTATTGCAGGTAATGCAAACAAGACAACAGTGACTGTAAACATAATATGCTATAGCACCGAGACACAGCTGTATAAATGCAATCTCCCATCAGACTCCAGAAACCCCCCGACCAGCCACCCACCCCCCAACAACAATTCGCAAGGCAGCATTAGAGGCAGTTCCCTCCAGACACAAAACATCAAGTCCAGTGTTCTCAATAGGGGCACATAGTCCACCTCGTAACAATTCCATTTCTCCCATTTTTTAGGGCAGCCCCTGCTCTTCCAGACTACCATGTCTGCTAGCATGCACTAATCCATGTCCTGCTTCCAACGCTCAGTTGCGGTGCCAGCTCAGCCCTCCATACATGTGCAATATTGCACTTAGCCACCATCAACCCCAATGTCATCCAGATCTGGTCCATTCAGGTAAGGTCACTTGCTTCCCAGACATTTAGGAGGCACCACTTTTCAGATGTCTCCATGTTGCCCCCACATACATTGTTCAAACAATACACTACTGACTCCATACTGCTAGATGGTCGAGCAACCCCATATCATGTGGAAAAACGTTCCCAGCCACTTGACCACAGTTTCTGAGACATAATCCAGTTAGTGCCCTGCCGTAGTGCATGCATAGTAGCATCTACGGAAAATTTGTAACTGCACCAAGCAAATCCTGGACCTTATAGCCACTTACTGAGGGGCTGTCAAGGTCTCATGCCACTGGTCATCCTCCAAGCCCTCAAGATCCCGTTCCCATTTTCCCCGCAGATGGGCTAAGGTGTCAGGTGAGTTATTGATCAGTTTACGGTAAGTAAGGGAGATTACATTTTTGGGCATATGATCATCCAATAATCTTTCTTTAAGTGGTGATGAATCGGGGAGGTCCTCCCCTTTTAGCAACCCCTTTTGCAATGCATGGTATATTTTCAGGTATTAGTAGGTCTCAGTGGGAGCCAGTTGATACTCGCTTTGTAGTTCAGTGAACAGGATCACCCCTCCCTGCACCCACAGGTCACCCACCCAGGAGAGACCAATTAGATCCCACTTGTCGAAGCCTTGCTGTGCCCCCGGTGTGCCTAGCTGTGCAGTATCCCACAGGGGAGTGGCCTGTGTAATTTTATCTCGCCAGTCCAGGGCGTTCAGTGTTGTATGCCAAAGGGTGAGCATGACTGCTTTTAGGCTTGGGAAGGACATGCTGCGCTTTCCCCCACAAATGGCCCTAAGGTGGCACCCCGGTCTGATGACCTGCCTATCCATACGGTAAGCTGGGTCCTCCTCAGGGAGATGAACCCAGTGATTGATGGCAATGAGCTGTGCTGCCTAGTAATATTTTTATAGGTCTGGCAAGGCAATTCCTCCATCGTACCAGCTCCTGGTCAGCTTTTCAATGACTATCTGTGCTAGTACCCCATCCCAGAGTAATGTACACGTTTCACTGTCGACCACCTGGAAGTAGGATGCCGGGACTGGGTAGAGCGTGTTCTGGAGCACATAAAGAAAGTGGGGTTATGCCATCATTTTAAATAAAAATACAAAAAGAACAATTGATGGCAGAATGCAGAACAATGTCATACATTAACCCCAGTACAGAGATCTGATCCTAAATCCATCGTTTTTGCTCCCCATGCCATTCCAGTTTGAACCCAGCAATATGCAAATCAGTCTTGATCCTGCGATCAATGGGAACAGTCCAGCCCGAACTGCCAGGCCAGGTCCTCCCTGGACTGGAAACAAGCATCCTAGGACCGGTTTCGGGGTTTCGCCCCTCATCAGCCTGGATAGCTTGACTCCAGTGGCATGGAGAGCACGGGACCCACGTCTAGGCATACCCGTCTCACTCGGGGTGACAAATGCAAAAAGAACAATTGATGGACAGAATGCAGAACAATGTCATACATTCACCCCAGTACAGAGATCTGGGCCTAAATCCATTGTTTTTTTGCTCCTCATGCCATTCCAGTTTCAACCCAGCCATATGCAAATCAGTCTTGACCCTGCGCCCAATGGGAACAGTCCAGCCCGAACTGCCAGGCCAGATCCTCCCTGGACTGGAAACAAGCATCCTAGGACCGGTTTCGGGGTTTCACCCCTCCTCAGCCAGGATAGCTTGACTCCAGTGGCATGGAGGGCACGGGACCCACGTATGGGCATACCAGTCCCACTCGGGTTGACAAATGTAAAAAAGAACAATTGATGGACAGAATGAAGAACAATGTCATACATTCACCCCAGTACAGAGATCTGGGCCTAAATCCATCGCATTTTTGCTCCCCATGCCATTCCACTTTGAACCCAGCCATATGCAAATCAGTTCTGACCCGGTCCCAGGATGCTTGTTTTCGGTCCAGGAAGGACCTGGCTTGGCAGTTCGGGCTGGACTGTTCCCTGCCATCAAGCCTTGGATCCCTGCCATCAAGCATTGGATCACACAGCATAACGTGCATCGCCACTTGCTGTCTTGGAACTGATAACTTTACAGTCTAAACGCCAGGTTATTCACTCTTAGAACATCATATTTAATCGGCCTCCACCACTGAGTGTATTTGTGGCTTTACCTTCCGCAAGCCCATTTGAGGCAATCTCTAATTATTCAGGCTTGCACTTATAACTGTCCTGATGATGATCCTACCATTTTTTTAAGAGGATCGAAACGTCGTCGACCAATTTAAACAGTTTGCACATTAATCAAATCTGATAAAAAAAGTGTAATTACTGTTTCCTCAAGTTTGTTAGAAATTGTGTTTAATATTCCACAAGCTACCCTGTCTTGCCTGATATGTTCCTGTCCTAAATGTATTTGTTATGTTTCTATGTAGGATGCCGGATTGTGTCCCACTGTATTGATGTGTTTATATTTTTGGTTTTTGACATTTTTGAATTATTAAATTGAATGTCCGGCTGGACACTCGTAATATAGCACTGATTGGAGTCTATATTTATCCTGATGACCATACTGTTCTTTTTAAGGACCACTGTTCTAATACTAAACTGTTACCCAAGGTCCTTATCTACCTTTTGGGTTCCCTTGTGTTTTTGTAAATATGGACTGTTCCCATGAGACACAGGGTCAAGACTGATTTGCATATGGCTGGGTCAAAACTGGGGTGGCATGGTGAGCAAAAGAACAATGGATTTAACCCAGATCTCTTGACTGGGGGGGTGAATGTTTGATTTGGTCTGCAGTCCATCCAACATCTATGTGTCTTATCATTTTAAATATGGCAGCTTTCGCTAAAAGTGACAGAGGCAGGTCTCTCCAATGTTTGACATCTCTCTGCAGGCGCAAAAGCGGCGACTCCAGGTTCTGCGTGAAGAATACACTCAGGTTTTGCAGTGATATAAATCCCTAAGTAGCATAACCCTTCTGCCACAATGCTAGCTGCACAATCCTGGGGCAATCGTGTTGCATTCCTGCAAAGGAGACAGTTCTGAGATTTATTCCAGTGGATAGTGTAGCCTGAGTACTGATGGAAGAGAGTGAGTATATGCATTATCCTGTCAAGATTAGGGGCAGGGTCTGAGACGTAGAGCAAAATGCTATCAGTATAAAGGGCGATCCTGCCTTCCCAGTCCTCTGTCCACTTCAGCCCTCTAATCAGGGGATCCCGCCAAATCCGAGCTGCTAATGGCTCCAAGACCTGGGCAAAGAGCAAGGGGGAGAGTGGGCACTCCTGTCTTGTACCATGTCAGAGCGAGAACACTGAGGACATGCCCCCGTTTACCATCACCTGCACCTGGGGAGCAGTGTATAGGAGTTGTACCCATGTCATGAATCGCGGGCCGAAGTCCAGCCTTGCTAGGACTTTAAACATGAACGGCCATTCAACCGTGTCGGAAGCCATTTGCGTGTCAAGCGAGAGTGCGAGGGCATCCTCGTGAATCTCCGCTGCGCACCCCAAGACGCCATGCAGTCATCGCGGATTAAGAGTGGTGCTTCACCCGGGTATGAAGCCACACTGATACGGATGGACCAGTGCCCAGACCACCTGGACCAGCTGGGAGCCCCGTAGTTTTGCCATAATCTTAACCTCTGCGTTCAACAGCGAGATGGGCCTGTACGAGTCACAGTCGTCCGGCAGTTAGCCCTCTTTATGTATCACTACTATATTAGCTAACCTCGGATCCCTGGACAAGGAGCCCAACTCACTGCTTGTCATAAACATATGCAAAAGATAGGGTGTGACTTTAGAGGCTGTGAGCTTGTAGAGATCAATGGGCAGACCTTTGGGCCAACCGCTTTACCAGAGCTCAAGTCACGGATTGCCTGTACTACTTTGTCTTCTGTGAGCTCCTGCTCAAGTAGTACTCTGTCTGACTGCGAGCTGAAAGTCTGACAGTAATTCACGAGACTCCTTGGCCATGGTGGTGAGCGCTGGGGAGTAGAGATTTGTGTAGTAGGCCGCAAAGACATTTGCCACTCACTGTCTGTCCCTCACCCACTCTCCCTTATCAATCAGTATTTCCAGGACCCACAGGTTGACCCTCTCTTTTTTATAAAGCCAGGCTAGGAGCTTTACCATCCTGTCACCCACCTCATGGAGGCGATGCTGGGTTGCACTGTGGCTGGCTCTAGCGACTTCCATTGATGTGGCTCTTTTTGTTTTAAGGCCAAATGATGGTGCGCGTCCTCGTGGTCTGCGTCAGAAAGCTTGGATTCAATGTCATGGATCTCCCGCTGAAGCCTCTCTAGGTGAGCCCTTTTTATGTTGAGCCTGAGCCAGCGCACAAGCGCTGCTCTGGCGATGATCTGTTGTAGTACAGTACGGGAGAGAAGCCACGCCCACTCCCCCGTCCATATTTTTTATTGGCTTGTTTCTTTGTCCTTCATAAATGCTGTCTTCTGATTCCTAAATAGGCTTGTTAGTCCCATCTTAGTATGGCCATGTCTTCATTTTTAACCTCCCATGGCTACTGGCCCCTTTATTTGGTTGTTACCTGGTATGTGTACTATTTTCTTTATTGAGTTTCTCCTACATTAGGCACGACGACGTGCTTTGCTTCCATTCAGCGGGCCACGCCCGCTTTCACTTTCAATGGCGGCTGTTTGTTTGCAATGCCATAGGTCTCGCATTTAAATGCGAGACCTATAGTATTGCAAATATTTATTTATTTTACAAACGCCCTGTTCTGTGCTTTCACGTAACGGCGGCCGCGCCACTTTCTTTAGATGCGGGTCGTCAAAGAAAGGTGTGTGGCCGCTATTAAAATGAAAGCGCAGAATGAGGCGCTTGTAAAAAAAAAATTATTTGCTGGTCAGGAGCATTGCTGTTGATATATAAAGGTCTTCTCCTGACCCTGATGCTTTATCTGGACTGTTCCCATGAGGCACAGGGTCAGACTGATTTGCATATGGCCATGTCTGAACTGGGGTGGTGGAGTGAGCTAAAGAATGATGATGGATTAAACCCAGATCAGTTGACTGGGGGTGAGTGTTTGATTGGCTCAAGCGTTCCGTCCATCATCCCCTTTTGTATCGCTTTGTTCGCCCTAAGTTGGCGGGGGTATGCCCAGACGTGGGTCCCTTGCTCACTTTGCCACTGGATTCAAGCAAGCCTGGCTGATGACGGCTGGAATGCCAGAAACCGGTCCTAGGATGCTTGTTTCCGGTCCAGGGAAGACATGGCTTGGCAGTTCGTGCTGGACTGTTCCCATGAGGCACAGGGTCAGACTGATTTGCATATGGCCATGTCTGAACTGGGGTGGTGGAGTGAGCTAAAGAATGATGATGGATTAAACCCAGATCAGTTGACTGGGGGTGAGTGTTTGATTGGCTCAAGCGTTCCGTCCATCATCCCCTTTTGTATCGCTTTATCTTGAAATATGGCAGCCTGGTGAGAGCAGTGGAGCTACTGTGTTTTTTTCCTTCTAGACTCGCCTAGTGCTCGAGTTACTTCTTTGGTAATTTGCGAAAAACAATCTAGCCCCTTTTAGTTAACAGAACTATTCTAAATGTGAGTAAAAGCTTGACAACCTTAGAACACTTTTCCGCACACCGTTTTTTCGAATAGAGCGGCTTGAGGCCTGCGGTAAAAATTTGAGTCTTGAGGCAAACTCTTAAGTACAAATGACTTCAGCAGAAAATCAAACTATTCAAATAAAATGTGCTCAGCGTGCCTAAAACATATCTGAGCCACTGTGAATTCCAGCATCAGTGACAGGCTTGCAGTTCAGTGTCTAAAGTGAGGGAGTTGAGAAGATAGGATGAGAATGTAATCAATGCGCGAGAGGCTGCCATGAACCCCTGAGATGAATGCGCATTGCTGAGTCCCGGGGTTGTGGGAGTGCCATGTGTCAACCAGTCACAGGGCCATCACCAAATCAACCAGAGGGCGACTGGGGGGACCCCTCCTGCCTGGGAGGCTAGCGGTCGCTGGTGTCACAAAGGGCCATATAAAAATCCCCACCCATTAATAGTCTGCCATCATGGAAGAGGTGAAGGAGAGCACTTAGGTCTAGGAACACTGCTTCATGTAATCGTGAAGGAACATAGACTGAGATGATGTTTAAAGTTTTACCGTCCCAGATCCCCGAGAGTGCCACATACGTCCTGTGTGTGTCTGGCCAGGTGTTTTGTACAGTAAGTGGCAGTGACTTACATGGAAATATGCCCACCCCTCTGAACTCATGGTATATCCTGCGTGGGTCACCATATTATATCCCCATCTGTCCAATGCCCGATATGTGTTGCCTGAGAGGTGTGTCTCCAGAAGGAGAACCACCTCCAGTTAGTATTCTCCGGGAGGGTTATCTCTGCCGTAACTCCTCTGTCCCTCCCATTCTGCTTACTTTGCCCGTAATCAGAGGCAATCAGAGTGCCTCCTTGTGTAAAGCAGTATCAGGTGCATCGGCAGCTCCTGGTGCCCTGCTACACATTGTGGTAGCAGCCAGCAGATCGGCACACTGGCACCATCAGCAAATATTGAAATGGGACTCGTTAACTTTTTTAGGGACTGGTTTTGGTGCTGGTTACTCCCCCTGACAAACCCTAGGGGGAGGAAATTTGCACTGTAATCATTCTTGCTGGAATTTCTTCTTAGAAGTCTGCCAGGAGCTTGAAATAAAAAAAAATCATTTAATAATACATACATCTATATACATAAATATATATCCATATAGAGACATAGAACATCTTTGTTCTGTCAATGGTTTTTTCTGCGTGACATTTCTACTCTGCTTCCATCTGTGACAGCGGACTGCATGGGGTAATAGTTCAGGCTGCATCAGTTATTGGCTCTTTTGCACTGTGAATGATGTTATTTTCTGATCACCTGTGTACATCCACCGGAAAATGAGTCCCAGTCAATATCAGGGCTAGAGGTTTTCCAGTCCTTTAATTTTAAATGTACTTCTTATATTGTTCAGCTTTATTTTTTTTTTGCCTCTCTTCTTTTTATTTTAATGTTTAAGAGGATACTACATTTCTCCAGGAAGTGCTACAAAGTTGCTAGCTTGCTGCGCATTTCATCTACAGTGTGCCATGTTCCACGTGGCTACTTTCTCTAAACTAGGGATCATTATGGAATGCTGTTCTCCATAATGTATCATTGTTGTACCATTTCAAGATGACCAATACGTTGGATTTAATTGTGGCACGTTGGTTCTGAATTAACTTTAAAATACTGTTAGACTATTTATAATACCTTTACAAGACAGACACCCGCTGCTTGCCCTGTTTAAAAGGAAGCATGTTTCCTTTTTTTCTACTTGTATTCTCTTAATTTCTTTTGTCTTGCATATGTTGTTGAGTTTGTGTGTGTGTTATATTGTGGTTGCATCAGCGGGTGATGGGAACGATTAGTCAGTGGATTGTTGAATGGATGAGTGACAGAGTCTGTGTATGATGACAAAAACGGCATTTTCGTTCGTAAGCCGACCCTATTGGTATTGTCAATGCTTGTTTTCTGTCCGTCACCAGGTGGGACAGAAAAACAAATATTAATCCCCACTCATTCGGATAAATCTCTTAGGGAGTGTAATTAGTTGTGTGAATTTCAGAAACGAACTCCCACTTTTGGAATTTGATTCTGAAAAAATAAAAAAGTCTAAAAGTTTGGTGAAAGGGCATCAAGAAACAATTTCATGACTTATTCCTTCCTAACATGCACTGTGCCCCATTTACCTTGATTGGCCCCTGTGTAACGCTCCAGATACACTGAACCTAGGGCCAGATTATGACCTTTTTTAGAGGTCGCAAATGGGAAATTGCAAATGGGAAATTGGCCTGTTTGCAACTACTAAATAGGTCTGTGCAATGTACAAACCCTATTTTGCAAAATAGTGTTTGCGACTCACAATTAGGAAGGGGCGTGCCAAGGGCGTCCCTTCCTCATAGCGAGTCGCACTTCTATGTGCAATTGTTTTGCGACCGTAATTGCGGTTGCAAAACACTTGCAGTTTACCACCTACTTCAAGTAGGCGGTAAGCCACTAGCAAACAGGAAGGGGTCCCTAGAAAACCCCTTCCCCTTCGTGACTGGCAGCAAAAGTATTTTTAAGAGTAGGCAGTGGTCCCATGGACCACTGCCTACTCCTAAAAAATGAAACAGAAATGTTTCATTTTCCTTTTTTAACCCCTTCCGTGCTCGTGACGAGCTCAGCTCGTCATGCTGCGCGGTAGCGCTGTGCGCATGACGAGCTGAGCTCGTCACGACCCCTCCCGCGATCGGAATGTCCAGCATACGAGCGGAATTCCGATCGCGGTCAAGGGGTTAAATGCATCTTGTTTCCTTTAAGGAAAACGGACTGCATTTTTAAAACAAATTGCTTTATTTAACAAGCATTGGCATAGCCAATAGGTCTCGCCTTTGGGACCTTATAAGTGTTTAGCCATGCAACAGTTAATGTTGTTGCAGTAAGGATATTGTGCTGCATAACTAAATACTTATAAGGTCCCAAAGGCGAGACCTATTGGCTATGCCAATGCTTGTTTATTTTGCTCTTGTGTGGTGTAAAGCGTGGAGGTGCTTCAGACATTGGAGACAGGTGATACATATATCACAAAACACCAAGTAATTACTTTTATACAATTACAAATCAGGGAGTGATGGCACTTAATCGTTTCATCAGTGAGGCAAGCCGGGCTTGTGTAATTTTGGATGGAGCACTTGAGGTCAGTATGTATTCAGAAGGTGATTCAACTTGTCCACACTTCGCTCAGCTCAAGAGTGAAACGTGGACTCCATAAAGCCAGATTTTGAAGCTGTGGCCTGCAGCTCGCACAAACTGCACTGTGGTCAGTGTTTAACCTACTGACCATGTTTAAATTATTCATGTAGGGATTCACTTCTAAAACAGTTTCACAGTTTTAGAAACAGTTTTCTGTCTAGGTATCCATACCTGACACGCGATATGTAAATAAACAGTAGTTTAGACTGATGGCAAACCTCTCTGTAAACGCAGTTATTGGTTTTGAATACTGGCGGGCCCATGCTGCACTGCACACTTTCCAGCTTTATACACTGTCACTCAGTAAGAATCCTTTCAAATTGTGCCGTGCATGTTGTCGATGCCATTGTCTAAAAAAAAAAAAAAAACTCAATAAAAAGATTTAAAAATAAGAAGTAAATTATACACTGTCACGGAGTTTGGTACGGGTACCATTTGTCGTTACAACACTTAGAAGAGAGAGTAATTTAACATTAAGCATTATACCAAACACTGGCAAAGCCAATCGGTCTGGCCATCACATTGCATCTAGACGCAAGGTGACAGCTATCTTGGAAGTATAGAAAATGACGTTCTAAGATGACAGCCCATCTCTATTGGCTGCACCAATGTTTGGACACTTTTCTACCACAAGTACTGGCAAAGCCAATTTAAGCAGAGGTGGGCGGAGAGTTGGCAAGGAGTCACCAGGGGAGATAAATAGAGGCATGGGGACGGAGTAGAGCGAAGCACTATGTAATATTTGCACTTGGTGTCAGCAGTGTAAGTGTTGTTAAAGGGAGGGGTTGGTCTGAGAGGAAGAGAGAGATATAGAGGCAGTGTGGGGAGATGGTGCATATCAAGGATGACGAGAGATGTGAGGGATGGGGAGGAAAAAAAAGAGCGAGATACATCAACAGAAAGGGGGAAGATGAAGAACATGACATGCTATCCCACGGAGTGCTAAAGCTGAATGCTACAGAAACATTCAGAATAGTTTCCTGGCACCAGCAGTGGAAGGATAGACTCAATCAAAAAACAAGTTTGAAACCAAAAAGTAGGACACGCAAGCCTATGGAGGAAAGCCATCCAATCAGGAGCAAGGAATCAAAATAACCAAGAAAGCCATCTAAACATGAACAAAGGGCAGACACAAATCCCACTCTATGCATATGTTTAAGTATTGATGAAAATGCAGTCTGTGACAAGACCCCAAAAATGGGTATCATTTTAAATTTTGCTTACTCATGTTTTATATCGCTATATTCTCAAAACAGTAGTTCTACTATAAGTGTGCTCAAGAAATGAAAGAATCTCGAAGATTTTACGTTTGCTTTTCACATTATTTTTACTTCTTTATTCCTAGTTCAGTTTAAACGCGCTCTGTGTTTCACAGATTTACAAACCCTACATTGCTGAATGCCATCTTTCTTTTATTAAAGTAAGCTAAAGCCCGTATCTCAACAGACCCAGGCTGGAAACAAACAGTTCACTAATTATTGTATGAGACGGCTGGCTGGGCAGTGTTCGAGTTTCATTCAAGGAGACAGTATTAAAACAAAGAAGTCTGCTGAAAATACAATATGAGAAAATAGGCCATTCATAAGTACTTATAAGAGTCACTGTATCTAGGTGTCAGACAAATACCGTTGAGGTGAAACCTTTGCCGAGTGTTAACATGTAAAAACAAGCATTGGCCGCGCGGCCCGTAAAAGTAACGCCGCGCGGCCGCGAAATGAAATAATAAAAAAAAAAAAACGCGAGTGGTGACGCGAGTTGTGCGCACGTCGCGCGCGCGACAAGAAAAAGTGCTGTGCACGTCGCGCGCGCTTGTGCGCGTAACCGCACGCTGGTGGCCGCTTTCGGAGCACTTTCAAAAGCCCCTTACTAAAGTCTCGCAGAGCAGCGCATGCGCGCTGGCTCAGCGAGACCTAAAAAGCAGTCACAGACATGGGGGTCTGGTGACCCCAGCAGGCCGCCATCCCTGTGAGTGCTGGCCATTCCCAATCGGTTGCAAATTGCGACCTGCCTCATGAATATGAATGAAACAGGTCGTTTGCGACCCCATTGGGAATCACAAACAGTATCTGAGACACTGTTGTACATTCCATTTTGCGAGTTGCAAAATCGAATGGTCGTACATCTGGCACACAGTCCCCTGCAGGTGCCAATCCGCGTGCGTGACCTTCAGTCGTGGGCAGCGCGGGCTGACCCAGAGGTCTGGCCCCGCCCATAACCTGACCACGACGTCTCACTGTCCTCAACAAAACTGAAACAGAAACGTTTCTTTTTTCTTTTTTAAATGCATTAAAAAAAATGCATTAAAAAAACCTGCTTTATTTAAAAAGCAGTCACAGATATGGTGGTCTGTTTGTTCCTTTCAGGAGGAGCCTCTTATCTCTGAATGAAGTGCTTGTTAGTTAAATAATCACATAGGGGCAGATTTACAAGAAACTGATGCATCTGTACCCCTGCGCCTGGCCGCCTGCGCCTCCATGCAAAAACCTTGCGCCACCATGGATGTGCCTAATTTACAATATGGCGCACCATGGCGCAAGGATTGACAGATGCGTCAGAAATTCTGACATCTGTTGGCGCAAAAGTCACGCATTGCTGGAGTCGTGTCGCAAGCACGACGCAACTCCAGCAATGCACGGGGAGGCTTATTCCCAATACACTGCATCACTCCTTACGCCTGCTTGAAGCAGGCGTAGGATTTTGACGCAGTGGCGTCCTAGAAGTGGCGCAGTGAAATCTTGTAGATTTCACTGCGTCACTTCTACAAGGCTTTCCTGCGTGGGAACGCCCACCCTGCATACATTATACCTGACGCAGGTATAATGTGACGCAGGGCTTTTCAAGGTGATGCATCTCCCTTGATGCATCAGATTGTAAATGGGCTGCAATGTGGCGCATTGTTTACGCCGCCGCTGCGTCACAAAAAGTGACGCAACGGCGGCACAAAAGTGTCGCAAGGGGCTTGTAAATTTGCTGCATAGTACATAACTATGACTCCATCGAATAAGAAATTCTTACCATGCTGTTTTGTTGAGCAAATTCATCATCAAATATGACAATCAAGCTTATGCAAATACATTTATATTATATAATAATTTCTGCTGAGCGCATCATTGTTATCCCTTGTTAACAGTTTCCAGAAGGCTAATGATTGGCTGTCCCATTTTGGCGTCTTTCAGAAAGAGCCCTGCCTAATAATTCGGAAATGGCTGAGAGGGCGTTTTGCCATTTCTTACTGATTGTCTATATGATGAAGTCTTATAAAAAAGTGTACGTCGAAGGTCAGAGAGGAGCTCCGTGCCAGTGACATCAAGAGGGGGCCTTTAACTGAAGGTGCTGTGAGATGAGAGGCCTTCCCAGGTTGCTCCTGCGCTGTGTTTATTCTTCCACATTTCACAGCCTGGACCGAAACAGCAGGCTCTGTTCAGATGTTATTCTTCTCGTCACCCACCTCTTTTCATTGCTCCTGAGTAAGTATCTCTCTAGCGCCAAGCAACCCACTGGAGGCATGTGCTGCGCTGTAAACAATGCACTTTAACTGCATTGGTTACTAAGCGCTAACCTCATTTGCCCAATGAGACGGAAGCTCCTGAGGCACACAGCGAGGTTTCCAGGCACTGCACAACACAAATACCTGAAGAACGCATTGTGTGTCAGACACAATGTGCCAAACAGAGTCCTGGTGACGGTGCGGGGGCCAAACCAGTGCATTGTTTGTAACAATCAGGCCCGCCATGTTTTTTAAGACGGACGTCAATCATGGAGCCCCTCCCACTGCTCACCTGTGATAACGAAAGTGGTACTACGCTGTCAACTGATGCATACCTTTTTTTTTTTTTTAAAAGGACTTTGCTGCACTTTGCTGGTGCACAGACCGAATCCAGTACACACTGTGCATGTACCCTTAAAGCAGCACGCACTTCACGCAACAAAGCAAGGCAACCTGCTATGCTGTGTTGTGTGAAAGGGAGACATTTACAAAGATATGGTTCACTACTGCTGCCACCCTGCTCTGGCGCATTGTGTGCTGCCTAGTGCCAACACTGGCACCCTTGCGTGCCAGTGTTACAGGCACAATTGTTTTTCTATGTGTAGGAAGGGACACCGTCCTGCACAAAAAATAAAATTCTAAATTCCTTTTTCTATGTGTCATGCTGAATACATCACACATAGAAAAGGAAGTAACAAGCAGAAATAGCCATATTTCTCCTCCTTATGCCTGGGTCTGAAAGGGGTAACATTTTGACACATTCCCAAGCTTACAAATCTTTCTACATCGCCATATTCCATGGGTGGATGTGTGGAAACGACCACACTCCACCCATGGAACGCCTCCCTGCCGCAAGGTAATGCTAGGCAGTGGAATGTGCAAGATGGCTTTGCATGGCTTAGTAAATCCCACCTAAGGGGCTGCTTTGCCTTGTGTCACCTTGCATGATGCAACATCACTGCAAGCCCTTAGTAAATTCGACCCATAATTCCTTGCAGGTGACGTCAGCAGTGAAGTCCCTTGGCATCTGCCTGTATCTGCTGAGGTGCCACAGACGGTTTCATGGGCCTCAGGGTGTTTGTGAGACTCACTTTTCACACTTGATGTAGGGGTAACCTGTGTGAAAGTTGCTCAGAGCCACAGTTTGGAGGGACATGTAATCAAACAACTTTATAACCCAATGACTGGGCCCAGGCCAGTTTCCATAGCAACGAATCACCTATACTTGACTAGGGCACCCTGGGACAGCACAGCGAGCATACTGGCTGCTGAGTTTATCTAACTTCACAGAGCTAAACTTATACATTTTAAATTTTTATGGAGGGCATACATGTCACCAGCTAAAATCCACTCCATTGACCCCTGCGACCACACTTGTGCCCGAAATGCGGAGCTCACCACGCGGACTTCGCTCATATGACCTGGACCTGTGTAAAGGTGGGGGGATATTGGAAGGCAGTGTACACAATATTGTCACGTATGTTTCACCTTGAGATTGACCCTCTGCCAGAAGTGGCCCTATTGGGTTACGTTCGTAATTTCCCGAAACTGGTTCGAAGATTCGTAGCCATTGCCTTGCTGTTAGCTGAGCGAGAACTGGCATAACGGTGGGGAAATGGATCTGTTCCTACTACCAAAGCTTCGCTTAACAGTCTTATATATTGTAACACCAACAGTGATTTGTTTGCTACCATGATGCCACCGACGTCAAGAGGCAAGGACATATGGGCTCCTTTAAAAAACGATCTGCTTGAGAAGAGCTCTGTATTGTCATCACAACCCCCTGATGGGATTGTCCCAGCCGGGGTGGGCAGATCTACTTTGGAAACGACAATATATACATACAGCTACACAAAGGTAGCCGCAGAAATGTTCTGTTGTGGTAACTTGACATTGTTTCTGCTTTCTCTCTTGCCTGTTTATGTGCGACGCCCTCACGGGGAAATGTCTATGTATGACACTGCTATTCCTTATGGTAAACTGCTGTACTGCCGCATTGAGTAACTGCTACATACGTTTTGTTAACCAATATGCAAAATGGTAAATAAAGTTAAAAAAAAAACCTCTAGAGAGCTACAGTGCCTGGTTGCACATAGAGGAGCTATAATGAGTATCATCAGTATTTTAGTGTTGGGATACCTTAGTCTAACTCCTAATGCGTGGTACTTGGCAGTGATGTTTGTAAGTTACAAAGCTGGCACTTGAATATGATTTTCTGTAAAATCCTTTGTATTACTCTTAATGTGGCAATTCTGCATCTGTTATGCTAATTGTTTAGGAATTGTATAGACAGCTCAATAATAATGTTGAAGCAATTTGTGTGCACTTGCTGTTTTTACTTTATGTTTCAAAGGCTGTAAAATACCTGCTTTTACTACTGGTCTTAATATTGTTACTGGCCATGTGCACAAATACTGGCCATGCTTGTAAAATACTGGCCAGGCGACAACCCAACCTGGACTGTGTAAAGGAGTTCAGTGGCTGATGTCTTTACAGTAGCAGTTTTATGTACAAGGGAATATTGTACTGCTGCCTGTGATTGACAGTTCTGTGTATGAGGGAAGCTTGCACTGCTGCTGCCCGTGATTACCAGTTCTGTGTGTGAAGGAAGATTTTACTGCTACCTGTCATGCATCTGTTCTGTGTGAGGGAAGCATGCAGTGCTGCTGCCTATGATGCATCTGTTCTGTGTGTGAGAGAAGCATGCAGTGCTGCTGCCTGTGATGCATCTGCTGTGTGTGTGTGAGGGAAGCATGCAATGCTGCTGCCTGTGATGCATCTGTTCTGTGTGTGAGGGAAGCATGCAGTGCTGCTGCCTGTGATGCATCTGTTCTGTGTTTGAGGGAAGCATGCAGTGCTGCTGCCTGTGATGCATCTGTTTTGTGTGTGAGGGCAGCTTGCACTGCTACTGCTCGGATGTACCTGCTCTGTGTGAGGTAAGTTTGCACTGTTGCTGCTTGTGATGCACCAGTTCTGAGTATGAGTGAAGCTTGCACTGCTGCTGCCCTGCTGTACCTAGTGTGTATATGTGTGTGTGTGTGTGTGTGTGTGTGTGTGTGTGTGAGAGAGAGAGAGAAGCTCATTCTCATGACTGTGCTGTCTTTCTTTGTGTAAGGGAATCTTTCATGGGCTGTTGTCTGTGCTGTGCATGTTCTATATTAGGAACTCCTGCATGCTGTTGTTTGTGCTGTACCTCTTCTGTGTGTGAGGGAAGCTTGTACTGCTGTTGTCTGTGCTGAACCTCCTCTCTGTAAGTAAAGCTTGCACTGCTGCTGCTTGCGATACATCTGGTCTGTGTGCAAGGGAAGCTTGCACTGCTGCTGCATGTGCTGTACCTTTTCTGTGTGAGTAAAACTTGCACTGATATTGCTTGTGATGCATGTTTTGTGTGTGAGGAAAGCTTGCACTGCTGCCTGTGATTACCTGTTCTGTGTGTGAGGAGAGCGTGCACTGCTTCTGCCTGTGATTAACTGTTCTGTGTGTGAGGGAAGCTTGCACTGCTGTAGCTTGTGATGCTTCTGGTTTGTGTGTGAGGGAAGCTTACACTGCTGCCTGTGATTACCTGTTCTGTGTGTGTGGAGAGTGTGCACTGCTGCTGCCTGTGAGTACCTGTTCTGTGTGTGGGGGAAGCTTGCACTACTGCTGCCTGTAATTACTTGTTCTGTGTGTGAGGGAAGCTTGCACTACTGTAGCTTGTAATGCTCCTGGTTTGTGTGCGAGGGAAGCATGGACTTCTGTTGCCGTGTAGTACCCGTTATAACAAAATACATGTATCTGTAAAGCACATGTTTCCCCCCTTGGGGCATCTTATTGCTGAATAACAGGTTTTCATTGTTACGCAATTGAATGGTACTTATTTTACCAACCTCAGAAGGATGAAAGGCTGGCTTCACCCACCCAAATTCAAACCTGTGACAATAAGGTCAAACACCAGTTTCTAGAGGCATTAGTCCACTGAGCCTTGACTGGTAGGTCGCTCCCCCACCACACAGCTCCGTCTGTGTGCCCTGCTGCTGCCCCTGATTGTGCTCGTTTTTCCTTTCTGTGCCCCCTTGCTGCCCGATTGTGCTCGTTTTTCCTTTCTGTGCCCCCTTGCTGCCCGATTGTGCTCGTTTTTCCTTTCTGTGCCCCCTTGCTGCCCGATTGTGCTCTGCTTTTTCCTTTCTGTGCCCCCCTTGCTGCCCCTGATTGTGCTCTGCTTTTCCTTTCTGTGCCCCCTTGCTGCCCCTCATTGTGCTAGTTTTTCCTTTCTGTGCCCCCTTGCTGCCCCTGATTGTGCTCTGTTTTTTTCCTTTCTGTGCCCCCTTGATGCCCTGATTGTGCTCGTTTTCCCTTCTGTGCCTGTTTCCCGCCGCTGCGCCCTGCGGCCCCGCCCCTCACTGCCCATTCGCTGCCCCATTCCCTGCTCCTCCCTCCCACCTCCCCATTTATGGCGGCCGCTGCGTGGTGAAGAGAGCGACCCCTGACCTTGACTGGTAGGTCGCTCCCCACCACACAGCTCCGCTTGTGTGCCCTGCTGCTGCCCGATTGTGCTCGTTTTTCCTTTCTGTGCCCCCTTGCTGCCCGATTGTGCTCGCTTTTACTTTCTGTGCCCCCCTTGCTGCCCCTGATTGTGCTCGTTTTTTTCCTTTCTGTGCCCCCTTGCTGCCCCTGATTGTGCCTCGTTTTTCCTTTCTGTGCCCCCTTGCTGCCCCTGATTGTGCTCGTTTTTTCCTTTCTGTGCCCCCTTGCTGCCCCTGATTGTGCTCGTTTTTCCTTTCTGTGCCCCCTTGCTGCCCCTCATTGTGCTAGTTTTTCCTTTCTGTGCCCCCTTGCTGCCCCTGATTGTGCTCGTTTTTTTCCTTTCTGTGCCCCCTTGCTGCCCCTGATTGTGCTCGTTTTTTTTCCTTTCTGTGCCCCCCTTGCTGCCCCTGATTGTGCTCTGTTTTTCCTTTCTGTGCCCCCTTGCTGCCCCTGATTGTGCTCGTGTTTTCCTTTCTGTGCCCCCTTGCTGCCCCTGATTGTGCTCGTTTTTCCTTTCTGTGCCCCCTTGCTGCCCCTCATTGTGCTAGTTTTTTCCTTTCTGTGCCCCCTTGCTGCCCCTGATTGTGCTCGCTTTTTTCCCTTTCTGTGCCCCCTTGATGCCCTGATTGTGCTCGTTTTCCCTTCTGTGCCTGTTTCCCGCCGCTGCGCCCCTGCGGCCCCGCCCCCTCACTGCCCATTCGCTGCCCCATTCCCTGCTCCTCCCTCCCCATTTATGGCGGGCGCTGTGCGGCCGCGCAGCGGGCGCGCCGCTGGCGGCCGAAGGCAAGCCCGTCTGCGCCCGTCCGCGCCGTGACCGCGCCCAGCGCCAGACCCCTGGTCCGGGCATCCCCGCGCCCGCCACATCAACAGACGCCGATACGACGCCAGCACCCTCCACGCACTCAACCCCGGAAAAGATCACGCCTGCTACCAGGCCACCCCGAAGCGCACCCAAGGGCACTTCACCTGCCGGAACTGCAGCTTCGCCAGCACCCGCCCCGCCAAACCACCGCCCAGGAAAGAACCCAACTACCTCAGATGCATCCTCCTCAACACCCGCTCCGCCCGCAAACACGCCATCGAACTCTGGGACCTTCTCGACTCAACCTCCCCAGACGTCGCATTCCTGACGGAGACCTGGCTGAATCCCGCTTCAGCCCCCGACATCGCCATTGCCATCCCGCACCAACGGAGTCGGAGGAGGCATCGCCATCGTCCACAGGAACACCCTCAGAGTCTCAACCAACACCGACGACACCCTCAGCACCGCCCGAACACATGCACTTCCAGATCCACACCGATCCCAACACCACCCTCAGAGGAACCCTCATCTACAGACCCCCGGACCCCGACCACAGTTCAGCGATTCCATCGCTGACTTCGTCAGCACACACGCCATCGCTCCACGGACTACATCCTCCTCGGGGACCTGAACTTCCACCTCGAGAACAACAAGGACACCAACTCCACCACCCTGATCGACAACCTCGCCACCCTCGGACTCAGACAGCTCGTGACTACACCCACCCACGCCGCCGGCCACACGCTCGACTCCATCTTTTCCGCAAGCCCACACGTCTCCTTCAACCACACCTCCGAACCCCACTGGACTGACCACCACTGCATCCACTTCACCTACAGGAAGCCCACCACGCACCACCGCACCGAACAAATGCCTCGCCGCTGCTGGAGCAGAGTCACGGAAGACCAGCTAACCACAACCCTCGCCCTGAGCCCACCCGCCGAACCCTCCGACCCCGACACCGCCGCCCGCAACCTCAGACAGTGGATCGACGACTGCGCCAACACCCTCGCCCGCTCAAGAATCCGCCCAACAGCCACACCAGCAAGAAAGCCACCTGGTTCACCGAAGACCTCCAGGCCTCCAAACGAACATGCCGAAAACTGGAGAAGATCTGGCTCCACGAACGGACAGCGGACAGCTACGCCGCCCACAAGAGCGCCACCTGCAGTCACCATCACCTCATCAGATCCGCCAAAAGGGCCTCACTCAAAGACCGCCTAGACAACAACGCACACAACAGCAAAGAGCTCTTCAACATCGTGAAGGAACTCTCCAACCCCAGCTCCAACACCAACGACATCCAGCCGTCGCGAGACCTGTGCGACTCACTGGCCACCTTCTTCCACCGCAAAATCGCCGACATCCACGACAGCTTCAACACCACGACCGCCCCGGCAACCACCGAGACCACTGCCCCCACAACCACCAACCGCCTGCTCTCCTGGACCAACATCAACGACGAGGACACCAGCGAGATCATGAACACCATCCACTCCGGTTCACCGCTAGACCCGTGCCCTCACCACATCTTCAACAAAGCCAGTACAGCCATCGCGCCCATCTCCGGAAAATAATCAACATCTCCTTCGAGACAGCAACCTTCCCGGAAAGCTGGAAGCACGCCGAGATCACCGCCTTACTCAAGAAACCCAAGGCAGACCCCAAGGACCTCAAGAACTTCCGACCCATCTCTCTGCTCCCGTTCCCCGTGAAGGTCACCGAGAAAATCGTCAACAAACAACTGACCCGCTACCTCGAGGAGAACAACATCCTGGACCCTTCCCAGTCCGGCTTCCGCAGCAACCACAGCACCGAAACCGCCCTCATCGCCGCCACCGATGACATCAGGACCCTGCTAGACAACGGAGAAACAGCAGCCCTCATCCTCCTGGACCTATCAGCCGCCTTCGACACGGTCTGCCACCACACACTACGAACACGCCTTCACGACGCCGGGATCCAAGAGAAGGCCCTGGACTGGACCACATCCTTGCTTTCCGGCAGAACACAAAGCGTCCGCCTCGCCCCCTTCCGATCCAAGGCCACCAAGATCATCTGCGGCGCACCCCAAGGCTCCTCCCTCAGCCCAACGCTGTTCAACATCTACATGGCACCCTCGCCCACGTCGCCCGACAGCACAACCTCAACATCATCTCCTACGCCGACGACACCCAGCTGATCCTCTCCTCACCAAAGACCCTCACACCGCCAAAGCCCACCTCCACGAAGGAATGAAGGCCGTCGCCGAATGGATGAGGACCAGCCGCCTGAAGCTGAACTTGGACAAGACGGAGGTCCTCATCCTTGGTTCCAACCCTTCAGCCTGGGACGACTCCTGGTGGCCAACATCACTGGGAACAGCCCCGCCACCCACCGACCACGTACGCAACCTAGGGGTCATCCTCGACCCCACCCTCTCCATGACTAAGCAGGTCAACGCCGTTTCCTCATCCTGCTTCAACATCCTCCGAATGCTCCGCAGGATCTTCAAGTGGATCCCCACCGAAACAAGAAAACAGTCACCCAGGCCCTCGTCACCAGCAGGCTGGACTACGGAAACGCCCTCTACGCAGGAACGACGGCTAAGCTCCTGAGACGGCTGCAACGCATCCAGAACGCTCTGCACGTCTTATCCTCGACATCCCCCGACGCAGCCACATCACACCCCACCTGAGAGACCTGCACTGGCTCCCTGTCAACAAGAGGATAACCTTCAAGCTCCTCACCCACGCACACAAAGCACTCCACACCTCCGGACCAGCCTACCTCAACAGACGACTCAGCTTCTACACCCCCATCCGCCAGCTCCGCCGACCAGCCTCGCCTCGCCACAGTCCCCCGCATCCGGAAAACGACCGCCGGCGGCAGATCCTTCTCCCACCTCGCCGCCAAGACCTGGAACACCCTCCCCACCAACCTCCGACAGACCCAAGACCTACTGGCCTTCAGAAGACTCCTCAAGACCTGGCTCTTCGATCAGTAGCAGCACCACCCCCCTCTTCCCCCAGCGCCTTGAGACCCTCGCGGGTATGTAGTGCGCTTTATAAGTGACATGATTGATTGATTGATTGATTGAGCCACCAGTTATGTATGTGAGCAACGTTTGAGCTGCTATTGCGTGTTCTGTATGTATCTTTTATGA
Organism: Calotriton arnoldi; assembly: GCA_963921515.1. Lineage (NCBI taxonomy): Eukaryota > Metazoa > Chordata > Amphibia > Caudata > Salamandridae > Calotriton > Calotriton arnoldi. Next base: position 313,025 of record CAWUFW010012179.1, read on the forward strand.
GCGTGAATGTTTTTTTAGTCAAAACAGTGAAATTTGTTATCTTTCTTCTCCTTCATTTTATCACATTCTCAAATTCTAGCTGGTGACAGATTTAATACACCTGGGCCAGATGTACGACCTTTTTTAGCCGTCGCAAACGTGAAATCGGCCCGTTAGCAACCGCTCAATAGTTCTGTGCAATGTACAAACCCTATCGGTAACCTATTACCTACTCGCAAAATTGGGTTTGTGACTCCATATTAGGAAGGGGCATGCCAAAGGCTTCCCTTCGTAATTGCGGTCGCAAAATACTCGCAGTTTACCACCTACTTCTGGCGGTTGCCCTTGGGAGATCTGGTCTTTATTGAAGAGTGACAGTCTTCCTGGGGTTCTTGGAAGTCACTGGCCATCGGATAGGCGTTGTCTTCTTCGTAGGCTCCTTGAAGCAGGAGACAGGCACGTAGGCTGGGGCCAAGGCAGTAGGTATCTTGCTTTGCTGCACAGCATCCTCTTCATCTGTCTTCTTTTTAGGTCTTAGGAATCTGAGGATCAAGTGCGGGGGTGCCTCTAATACTGAATTTAGGGGCGTTACAGGTGTTGGCAGATGGTAACCAATGGCCTACTTGCCTTTAGGGTGACTATACCCTTTGAATGTCCCCTCCTTTTGGGGAGCGGGTATCCCCTAACCTGATTGGGTAGGATCCATCCATTCAAAATTGAGGATTACCTAAGGAGATGGTCACCTCGGTCCAGGGCACCATAGGGGTGGTCCTTGCATAGAGGGGACACACCTCTCCTGACTACCAGTTTTCCGGCCGACCTTGCCACCAAAAGTGGGGCTTGGTCAAGGTGGTGGGCCTCTCCACTAGCTGGAGAGGCCCTGATCAGCATAAAAAAGAGCAGGAAGCCTTTGAGGCTCACCACCCTAAATACTGTTCCTGTTTGGGGGTAGGTGTGAAGCACCTCCACCCCAAGCAAGCTTTGTCCCTGACCCACAAGAGCACAAGGGCTCCCACCTCAGGGGATCAGCAACATGTCTGTGTATGGCAGGCTGGTGCAGACTAGTCAAGCTAGAAACAAGGGAATTGGTCGTTTTTCAGGGGGCATCTCTAAGGTGCGCTCGGAGTGCATTTTACAATAAATCCAACACTGGCATCAGTGTAGGGTAATTGTGCTGAGAAGTTCGATACCAAACGTCAAAGCATTCAGTAAAGCGATCATGGAGCTGGGGAGTTCGTAAAGAAAAACTCCCAGCCCATGCACTCAATATGGCTTCACTGCACTTACAATGTCTGTGAATGGGCACAGACACTGTAGGGGCATATTGCACATGCAGGTATGCCTTCACCTGTGGTATAGTGCACCATGCCTCAGGACTGTGAGGTCTGCTAGAGGGGCGACTTACCTATGCCACAGGCAGTGGTTGGGGGGCATGGCACAGAGGGATGTGTGCCATGTCGACTCTTAGATTTTGTCTGTACCAAAACACACATTCTGCAATGGTAGTGTGCATGTGTTTGGTGAGGTCTCAGAGGGTGGCACAGTACATGCTTCAGCCCTAAGAGACCCTCTTGGGTCACAAGGCCCTTGGTACCAGTGGTACCTTTTAAAAGGGACTTATGTGTGGGCCAGTGGTGTGCCAATTGTGAAAACAAAGGTACAGTTTTGGGAAAGAACACAGGCACTGGGAACATGATTGGCCGGGACCCAGTGCACACTAAGTCAAAGTGCTTCAGATATCAGGCAAAAAGTAGGGGGTAACCATGCAAAAAGGGGCACTTTCCTACACCAGTCTAACTTAGTAATTGTGTTGAGCCTGGTTCTGGGCTATCTAGGAACCACAATTAGTACTGAAGGCTACTTTTGTTTAGACCGGCTTTTCTGCAGGACTTTGGATCTAAATTACCTGTTTGTTTATTGTCAAACTTAGAGCTCCACCTAGTGGCCATAAATTGAATCTGAACGCTACCTTGTAATTCTGGCTTTTGATGCAGGAAAGTGGAACTACATTGCATGTGTGTCTATGATTTTTATGTACTTTCTCCAAAATCTTATTTGCTCCTTGTGAATCTATAGGCTACCTTGTAAGACTGACTTTTGCTGCAGGCACTTGGTACTACATTACATGAGTTTCTATTGTTGTTATGTACTTTCTACAACATTGTACTTCCTCCCTGTGACAGTACCTTACTGCCTGGGTTTTAATTTACACTACCCACCTCACTATGGCTCCTCACACTTCGTTACGCCTTCACTTCACCGGTCTCTAACCGCGGTCGCACTCCTGTTTGTTGCACCCTCAACTAGAAACCAACCACGATCATGTTGATTACAATGCTCCCCCCATAAACCTCTCGACACAACACTAGTCAGATATGGTCCTAACTCTTGGACTATCGATTATCCTATAAATGTCTCAAAGAATGCGAAGAAGAATCTCAAACACAAACTTCTAAAACAACACCCTGATACTCTAATTGCGGATACCTACTACAAATTGGCCAATGGCTCCATGAAAACAAATTTTGTATTCTATTCCAAATGCCGAACAAAATGGAAAAACATCTTCCTTCTCCTCCTGCAAGTGACCAAGACCATCAAGATACCCTACGGAACTAAACTGACGACGTCCCCCTCCTCTTCTTTTAAAGGTGAAATTGATATATCCATTTTCAAGACAGTTAACATCCTTATACAATCGACCGACCCTTACCTCTCCTTATTCGATCATCACTTTCTGTCATTTTTCAAACCTCTATCTCCGCAGGGAGATCTGATTCATTTGCCTTCATCCCCATGACCTCTGACTAGCTCCCCTGAACCACCCCGACTTCTTCCACTCTCCAATTCACCTTTCGGCCCGGAGCTACCCAGGGACCTAACTAGCATCCTTACTTCCCCATCTAACACTCACAGCACACGTACGTCTCCCGGTGGGTCGACACCTCTGCCCACCCTAACCAACAATCTCCCGGTCTCAAATCGCAACGTGGGGCAGTGGCGGTTCTTTTATGTGGGCGGAGGGGCTACGCCCTCATCCTTTTTCTGCCCCCTAGTCGTGCTTTTTATTCTACAATTAAGAGTAAAAAGTTATTTCTGCAAGTAAACTGCCGCAGGCTGTCTGCTACACAGACATTGACTTCAGCAGCGTTCGCAAGTCAAGTTTATGGCCGGCACAAATCATGCACTTTGAGAATGCGCCAGTTGCCGGGCTGACGAGCTCACAGCCCTGAGGCTCGTGACATCACCAGCTCGGCAAAGCCATTGTATTCCTTACTGAAGGACCTCCCCCGCCAATAGAGTTAGCCCTGGGCGCTGTCTGCTTCAGCTCTGCAGAGGCCTGGGCTACACATCAATCACAGTTCACCAAGCCTCACTGTTAACCCCACCCTACCCTGCCCTGTGACCAATCAAACAAGGGCCGGTTAAAGTGAAAAGAAAGAAGCTGCGCCATGATTCCTCGCAACTTCGGTAAGTGAAAATTTAAACGTACATATTTCCATAATAAAGTGTTCAAAATGCATGTGCCTGTTTCATCTCTCAGCAAGCCTAAAAGCGATTAGCAGTGTTTAACTGTGTTTGTGTCCTCCTGTCAGGCATTAGTTTGTGGCTGGAATCCCGAAGTGCATGATAGCTCCGTTCAACCTTAAGGGGCCGTAAACTGTACATTTAGTTGCCAATTGACAGCACGTGTGAAATCCTTTTTGAAAGGCGCATGTTGTTAGTAATTAATATGTTGTCATCAGAGGCCAATGTTTGAAAGCAACTGCTCCAGAGCACATTGTGCGAGTTACAGGTGGAAAGAATGAAATCAGTCTGTAAATGCCTTAACCTTCCACCTATCTGAGCCCAATAACCTGAATGTCATAATAATAGAGATTTCTCTACACTGCAATGAAGCACAATTAGCATAGGAGCAAGCGCTACTTAAACACTGGTTAAATATGCAAAAAACAATCAGTCACAACAGATGCACCTCGATTTGTTTTTCAGCCTTTATTTTCACACGAGAAAGGACTTCAAATGGTGACAGAATGCTGCATCTCCTTGGCTGCAAATGTGACCCCTTCTAAAGTGTGTACTGTTGTGCTTAAATCCCAGAAAATCCTATCTGACAGCAGAAACGTGGTGCTTGGTGCTTATTTGTTCAATTTTAAATTTAGTGCTGGGTGTCAATAGGGCAGAAATTATCAAAATTGAAGGGAGATATCCTAATTCAGCGAGAAGGGACGGGTAATGATCGCAGAAAAACAAAGAAAGTCCCTACATTTTAACCCACGTTTTGTTTACGTACCATTGGTGGATATGAAATGGAATTCTCCCAAGGCTACTCCTCACTTTTTAGTTCAGACTGCCCTCACACTCCCACCACCACGTCCTCCCCTTTCCATTGCCCAATGGTCAGCAGCCCGGGCATCCCTGGAGCCTGCCTCATGCTGTATCTGCCCTATTGACACCAGAAAAAACAAAGAAAGTCCCTTACCACAAGACTATATTGTATGTTAAGAGGGCCCAGTTTGCAAAAATTATCTTGGGAATGGATCATGTGCTATGTTTCTTGTCACTCTCAAAGAACAATTTAAAAGATTTTAAACAAACATCATTTTATCTGCTGTGAATTTAAATCAAAAACAAATGTACAGAAAATTATTGGTTTATTTAAAAAGGTTTTTTCAACTCTTGAAAGATCAAAAACATAACAATCAATATATATTGTATTATTGGTTTTATAAAAAAAAAAAATTCTGGATTGAGTCGAAAATTATGTCCTGAAGAAGGTGATAAAATAGAAATTGCTCACCGAAACGCCACGTCGACACACTTTTTCGTAACAAAAATTTCATTTGTAATAAATTCTATTATGTACTATGTCTTCTCTGTGAGGAGATATTTTTAATATATATTGATTGTTATGTTTTTGATCTTTCAAGAGTTGAAAAAACCTTTTTAAATAAACAAATAATTTATTGTACATTTCCATTGTTAAGTTGTTTTTGATTTAAATTCACAGCAGATAAAATGATGTTTGTTTAAAATCTTTTAAATTGTTCTTTGAGAGTGAGAAGAAACATAGCACATGATCCATTCCCAAGATAATTTTTGCAAACTGGGCCCTCTTAACATACAATATAGTCTCGTGGTAAGGGACTTTCTTTGTTTTTTCTGGTGTGAATAGGGCAGATACAGCATGAGGCTGGCTCCAGGGATGCCCGGGCTGCTGACCATTGGGCAATAGAAAGAGAAGGACGTGGTGGTGGGAGTGTGAGGGCAGTCTGAACTAAAAAGTGAGGAGTTGCCTTGGGAGAATTCCATTTCATATCCACCAATGGTACGTAAACAAAACGTAGGTTAAAATGATTTTTTTATTTGGGGTTAGACTACTTACACCTGAAGTGACACCACAGTAAACATCAATCAACATTATGTGAGGAACACTGACCCAAACAAGAAAAGTGGCAAACAATACGTGCACGCATCAAGAGGTTGAGTTAGGGTGTGTGCAAACCACTGAAGGCCTTACTTGCACATTCATTAAGACATTGAAATGTAGGTTTCTGAGCTTCAAAGGTATCTGCTTGAGATGGACGATAGGGATCTCCTTTTTCAAACCACAGACAACTATTTAATTTGTATTAAACAAAACAAAAAAAAAAAAGGAGAATGAGCACCAGGGCTTAAATAGTATGTTGCTGCAGGCCGGCACTGCCCTCTGCCAGCAACAATACTAACCTCTTTTATGACCCTTTCTCAGACATAGCTTCTATCTCAATTCCATTGCAACGTACGGTGCTCCCCATATGAGCTATTGATGAAGCAATGTGTAAATATCAGTGTGTGTCATAATATGCCATATATTTAAGTGATGAATTTACCCTGAGTTGTACCATATTTGGTTTAAGTAGCTTGTCCTATGCCGATTTTCCATTGCATTCCGGTATTTGGAGTCTAACATTTATAATAAAATAACAATGTACCCAATTGAATGTAAAAACAACTAGACAGTTCATATTCATTTTGGAAAGGTTTCTAAATGTGGCCACCTCAATTCTAAATCAACCAGCGGGTCACCTACCTGCCATTGAATGATTGTGCAGGAGGTTGCAGGGGAGTGCTGGCATTGGCCTCTCTGGATCAAATCAGCCAATGGGAGGTAAATGTACGGAAAGCCAGAGGCTCTCTTTACATGTAGGTGAGGTGGAGGCTTGGTGATTTGCTGAGGTTTTTTGAGAGGTCTGTCTGTTGTGTTTGCTGAAGTATTACTGCCCTTGTTGGCATAACCTGTGCATGTAACTCACATTTAGCAGTGTTGGGAACTGAGCCATTTATGCAGAGATATGAAAGGGCTGCTTGAAAGTGTGCAGAATGTGAAAACCGGATTGCTTCGCCTTACTTTTCAGCTTTATGAAATGCCTAACATTTGTAAAAGTAGTTACGAGAGTTACATGTTTTATAAACATTTTGCAAAACATATAGTTGAGATGAAAGCACTGCCACTCTGGACATAGCCACCATGGGCAGGAAGCACTGGAGAGCCCTGCCCAATGCAGGAGAGAAACAGTTTTTAGTGATAAGTCAATGGGTGCTTCACTGTGCTTTTATGGGTTAACTGACTGCGTCCGTGGAAGTTGTTTAGCTGTCACAGGATGCAATGTGTTTGTACAAGTAAGTTTAATATTAATGGCATGGGATGTATGGTATCATATGAGTTACATACTTTCTCAGCCTACTTGCCAGTTTTGCTTTCCATGATCAGAAATATGCAAGTTTTAAGCCTCTGGTTTTCATGATGGTGACAAATGAAATTACATCGCACAAACCTTTGTCTGATTATGACATACCAGTAAAACTTAGTGAACACTCCTCCATCACCAGTTACCTCTTTCACTTCTTTAAGCCAAAATTCATTTAGCCCGCCACCCCAAAAATGCATATGTGCTGGTGTGAAATCAAATAGAAAAACATATTGTTTTCTCTTTTCCTCTTTGAAGCTTGAATCAGTGTCCTAGATTTTGGGGGTGAGAGGCTTTGTCAACCGTCTCAGTGAGACTGAAGTCTCAGAAATGTATTTTAGGAAGACTTAAGATGTATGCTGCAGTACTTTAAAATAACATTTGAGATATGTTGTGATATTGATGCATCTTTTGGGCATTTTTTAAACAAAATTCCTTGTAGTAGAACCCTCAGTGCCCACTTGGGACAGTTGTGCTTGCTCGCTACACTCACACTTGTGAATTCTTGAGTTAGTCTTATGCCCCACCACTTTGAAAGTTCACCAGCCGCCACAGCTCTGACCTCATTGCGAGACCTGCTACACACATACCCATAGCCAACGCGCCCCTCCCTACCATTGACTTCCCTACTCAAGCCATATGGGCTAACCACAAGCATAGTCCCAATGATAAGGATCTCTCACATATTAAAACACGATCTGCTACGAGTCTCCAAGGACTTGACTCATCCTCCCTCGTGCATTGCTGATAGTGTCAAAATCACTTTCACTCAGATCTTGTCCCGCTTGGAACAGAAACTTGACTCCCTGGCTAATGACATAGCTCACCTAAGACATGACATCTCTCAACAGACCAAGCTACCCAGATATCACACCCCAGAGAGTTCTAAAGTACCCCGATTAACTGGTGCGCCCACCTCAGCAGCGCACGATATCACCTGGGCCCTCACTCCTCTGTGTCATTTGGCCCACAGACCCCATTGTGCCCAACGCACCCTGTCTGATCTTGAAGCCACTGCTCTCAGTGAATCCTACTTTACGAAGCACCTGACAATCTCCCCAACCCCCCTCCACTATCCAAGTAATTGTCAGCACAAATAGACTACCCTCAACTATAAATGAGCCCAGACCACCAGCTCAACTCACCACTATTCTAACTCTTCCTTCCTCGAAGGATAAGCCTTGCCCTCTCTTTTGCATGCTCCTAAACTGTAGATCAGCAGCAAAGCACGCGACTGATATCACTGAATCTATCATCAGAGACGAAATAGACATTGCTTTCCCGACGGAATCCTGGCTTAATGGCCAAGCCACCTCTATACTTGACATGCAAACCCCACCCGGTTACATCATCATTAGGCAGGACAGACCTAAAAGATCGGGTGGGGGTCTAGCCATTATTCACAAAATTGGAATTCAACTTTCCACTTTAAGTAAGGCAGAATACTCAACATTCGAATACCTCGGGGTGGAACTTATAAACAAAGGTTCCCACCCTATCAAATTCCACACCATCTACCATCCTCCTGGTGAACGTGCCCTCTTTGTAGAAGAGTTCTCAGACCTAATTACTCGGTACGCCCTAACAGACACGAACGATGTGTTCTTGGGAGATTCAAACATCCATTGGAACAACACAGAAGACACCTCAATCCGACTACTCACGAACCTCCTGGAAATTAACGACCTAAATCAACTCTGTATGGAACCAACTCACATCAAAGGCTCCACCCTTGACGCGATTATAACGAAAAATGACCTTATCTCCATCAGCTCCATCTCACCTATTTACTGGTCTAACCACCATCTAATTCTTTTCAACATCAATTCCCCTACCAGATCCCGCCCTGATGTTATAAAGAAACCTAAGCTATTAACCAGAAATATCGAACAAGTCCCAATTCTTGAACTTGAATCCAAAATTCGTGATCAACTACAGCGTCTCCCCTTCATGTCTACCACAGAAGAGCTCACGTCACACTACAACTCATCGATATCGGATGTTATCGACCAACTGGCCCCGCCTAAACTAAAACAATTACGATCTTCAAAAGAATGGTTTAATTCCGATCTCAACAGCGAAAGAAGAAAACTCAGACAAGCAGAAAGGACTTGGAGATAAAACCCCTCAACTTATCACCTAGCACTACTTAGAACAACAAGGCTGTCATACAAAAAAAACACATCTTTAGAGAAAAAGCCTCCTTCTTCCGCAACCAACAGGACCGTGCAAAAAACAGACCATGGGAGCTCTTTAACATTGTTAAATAACAAGCTACATCAGCACCCCCTCCTGCTATAATCGCCACAAATGAACAATGTGAAGAAATCGCTAGCTTTTTTGCTGTCAAAGTCGCAAAAATTGAGCAAACCTTCTTGCAAGTCTCCTCTCCTCCCGCCGTCCTTTCCACCATCATCCCACCCCCCCTCGCAGCTGATCCACCTCCAGATCCCGTTGCGGACCAAACGACTACGAAAAGAACCAACAACTTCCTAAATCGCTCCAAACTGAAAAACAATGCCATCTGGTTGGACTTCAAACCCTGGACTGAAAAGGAAGTCTTCAATATAATCATGAATCTAAAGCCAACGACCCACACCAAGGATCCTCAACCCATCCACGATGGTGAAAAATCTCAACCACATCATTGCCCCGTTCTGGACTCATCATCAACACATCTCTCACACCCATTCCCAAAAATACCAGGGCTGACCCCAACGATCTGAACAACCTTAGACCCATCTCCAACCTCCCGTTCCTTGCCAAGACTTTGGAAAAATGTGTCTTACAGCAACTTAATCATCATATACGAAAATTCTCCCTTCTTGATACTTTCAAATCCGGGTTTAGGAAAGGCTGTAGTACTGAAACAGCCGTGCTGAACATATCTGATGACATCCACAGAGCCTTAGACGAGGGTGACCCCCTGCCTACTTATCCTACTTGACCTATCGGCGGCGTTCGATACAGTTAATCACCCAGCCCTACATGAGTTTTTGAAGTTGCATTTCGGTTTGAATGGCACAGTACTAAAGTGGTTCTCTCCCTACCTTCAACACCACTCGCAACACATCAAAATCAACTCTTGCCTGTCTAAACCCACTCAGATCAATCTTGGGGGGCCTCAGGGCTCAATTCTATCCCCCTCCTGTTTCAATCTCTTTATGGAACCCTTAACGGTCATCTTGAAACGGGCAGAGATCAAATACCACCTATATGCTGATGACACCCAACTTTACTACAAAATCAAATCACCCAGTGATATTCAAAATCTCAACGACACACTGAACAAGTTACAATCCTGGTTTTACGCAAATCACTTAAAGCTAAACCCCATCAAGACAGAAGTTATTCTTTTCTCTTCTAAAAATAACCACCTTCTAATACACGAATGGCTCATCGACCTAAATGCTTTAAAGTGCTCTCTTACTTTATCCAACTCCGCAAAATCCCTTGGCTTCGGCCTGGACAACAACATGTCAATGAAAGAGCACATCAAGAATACAGCAAAAGGAGCGCTGTACTCACTCAAAACCCTCAAGAAACATAAACCATTTATTCCCGCCGATGATTTCAAGAATGTGGTGCAATCTTTGGTCCTCTCTAAACTAGACTATGGTAATGCCACGCTCACTGGGACGCCTAAAACTCACCTCGCCCCCCTGAGATCAGTTCTTAACATGGCAGCCCGGCTCATCTCAGACGTTAAACGGTTTGAACACATCACTCCTGCACTCAAGAGCCTCAACTGGCTTCCTATTGAAGGAAGATGTACCTACAAGACTGCCTGCATCATCCACAAAGACCTTCACTCTCATATACCCACCTACTTAGAAAACAAGCTGATGAAAGCAGGAACTACCAGATCATTGAGAAGCTCCAATGCTCTTCTGCTCCTACCTCCCATTCTAAAAAAGACAGCAACCAAGTCGCACTCTTTTTCTGGAAATGCTCCAAGCATATGGAACTCCCTACCGTGTGACCTTCGATGCAACCCTTCCTTCCTTTGCTTCAAGAGAAACGTGAAACTCCTCCTCCTCAACAAATACTTTAACTTCAAGTTTACGGATCTTAGTAAAGTATCGCTTGATAAGACCTAGACCCTCTGTCTGAAGCGCCGGTTATCTTTTCTTTTTTTTTTTGCTTCTCTGACTTTTAGATCCTCTCGAATTTTGTCTCTAGTGTTGGTCACTCTACTAGCACCTTTGATGGGTACCGTTTGTCTATTGAACTCTCGACTCATATGTTCATTGCATGACTGTGTCACTGTATTCTATCACCATCATGTAAAGCGCTCTGACACCTACGGGTCTAGCTAGAACTATATATAAAACTTATATAAAATAAAAAAATAAAAAATATCTCAGTTTTCAGTGTGTCCAGACCAGTTATGCAGATAAAGGGAGGGATGGTAATGGCATTTTTCTCCGGCAGCTTCCATGTTGGGCCTCTTATGACAAGATGGCATATTAGGACCTACGGCTAGATCCCTGGCTTCTTGTTAACCCTCCTACCCTAAATTCCCCCGTCTCCTCCACCTTATATAACCTACTAAACATATTGCTTGCGCTACACTGCCATATTACCAAAACCCTTACCCTAAGTGCACTCTTCCGATACATTACCCTGCTACTTGTACCTTGTGCATGCCTGGGGTTGCCCCATATTGCTTATGGATAGACCTGCATAAGCACTTACCATTACTGCCTGTAAACTGCTGCATTACTCGGTTTCCTCTTCTGTCGCTCCTGAGTGAGCGTTTCAGACCATTTCCCGTGATTGACTGTATCCAGTGGATGCCATTAAGGTTGTCCTTTGTTGCTTTTGGGGAGACTAGAAAGAGCATTTACTATGACTGTACTGTAATCCAGTGCATTCCTTTGGGTTTCTCCTCTGCTGCTGAAATCCAACAAAGAACTGTAACCCTTGATCTGTCTAGGATGGTAGGAAAGTCCAGATGTGCATCTATGTCTGACACTACTTCGTTCCACTTCATGCATAAGTGCAGCAACATGAGGGAGGCTTTCAGTGACTCATCACGCACACCACCAAAACACTTCCGACCAAGGTCACCCTCAGCCCAAACACTTTCAAACAACTAAAGCTATAAGTGCACATGCATACCATCTCTCTTCTTCTACGCAACTAGGCCCTGCCAGCTAAATCAGACTAAGAACACTAATGTGGTCAATTGCTCACAAGATTAAAGCACTTTCCACAGAGGTGACACTGTAATTCAACAAGCTTCTGTGAGAAATTAGGACCTGTTGTAGTGTCCCCCCACTTTTTGCCCTCATTTTGACTACTAGATGCTGATTTTCTGACTCCGACTGTGCCCTGGGATCTGCTAACCAGACCCAGGGCCTGTGCTCTGATTAAAAGTATATGATAATTAGGTGTATATACAATTGGTACTGACAGCCTAGTTGTAAGTCCCTAGTACATAATAGGGCATGTAGGTTTAGAGGCCCAGTAGACATAATGCACTTACGTGTGCACTTCTGTGTTGTCTGCTGTCATTTTAAAGGCAGCACTGCTTTTCTGACTGTCTTTACATTAAAACTATAAAGTTCAAACTACCTTATTTTTACATATATATCACCCTTAACCCGTTCGCTGCTTCTGTCGGCCAACGGCCGTCGCGAGCACTACCTCTGTAGTGCTGCGCACGTCTGTTGGCCGACGTGGCCCCGCCCACTCTTTAAAGCCGCCGCACCGCGGCGGAATTGTGGCTGCGGTAAAGGGGTTAAGGTTTCCCCTAGGAGCCCCAGTGGTAGGGTGCCTTGTAACTATAAGCAGGAACATTATAAAAGATGTTTTATATGTGAGGAAAAAAATGCCAATTTCATTTTTCCCCATTTTATAAATCAAGCTCCAAAGACTAACATGGGAATATTTTATTTAAGTAAAAATATTGACCGGAGCGGGCTAGAAATGTCATTCAAAGACATAAATTAACAGTTAGAATAAATCAATAACTGGCTGTTGTTACATTTGTTATAACTAATACAGAAAATAAGTTATAGAACCTTAAATTCAGTGAGCCAAAATCCAGCCTTCCAGCTGCGCTCTCGCGATTGGCCAGCCTCGCCAGGCTGAGCCAAGCTGTCTTAATGAGGTTCTCTGTCTACTGCTAGAGAGACAAAGGATTTCCTGTGGTTAGAGAACTGCAACTGCAGAAGCACAAGGCAGGATGGGGTGGAGTAGCCAAACTGGTCTTTGAGTTTAAAGAGCTTTACTGAAGCAAATAAGAACATAGGTACGACATTACAGTAATAATTATAGAAAAATGGCAAAAACTAACAAGCAAAATGTATAAGAGGGAGAAATGAACGCTTAAGATAACTACCATTATCAAACGAATAACCAGAGGATAAAAGCATTAGAAAAAAGTTGTACCTTGAGATAAAATAGCATTTTACATTTTTTGAATAAAGAGAAAGCTAGAAAAAGAGAAGAAGAGAGAAAGGGAAAGAGAGGAAAAGAAAAGAAAGAAGCAACATCCTTATCAGATAACATATGTAAAACTACCAAGGTACAATCAAAATATTATTTTCTGAAAACAGAATAGAACCCATACATTGACTTATAAGAGCTATATATGAGAAAGAAAACAAAATACTCATGGTGGTTGATAAACGAAGGAACTGTCTTTGTTACGTAATGTTACGTAAAGCAGAGGTGGTTAGGTAATTGGTAAGTGGAGACCAGAAGGCTTCCTTTCGAAGAAGTTGCTGAGATGTGATGGCAGAAGCTCTATCAAGTCTGTGATGATAGCGGAGGAGATTCCACCAAGCAGAATAAGAGACCTTGGTGGCATCCTTCCAATTAGATGTAATTACCTGAAAGGCAATATCAATTAACAAATCCACAAAAATACCCACCCTGTGAGATCCAAACCCGTTTGCGGAATTACTTCCCATGGAGTAAATTTCAAAAGGAAAATCAACAGAACAAATGGAGGAGATTGATTCACAGACCTTGGTCCAAAACAGAGTAATGTTGGGGAAAGAAAAAAGGAATGTATAAATGAGCCAGGGGTATATTTACAGGACCAGCAGTTTGGGGATAGATCTAAACTATATTTGGAAAGAGATAACGGGGTTAAAAAATAACCTCTGATAAAAATAATAAAGGGTCTGAGTGGTGCCAGCAGTACAGGAAGTGTGGTGTATACGTGCCCAAATGGAATTCCATGTGTGAATAGAGAGGGTACGTTGCAAATCAGATTCCCATAGGAGTTCAACTTTACTCTTGGGGCGATTAGGGGAGGATAAATTAAGATATTTGTAAATATGAGATGCCCAAAGGGAAGGAGAGGTGGACAAAGGTTCTAAAATGGGATGTAAAGAGGGGGTGGGGGGAGATACGGAGAGGAGAGAAAACGGATTAGTTAAAAGCAATCTTAAAGAATCATACCTAAGGAGTGAGGAAACAGGTAGGCCAAACTTAGAATGAACTTCCTGGGGAGAAAGAAAATGCGAACCATGTATTAGATGTTTAACCAGGAAGATCCCCTTAGCCACCAATATTTTCCACAAAATAGTGCAATTAGATAGTTTAATGGATTTATTATGCCAGAGAGGTGAGTCTAGAAATATTTGTAGAGGAGTATGGGATTTGCGCTTGACCGGGTGAAAGGTTGAAATAAATTGTGAAATGGTCGGGTAGATAAAAGAACGAGGAGGATGGGTAAAATTGGCTAACGAGGGAAAAGGGAAAGGGTAGATCAAGGATTCTTCCAATTTATGCCAAACAGATGAGGAAATGTCTGCCGAAGAGGACAAATAAGGTAACACCTGAGGAATTAAAAAAGAGGAGTGATATTGTCAAAAATTGGGAAAATGGACACCTCCCCGGTCCTTAGGAGCAGACAAGAAAGATACAGAGATACAGGCTTTTCGACCATTCCAGAGAAATTTACTTAAAACACCATTAAGGGTTTTAAAAATTTTAATGGAAGTTTCACTGGTAGCATGGACAGATAAAAGTTGATAACTGGGATCATCATCATTTTGATTGTGTCCAATCTACCCCACCATGACAAAAAAAGGGGAGACCATCTTCCTGCCATGTTATTTACTTTTAGTAAAACATCTTCCAAATTAAGCTGAACCGTTTTCACAATAGAGGAAGAATATTTAATTCCCAGGCAAGTGATACTATTGATATTCCATTTGAAATCAGTCCCATCGAACATGCTTTTTAAACAGTATTAATTTAATGGAAGCAATTCGGATATATAAAAATGTAACTTTTAACCAGTCAGGGCGGCATAGGAGGAGAGGAGATCCGAGAAGGCGGGCAAAGAGGTAAAGGGATCAGAAATGTATGCATAATATCGTCTGCATAGGCCGTAAATTTGATTTCAATTGCCTTGTGTTGGAAACCTCGAAAAGTTGATGAATGACGCAGAGAGTGAAGAAAAGGTTCAAGAGAGAGGATAAAGAGCAACGGAGAAAGAGGACAGCCCTGACGAGTACCTCGTTGTAAAGAGAAATAAGAAGATTGAGATCCATTAACAAAAACTGAAGTGTTTGGGGAGGAATATAACAAAGTAATAAGGGACAAGATAGAGGGGCCAAAACCATGCCATTTGAGGGCACGCAACATAAAAAGCCAATGAATACGGTCGAAAGCTTTCTCCGCGTCAAGAGTTATAGCTGCAACAGGGGAGGAGCTCTTAGATGCTAGATGAATAATATTACGAAAAGTTCTGGAATTATCTGCTAAAGTCCTTCCCTTAACAAATCCCGTCTGTTCCGAACCAATCAGTTCTGGAAGTACCTGATTAATACTTAGGTCTAGTACCTTAGCGAAAATTTTACAGTCTAAATTGATCAATGAAATGAGGTGATAATTAGCACATAAAGAGGGATCCTTATCTTTCTTTAGAATTAAACAAATCACAGCCTCAAGAAAAGAACCTCGAGCCTCATTATGAGAAACAAAGTTTTGAAAAAGAGATAAAAGATGAGGCAATAGGATTTGAGGGAAACAGGAATAAAATTCAGCAGTAAAGACGTCTGGCCCAGGGGCCTTATCCTTGGGTAACTTACAAAGGGCTGACTTAATCTCAGAAAGAGACATATCTGTTTCCAATATAGAACAATCAGGAGGGGGGAAGAGCGGGGGGTAGTGAATCAAAAAATGAATCTAAGGCAGCGTCAGAAGGGGAAGATTCAGGAGTATATAGGGTTTTTAAAAATCTGTAAAGCATTTCAATATCTCTTCATCTTTAAAGCGATTAACACCACTATCATCGGTGATTTTAACTATTCTAGATCTTTGAGACTTTATCTTCAAATAATTCGCCAGCAGTTTACCAGCTCTATTGCGTCCGCCATAAAATTTGGAATTCATTTTTAGCAACGTCCCGGAGGCTTCCTCTGTGGATCTTCTATTAAAATTTAGTTTTGCCTGAACCAGATTCTTAAGAGAAGTTTCATCATTAGAAGAAAAATATGCATGCTCCAATTTTTTAATGGAAAACAGAATGGATTCAGACTCCTTACGATATTGTTTCTTTTTAATAGCTACATAATCAATGATAAAGCCTCGGGCTGTCGCTTTGAAACCGTCCCAAATAGTATCAAAGGGCATATCAGGATTAGCATTAAAGAGAAAGAACTCTGACAAGAAATCTTTAAAGTGCCCAATAAAGATAGGATCTTTGAGAAAATAATTATTAAAGCGCCAGCGACGGGATTTGGAAGGTAGAGAAGGGAGATCTAAATTGATAAAGTCGGGAGCATGATTGGAAATAAGAATGGAACCAATCTCAGCGTGTTGTAAATTAGGAAGAAGGTGTGGGCTCAGAAATATATAATTAATTCTAATGTAGAGTTATGGGTTGGAGAGTAAAAAGTGAATACCGAACAATCAGGGTTAGATATCCTCCAGGCGTCAACCAGGCCTCTCAAAGTATTGTGCTAGCAAAGGTCTTTTGCATTTTATTGGGAATGTACCTAGAGGAAGATTTCCTATCGGGAAAAGGGTCTATAACCTGATTGCAATCCCCACCCACTATAAGGTTAGAGTCAGAACATGAGTGAAGAGTGTGTGGTGACATGGATTGCCAAAACTGTGAATCAATACCTGTGGGACCATAAATGTTGAGAAGAGAAATGCGAGATCCATTTATGAGTGTGAAGAAGAAGCCACCATCCGTCTGTATCTTTTTCCTCGCTTTCAATAGTAAGGGAAAGGGACTTATGGAATAGTATTGCTACACCATTTTTCCTATCTTTAGCTGGGGAATTATAAACAGAACCTACCCATTGTTTTTTAAGGGAATTGATATCCTTGTCATTAAGGTGCGTTTATTGTAACATTGCAATCTTACATTGTAG
The DNA here is from genome assembly GCA_963921515.1 of Calotriton arnoldi. NCBI lineage: Eukaryota > Metazoa > Chordata > Amphibia > Caudata > Salamandridae > Calotriton > Calotriton arnoldi. The sequence goes on from CAWUFW010012179.1 coordinate 330,087, forward strand.
TTTGGAAAGATGTGTAAGCACCCTTTGCTTCTTGACAGGATTACGTATACCCTTTGCATTCCAAGAAATAATTCAAACATTATCAGTCATCACAAGGGGGAAGGGCATTAAACATCACCATGAGTATTATAAAATTGCAAAAAGTTGAAAACTCAATATACAACAATTTAAAATCAACAAGGTTACAAAATTGAAGTAAAAATAGATAAGAAAGGATGTGAAAGATGAAAAGTAGGGGTTACAAAAAGGTAGAGAGGAATAGGAGGTGATAAAACTGAGGAAGAGAGAGAGAAAAAGGGGTCAGAGATCAACGAAATAAAGACAGAAAAAGGAAAAAACAGAAAGAAAAGAAAAGAAGAAAAGGTAAGGAGAGTAAGTGATAGACAAAGAGAGGTTGACATGAAGCCGGGAGACTTCAGTCAAGAACGACAGAATACATATCCAGACTATCATGTGGAGGCGGGGAGCCGCGAAAGAAAGACAGATGGCAGAGCCAGCGAAGACATCGAGAAACGACAGGACCCAATAGATAGAAAAATATGAAGAACGAAGAGCCTAGTAAGAGATAATGCAAGGGGGGAGACCGACAACATGAGAAAAAAAAAAACAAGAAAAAAAAACCATAGATTGATATATGTAAAACAGACAAACAGCAACTACAAGGATATCTGATAGAAGGATTAACAATTACAAACATTGGAAGCAACTATGAACACTAGGAGCGGGATGGGAGGGCAGAAAAAAAGGCATCCTGCATCCCATTGGTCAAGGGGTGTCCCCCCGCTTGACACCCAGGAACACTGAATAAATATGGAAGAGCTTCATGGCAACTCAGATCTACTAATGAGCAAAAATGGGTACTGAAGTTCCTCTAAATGATTGGAAAAGCGGGTGGAGGGCTGGTGTGGAGAAACAAGGGGAACCACTGAGTGTATGGGGAAGAGAAAAAGGGGGGGAAAGAACCCTTTTCGGAACTAGGGGCTCTCACACACCCAGCAAGCTAGGTGTCATGCTTCATCATATGAGCCTGCCCCTCGTCAGGTCGGCGCTGCAATACCTGACGGGCACCCGTACCGGGGCTCTTTGTCGGGGATCTTTTGTTCCTGCCGGTAGGTGCAGTGGGGGTGAGGGCCCTAGTGTGTAGATGTGATGTATGGTGAAAGTAAAATAGGTCAGTTAATCCTAAAAACCTTTATTGGGAAGGTAAACTGCCTAGTGTAAAAGAATGAGAGGGGTACAGGACTAGTGCTGGTGTATCTAGTGGTAAATGCCCGGCTCTCAGGTGATCGACATGTTTCGTGCCATTGTAGTCCTATAGATCAAGGCACTTCCTCAGGATCGAATAAAACGCTATCTACACTTCAAAGGTAAGTGAATTTCTACATACCCAAGGCACAGGTAGTTGACCTGGTCTGTAAGTCAAGTGTACTTGCAACGGTGAATCAGCGGTATAAGAGGACACCAATTGGGTCCGGCGAATTAACGCTCCTTGCGTTAAGACCTACCCTGCCGCCGACACCGGGATGACCACCCCAGCTCCGGTTCAAGCGGGTCGAGGTTTCAGGGGAATTGTTTAACAGTTTATGGTAGGTAAACAAGGTCACCTTTCTGGGCATGTATTCATCTAACCACCTGTCTTCAAGTGGGGAGGACTCTGGAAGCTCTGCACCCCTGGGGAGTACTTTTTGTAACGTGTGACGGATCTGTAGATATCGAAAGGTCTCAGTGAGGGCCATTTGGTATTCTCTTTGTAATTATGCCAATGGGAGCCCTACACCCTGCTTCCACAAGTCACCCACCGTAGACAGTCCAATGAGGTCCTATTTAACAGAACTCCCTTGTAAGGCCAGAGCGCACAACCGCGCAGTATCCCACAAGGATGTAACTAGCGTGATCTTGTCCTGCCAGCCCATAGCATTCAGTGCGGCGTGCCAGAGGTTAAGTGCAACAACTGTAGTGCTGGGGAGATGTGTCCTACATGTTCCCCTGTAGATGGCTCTGAGATAGTCCTTGAGCTGCATGTTCCTCCTATACATCCTATACGCTGGCTCATCCTCTGGGAGATTAACTCAATGATTAACGACTATTAGTTGTGACTCCCAGTAATATTTTTGAAGATCGGGGAGAGCAATTCCACCATCGTACCAGCTATTTTTTAGGTCGCGCCTAGGCAGCGCGCATGCGCTTTCGGCAGACCTGTAGTAATAAGTAAACGAGGTAGCTCCCGCCTGCTGCTTACCATTTGTTCTGGGCAGTGTCGGTCTTATTGGCTGCCGCGAAATTGGTTTAGGCTGGGAACGTCACTTCCGTTTTTTTGCAGTGCAGCACCGACTAAGTACAGTTTTGTTACAGCGTAACTGTTGTTTGGGGAACTCTGTTTTTGTACATTGCATTGCTCGATGCACGTCTGTCTCATGCCCCCACCTTCATCACCCCTACGGCCACCCACCCTCGGTGTCCTACACCGCCACCCGCCCCTCCTCCTTGTTTTTAATTGATGCTTCCTGCCTTGACACAGGCGTCGCGCTATATGTTTAAGCACGCCCAGTTTTGTCCATTATTGTGTTTTTTTTTTTTTTTTAATCGGCATGGTGTCCTTTCCTATCCCGCCATGCGCATAACTTTAAGAACCACAGGCGCCGCGCTATATGTTGTAGCACGGCGACAGCTTTTGTCTTCTTGTGTTTATTTCCTTGTTCAATGTTTTTTTCTTTATCAGCGTGGCGCCTTTCACGGGCCGCCATGCGCATATCTTTATTAGGCACGGGCGCCACGCTATATATTTTAGTAGCACGGCGCCCGCTTTCATCTTTCTTTAGCAAGGGTAACGCTGGGCCTTGCTCTACAGGTACGAGCGCCATATTCAGCTTTCAGTGGGAAGCGGCCAGAGAGCTTTGTGACCCTAGCTGAAGGAGGCAGCTCTTCCAGGCCGCTGCGGCTTGTGATTACTTATTTGTGCTGCACGGCTGCTGCAGGGACTGGAGGAGGCGGCGGAAGCAGAAAGAAGCAACGGTAATGCTGCCACTTTGATATATGCGAGTTTGAGATACATGCTGTACAATTCTTCTCGTGTCTAATGAACTAGATTTTGATGTTACGCTGAATATAAATAAGAATCTAGGCCACATTTGGGGTATGCATGGCAACTGACGCCTCTTAATTCGCAAATGGCATTGTTGTTGGGCGGGAGGAGCAGCAGTGTTTTAATTCACGCTTTAAACGAGCACTTTTAATAACTTCCTCCCAATTCAGTGTTATAATGTTGTGTACTGAGGTGACGCGCTAAAGAAATGCATTTTTTTTAGTTCTGAAGAGACATTATCGCACATTTACATCATGTTTATTGTATGACAAACATGCCGAACATTTTCACGGCTCGGCTCGTGCACTGGCTCCTATGCCCTTGGATCGTCTCTGGCTGGCTCTCCCAGCTAATGTATTGGCTTGCCCACCTCTAATAAGGAGAAATGAATGAATACATGTCCATGAGCCCGGTGGATGGTAGAGAAATAGACTGTGTAGACAAACAGACAAAGTCCGTCTCCATTGCCTCGTGTCTGAACCATCACTTTCAATAACCTAGAAATCTGCCTGAAATGCCCGCATGCCCCAACCTCCTCCCCCAACCTATCCTTAGCAGAAGCGGCATATTCCGAGCTGCTGTGGCCTGCTGGTGCAGAGGGGCAAGGCAGAGTCTGTAGATGCGCTGGGATCACTAGCCTGTTTGGGCGGGCATCTAAGCCCTCAGAGTGCCTTCACACTCAGGATAAATAAATACGTTTTGTTCTGTTCTTTAGTCGCTCCTCAGTAAGCACTGCCTGGCAGATGACGCTCTGTGTTAATTAAACACATTCAGAGAGGTGGTTGTGTACAAACAACCAACTGCCACAAAACCGTACATTTTGAATATGTAGTTAAATACCTGCTCATCGAGTACCTCATTGGCTGATCATTCCATGAAACTACCAAAATTACATTTGAACACATTTTCTCAACTGTAAAACACTCCCTTCTGTGGGTTTAACAACTCGGGGCTTAACGGTTAGGTAACCTACTTTGGATTCTGCAAAATACGGTAAATACAAAAATGAATGCAATGAAGCTACGCAACCAGTATTGTCTAAGATACAGCCATAACAGTACTTTTTTTTTTTTTTAGTAATGCCAATTCAATAGGTCTCGCTTTTGCGAGAGTTTAAGCTATTAGCATTGTAAATGACAATGCCTTTTATTTATGTTTTAAAAACCAAAACATAAATAAAAGGCATGGTCATTTACAATGCCAATAGCTCAAACTCGCGTAAGACCTATTGCATTACAAATGCTTGTTAGTTTCTGGAGCGATATTAGAGGGGGGCCCGATCACAGAGAAATGCACGGTTTGTGCTGTCTATTGCTTAGAAGTAGGAATGCGGGACTGGGTAAGGCATGTTCTGGATTACATACAAAAAGCGGGGGAAGGCCAGCATTTTAAATAGAGCAGCTTTCACCAGTAGGCAGAGAAGCAAGGTCCTCCAGTGTTGAACGTTCCTTCACAAGTGTGAAAGTGGTTGCGTTCATAAAAAGCGTCGGGGTCTCTGGTGACATATATCCCCAGATAGCGGATACGCTCTGTGACCACGCGAGCCACACAGTTGTCAGTTAGGCACGGTGCTAATCCATGAAGGACATATATCAGAGACTTGTTTCAATTAATGGTGTAGCCAGAGTACTCTCAGAAAAGCGTGAATATGTTAATCACCCTGTCAAGAGTGGAGGACGGGTCAACTATATAGAGCATGATATCGTCTGCATAAAAGGAGATGTTATCCTATGTCTGCAGTCCATTGCAGCCCTTTTATCAGGGGATCACTTTGAATCCAGGACGCAAGCATTTCCAGGACCAAAGCGAAAATTAAAGGAGAAAGAGGCAGCCCTGTCTCGTACCTCGTCACAAGTGAAACAGTGCAGACGTGCCTGTATTCACCCTTACTTGAGAAAGGGGGTCCGAATATAGGAGCTGGATCCAGGAGATAAAGTGGGGGCCGAACCCCTTTTTCTCCAAAACCACATACATAAAGAGACACTCCAATGTGTCAAAAGACATCTGTGCATCGAGAGACAGCACAGCTGTATCTTCACGGATTGTCCTCATCCGGCCCAGCATCCCTTGTAGCCGCCATAGGTTATGCACAGTATTCCTCCCTGGTATGAAGCCGGATTGATCCGGGTGCACCAATGATCATATCACCTTAACCAATCAGGTAGCTAAAAGCTTCACCAGAATCTCCACTTCCGCATTTAGCAACGATATAGGCCTATGGGAGGCACACATCTCCGGCGGTTTACCCTTCTTATGGATAAAAACTATAGTTGCTACTCTCTGATCTTAGGGCAATATCCCGGCATCAGGGCACTCAGGAACATCCGCAGGAGATAAGGAGAAATTTTTGTTGCTATTAATTTGTAGAATTCTATAGGTAGGCTGTTAAGACCCACAGCTTTACCGGATGTCAATTCCCAGATCGCTTGCGTCTGTCAATTCCTGCTCTAGAAAATCTTTGCCGTCTGCAGATAGCCCCAATAGACTGATATCAGATAGTAACTCCTGAGAGTCTTACGTTGTGTCAGTGTTGAGGGAATACAGGCGGGAATAATAGTCAGCAAAGACATCAGCCACACCTTGTTTGTCATTAACACGCTCACCTCTATCATTCAAGATCTCGAGGACCTAATCGAGATGCTGCCTCCCTTTTATCCAGCCAAGCCAAAAGCCTACCAGCCCTATCACTCACCTCATAGAGGCGGTGTTGAGTTGCTAGGATGGCAGAGTTGATTAGGTCCCTTAAGGCCTGGGGACAGACAGATCAAGAGAGTGAAGGGGAGGGTGACCTCTCTATTAACCACCTAGAGGAAGAGGAGGATGACAACCTTTCTATTTCTTCTAGCATCAGGTTCAAACTTCCAACTAATGGGGAGAGGGCAGGCTCCCCTGCACAGGTTCCACAGGTGTCCATCAGAGAGAGGGAGCTTGAGGCTCAGTTAGCTTCATAGCTCTGGAAGAGAATTTAGAACCAGCTAGAGGGAAGTGAGAAGAGGAGAAGGCAAGAAGAAATGGTGGCAGCAACAATGCAGAAGAGACTAGGATGTGCAGGGGTGTTGGCTTTGCTCCCAGGGTTCCCAAAAGGAATAGTTTCCTTGAATGTACAGTGATATAACATTGACAAATGGCTGACAGTATTTGGTAGAGCCCTTGAGATGAGAGGGTTCCACTGTAAGTATTGGGGTTAACTCCTGTGAGAATTGATTTCAATAGCTAGGAGGGATAGGCTCCTGACCCTACAGGGGGATGAGGCAGTATCCTACCCACACATGAGAAATTGTCTAGTAAGGAAAATTGGTCTCACCCTAGAGCAGTGCAGGGTGAAGTTCAGGTACACCCAGGAAGTCAGCACCCAATGCTGGGTGGACTTTGTAGATATCTCAGTGAAGGCACTAGAGGACTGGATTCAAGGTAACCAAGTAACAACTTATGAGGCGCTGTATAATATAATTCTTAAGGAGCACATCCTGACTCATTGTGTACAAGAGAAGTTACGCCAGTACGTAGAGGACTCAAAGCGGTCTACTCCCAGGGAACTGGGAGAGACAGCTGATGAGTGGGTGAGAACCTGGATTTTCAATCAGCAGCACCAGGGGGGATACTCCAAGGGGAGGACTAGGCCCACAAAGCGAAAGGAGGGTAGTAAGCCCACCACAGAAACTCCCTCCGTACCTCAAAACCCTAAACAGGAGGAGAGGAAATCCCACCCCAACACTAATGAGCAGAGTACCAGGGCTGAGAAAATAATAGGACAACAGGGTGTGTTTTGAATGCCAGCAGTCAGGTCACTTCAGGGGTGACCTCGCCTGTTCCAAGAAGGTAGTTAGCACCGGGCTGTCCAGTTTAGCCATAGAGGAGAACTCCTCAGATCAGGAGGTCCTCCTAGCATTTTGTTGGGAGACAGGTCCAGATGGTAAGCTGATGATTGCTGAAGGTGGGAGTAGGCACTTCCACTCCATTTGGATGAATGGCCTGGAGACCCATGTACCAGTCACACTATAGTGAGTGAAGGGTTGGTGTCCCCAAACATGTATGTTCCAGAGAAGACAAGAACAGTAAGGGTAGCCCAGGGTGTGGTCACAACCAAACCTGCAGTCATAGTGCCCCTAGAATGGGAGGGTACCCTTAGCTGGTATAAGATGGTAGTCAGTGCAGACCTCCCCTTAGATTGTCTCCTGGGCAATGACCTTCCAGAGGTTGGTCTGATCCCAAGTAGGGCCGTTGCCCAGGGCGCCCCCAACCTAACGCTCCAGGGAGCCAGGACCTACATTGGGAAACTGAGATCACAAAAGAAAAGGAAAAGAAGAGGAAAGGTAAGCCAGTCTTAAAGAGAGTTCCAGTGAGCCATAGATCTTCTGTTCCAGTAAGGGAGAAACCCAAAGTTGGCACTGGTGAGGATTTATCTGACCACAAGGAAGTGAGCAGTCAGGCAGGTTTCAAGCTGTCAAGCAGCAGGGTGCTGCCCCTGCACTGACAGAAGGGAGAGTGCAAGAAGGGTGTCTGCCATAGGATGTGGTAGACCCCCACTCTGAACAGCAGGAGAGGTTCCAGGAACCCACAGTTGCACCTAAAGCAGCTCAGCCCCTGTCAGTGGAGAGGATAGGGTGAGGTTCTGGATTCTAAGAGCTGCCAGTATGCTCTGCTAGGTGCTGGCCTTCATGGCAGCACTGTACTTGGCATTATGAGGCAGACCCTATGGCCAAAAGTAAGTTAGGCCCTCCGACCCTGTTGGTCATAGTAGGGTTGTCAAGTGTTGGGCAACCTCTGTGGGTAAGCAAGGTGTTACCATAGAACAATTAGGGCTAGAGGAGGTGGGCACTTCACTGCCCAAACTAAAAAGGGAGGAAAAAAATGAAACAGCTGTGATTTAGTTTCAGTTTAATATGGGTCCTCTTACTGTAGAGATGGGTCAGCTTCCCAGAGGAAGTGACCTTGGCAGAAAGATGTAAGACAGAGTAGGCCCCGTAATTGTACAGCCTGATTTCTGCACTTTCTTCCTCACCAGACAGACCAGGATAACACTCCCAGGGTTGGGCTGAGTCTGCTGGGCTGTTGGCTGGGGAAGGTTGTGTGAGAAATCAGGACCTTTTTGTCTTGCCCCTCCTCCCACCCCTCCCAAGTTTTGCCCATTTTGACTACTAGATGCTGGTTTTCTGACTCTGACTTTGTCCTGGGCTCTGCTAACCAGACGCAGGGCCTGTTCTCTGATAAAAAAGTATATGGTAATTATGGGTAATTACAATTGGTATTGACAGCCCAGTTGTACGACCCTAGTATAGAATAGGGCATGCAGGTTCAGAGGCCTAGTAGAATTAATGTAATTAAGAGTGCACTACTGTGTTGCCTCCTGTCATTTAAAAGGCAGCACTGCCTTTCAGACAGTCTTTACATTAAAACTATATGCAAATTCGACTTTGGAATTAAAGGTACTGCCGAAGTTCAAACTACCTTTTTTTTTTTTTTACAAATAAGTCACCCCTGAGATCTCCCCTAGGAGCCCCAGGGGTAGGGTACCTTGTAACTATAAGTAGGGACATTATAAAAGATGTTTTATATGTGAGGAAAACAATGCCCATTCCATCCCCCCCCTTGTATAAAACTAGCTGCAAAGACTAACATGGGAATATTTTATTTAAGTAAAAATATTGAGAGGAGCAAGCCAGAAATGTCATTCGAAGACATAAATTAACAGTTAGAATAAATCAAATAACTTGCCATTGTTAAATTTGATATAACTGATACAGAACATAAGTTATAGAACTTTCAATTCCGAGAGCAAAATCCAGCCTTTCAGCTGCCCTCTCATTATTGGCCAGCCTCTGCAAGGCTGAGCCAAGCTGTCTTAATGATGTATGAAGTGTCCTGCTAGAAAGACAAAGGATTTCCCGTGGGTGGAGAACTACAATTGCAGAAGCACATGGCGGGATGGGGGTGGAGTAGCCAAACTGGTCTTCAAAGGGAAAATGACACTTTAGGACAGTACAAGCTAATCCCCACGTCCTGCATCCAAGCCACACAGGAGCCCCTGTAATTAGATTAGTGAAGGGGCCGGAAGGGGAGTGTTAGAGAATCTTAGCCACACCAGTGGGGTGGCTTAGCCAGATCTAATCCTCCAGGAGAGTTTCTCCATTTTGGAAGAATACTGCTTTCTGGGACAAGAATATACCACAAATTGGAGGAAGTGGTCATACACCGGGTGGCATCCTGCATCCCATTGGTCAAGGGGTGCCCCCCCCCCTGCTTGATACCCAGGAACACTGAATAAATATGGAAGAGACTCATGGCAGCCCAGATCTACTGCCTGAAACTACAAAGAGATGAAGGACCGCCCTGCTGGAACCCTGATATGCACCCAAATGATTGCACTTTGAAGGGCTGCACCTGCTGCACAATCTAGATCTACAGCCCTACGGACTTTGCCTGGCTACACAAGGACTAAGGAGTGGACTCCCTGCAAGCTACAGGTGAACAAAGTCTACCTGCATCATCTCTATCAAGAAGTCCCCATCCTGGAATGCATCCAGTGGACATTTAAGGATTTGGCCAGGTGCATTGTGGGAATTGTAGTCCCAACATCCCAAGGACCATCTCAGAGCTTCTAGACCCTTGGATTGGTGTTTCGGTCACTTTGAACCCACGAGAGGAACCTCAGGAAGAAGTTTCAGTAGTTTAGAGCAACCTTTGGAAAAATCTACATAAGGGGACCGACTCGATGTCGAGAGTCAAGCTGGCGAACTTGAACTGCAAGCCAGACTAGCTTTCAGGTTCAGGTTCTCCCACAGAAATCTCCGGAGCTCAAGACTTCTAGGAGTTGATGAGGGCAAGCCGACGACGTCGACACAAATCTGGCCTGAAGAGGAGCCTTGCTCAACGTCGAGAGAATATCTTTCAGAAACGTTTTTAAGTGCAAAGGTAAAATTTTGACTGAGGCCTCCAGCTTAGTGTATCTGAGCAGGGCTCATTCGCGGTCAGCCGCAAACTTGGTCTTTGTCCTGGTCAAGCGCAACCAGATGTCACAAATTAGCACTATTGCTTTTAAGCACTGGTGTTTATTCTTCAAAATTTCATATCTCTGGTTCCCTACATTGGATTTTTGTAGTTTTTATGTCATTTTAAAGATAAAAATAGTTCCTATTTTTATAAATTGGTGTTGGATTATTATTGTGTGTTGTGTCTTACTTATTTACGGTATTGGGGTTTTTAAATGCCTTACACATCTCCTAAACTAAGCCTGCCTGCTCGTTGCCAGCTACCAAGGGATTAATTTATTGAGACCCTAACTGAACCTTTTATTGTGTTTGTGGTCTTATTACATTACTAGTGGTAAGTCACTACTTATCCCTACCAATAAACCACCTTCCAACATTTGGTGTTCAGTGGTGAGGATACATACTTGAGTTTAAATTACACCATACAGTAAATTAAGTTAAGATCTTTAAAAATCCTCTAAGTTTTAATTTGGACTAAACTAATTTTTAATCCATATTTATGTTTTTCTAAATGTGTTCAATTCCTGATTTGTAAAGTTTTTGTGACCCAAAACTAGGAATAACATGGAGATAGACCTGGCTACATGTCAAAACTCACAATAGCTGAGCTTAGGATACAGTGTAAGTCTAGGGGGATACCTGCTGCTAAGAAGATTAGGAATGCAGTGAAGATCTTTTTATTTAATATAATTTAAAGAAAATCACAGTGATGTTAAGTAGCATATATCGTAGTGGTAAAAACATAGTTATATCATGACTAATTCCCATCTGGACCCCACAACCACCCCCAACATTTCACATGGCAGCAATAAGGTCCAGGTGTCCTTAACCCCAAGGATCTCAATTGGTGTCCATAAGGGGAGCACACCGCTCTCTTCGATGTGTATTCCAATTTCCCCATATTTTAGACCATTTCTTCGGACAACCCCTGCTTTCGTAGACCACCCTCTCCGCCTGCATACAGCAATCCATATCTCAATTCCAATCGCTAAGTGCTGTGGTATTGCAGCGCCCCACATTCATCCGATATATTACGTTTAGCAACCATGAACCCCAGAGTGAGCCAGAGGCAGTCCATACGAATGAGATCAGTTTCATCCCAAATATGTAGGGGCTACCACTTCGCTGTTGGTGCCATGTCACACCCAAAAACACAACTGAGACAGTCAACAACAGGTATCCAATAACTTTGTAGTGTTGGGCAACTCCCGATCATGTGCTGAATCAGTTTTTTCCATTTAAACCAATGCCGTACCTGCAAAATAGCAATAATGGCGGATTCTGAGCTGTATAATACCGATACACCAAACAACGCCAGTTGTTTTAAAAAAGGATTTTGAGCTGTACCAGGCAAAATCTTGATCATATAGCCACTTCCCTGGGGGAAGCTAAAGCCTTGGGCCGCTCATCATGTTCGAAGCCTTCTAGGATCCACTCCCAGCTCCTGCGCAAGTGGGTCAAGGTTTCAGGGGAATTGTTTAGCAGTTTACGGTAGGTAAACAGGGTCACATTTCTGGGCATGTATTCATCTAACCACCTGTCTTCAAGTGGGGAGGACTCGGGAAGCTCTTCACCCCTGGGGAGTACTTTTTGCAACGTGTGACGGATCTGTAGATATCGAAAGGTCTCAGTGAGGGCTATTTGGTATTCTCTTTGTAATTATGCCAATGGGAGCCAAAAACCCTGCTTCCACAAGTCTCCCACTGTAGACAGTCCAATGAGGTCCTATTTAACAGAACTCCCTTGTAAGGCCAGAGCGCACAACCGCACAGTATCCCACAAGGATGTAGCTCGCGTGATCTTGTCCTGCCAGCCCATAGCATTCAGTACGGCATGCCAGAGGTTAAGTGCAACAACTGTGGTGCTGGGGAGATGTGTACTACACGTTCCCCTGTAGATGGCTCAGAGATAGTCCTTGGGCTGCATGTTCCTCCTATACATCCAATACGCTGGCTCATCCTCCGGGAGATGAACTCAATGATTAACGACTATTAGTTGTGACTCCCAGTAATATTTTTGAAGATCGGGGAGAGCAATTCCACCGTCGTACCAGCTCCTTTTTAGTTTCTGGAGCGATATTAGAGGGGGGCCCGATCACAGAGAAATGCACGGTTTGTGCTGTCTATTGCTTAGAAGTAGGAATGCGGGACTGGGTAAGGCATGTTCTGGAGTACATACAAAAAGCAGGGGAGGGCCAGCATTTTAAACAGAGCAGCTTTCACCAGTAGACAGAGAAGCAAGGTCCTCCAGTGTTGAACGTCCCTTCACAAGTGTGAAAGTGGTGGCTCAAGATTGCGTTCATAAAAAGCGTCGGGGTCCCTGGTGACATATATCCCCAGATAGCGGAAACGCTCTGTGACCACGCGAGCCACACAGTTGTCAGTTAGGCACGGTGCTAATCCATGAAGGACATATCAGAGACTTGTTTCAATTAATGGTGTAGCCAGAGTACTGACAGAAAAGTGTGAATATGTTAATCACCCTGTCAAGAGTGGAGGACGGGTCAGCAATATAGAGCATGATATCATCTGCATAAAAGGAGATGTTATCCTATGTCTGCAGTCCATTGCAGCCCTTTTATCAGGGGATCACTTTGAATCCAGGCCGCAAGCATTTCCAGGAACAAAGCGAAAATTAAAGGACAAAGTGGCAGCCCTGTCTCGTACCTCGTCAGAAGTGAAACAGTGCAGACGTGCCTGTATTCACCCTTACTTGAGAAAGGGGGTCCGAATATAGGAGCTGGATCCAGGAGATAAAGCGGGGTCCGTCTGCATAAAGGGTGATACTATCCTCCCAGTCAACAATCCATTGCAGCCCTTTGATCAGGGGGATCACTTTAAATCCAGGCCGCAAGCATTTCCAGGACCAAAGCGAAAATTAGAGGAGAAAGTGGGCAGCACTGTCTCGTACCTTGTCGGAGGTGAAACTGTGCAGGTGTGCCCCTATTCACCTCGGGGGTCCAAATATAGGAGCTGTATTCAGGAGATATAGCGGGGGCCGAACCCGAATTTCTCCAAAACTGCATTCATAAAGGGACACTCCACTGTGTCAAAAGACATCTGTGTGTCGAGAGACAACACAGGCGTATCTTCTCGGATTCTCATAACCCAGCCCTGGACCCCATGTAGCCGCCATAGGTTATGTGCAGTATTCCTCCCTGGCATGAAGTCGGATTGATCCAAGTGGACCAATGATTATATCACCTTAGCCAATCGGGTAGCTAAAAGCTTCTCCAGAGTCTTCACTTCCATTTAGCAATGATATAGGCCTAAAGGAGGCACACAGCTCCGGTGGTAAAGCCTTCTTATGGATAACAACTATGGTTGCTACTTTCTGATCTTTGGGCAATATCCCGGCACTCAGGAACATCTGCAGGAGATAAGGAGCATTTTTTGTTGCTGTTAATTTGTAGAATTCTATAGGTAGGCTGTTGGGACCCACAGCTTTACCGGATGCCAAATCGCTTGCATCACTTTGCTTACTGTCAATTCCTGCTCTAGAAAATCTTTGTCAGTCTGCCGATAGCCCCAACAGACTGATATGAGATAGTAACTCCGGAGAGTCTTCAGATGTGTCAGTGTCGAGAGAATACAGGCGGGGATAATTGTCCACAAAGAAATCAGCCACACTTTGTTTGACATTAACACACTCACCTCTATCATTCAAGATCTCGAGGACCTAATCAAGAAGCTGCCTCCCTTTTATCCAGCCAAGCCAAAAGCCTACCAGCCCTATCACTCACCTCATAGAGGCGGTATTGAGTTACTAGGATGGCAGAGTTGATTAGGTCCCTTAAGGCCTGGGGGCAGACAGATCAAGAGAGTGAAGGGGAGGGTGACCTCTCTATTAACCTCCTAGAGGAAGAGGAGGATGACAACTTTTCAATTTCTTCTAGCATCAGCTTCATACTTCCAGATAAAGGGGGGGACGGCAGGCTGCCCTGCACAGGTCCCACGGATGTCCTTAAGAGAGAGGGAGACTGAGGCTAAGTTAGCTTCATAGCTCTGGAAGAGAAGACGTTATAACTAGATAGAGAGAAGTGAGAAGAGGAGAAGGCAAGAAGAAATGGTGGCAGCAACATTGAAGAAGATACTAGGATGTTCAGGGTGGTGGCTTTGCTCCCAGGTTTCCCAAGTGAATAGTTTCCATTCATGTAGAGTGAGAGAACATTGACAAATGGCTGGCAGGTGAAGGCTGCCAGTAGGGAGCTCTGCTTTGTCTTCTTCAGACCCTGATTTTAACACAGTTTTAACATAGTTAATATCTTGTATTTTTGTGATTTCTATCCACCGCGGCTTGCCGTTTGAGTGGAGGGAACCGGAACTCACCTACCTCATTTGCATGCCAAGCACACTTCCGGCTGGGTTAGCAGCCTCGTGCACAGCAAAGCATCCTTCTATATCAAGTCAAAACAACAATTTCCCTTTGGACTGTTTTGGAGCACACTATCTATAACTCATGCCACATCCATACACAATCAAACCAAAATCACTAGCGAGTGTCACAACATCACCAAAGCTAATATATAAATGTTTTATTAAATGAAGACCTCTGACCTCTGACACTTGTGCCAGTATTCACTGTTGCATTTTTCCGCTCCACTTGTGCCTGTATTCATTGCTTGTGCTTGTGTCTTAGTCCTTCTCTCTGAGCCCATTTTGTAGCATTGTTCTGTGATTGTGCCCGTCCGTGTTGTTGTGCTGTTGGTTCCCCCCGTTTCCTGCCGCCTCTGACCCTGCCCCCTCCTGCCTCCCAGCTGCACGTCGCTCCCCCCCATACTTAATGGTGGGTGCCAAAGGCAAGCCCGTCTGCGACCCGACCGTGGCCCCCTGGATCGCCGAGCCTCCGCCGCTACAACTCCGCCGCTCTCCACGCACTCAACCCCGGAAGATACGACTGCCATAGATCCACACCGAACACCACCCATGGCCAGTTCTCCTGTCGACACTGCCGACGATCCTTCAACATCAACAGCACCCCCACTACCGCCGAAGCGTCGCCGGACGCCCGCACCACCAAAGCCCTGACAGGCATCCTCCTCAACGTGTGCTCCCTACACAGACATGCCGTAGAGATCTGGGACCTGCTCGACACCCTCTCGCCCGACGTCGCTTTCTTCACAGAAACCTGGACTAACGCCACCTCCGGCCCGACCTCGCCACCGCCATCCCCGACGGATACAAGATCCAGAGAAAGGACCGCCCCCACCGCCCAGGTGGAGGACTCGCCATCGCACACAAGAGCTCCCTCCGACTCTCCACCCCAGCACGAGCGACCCCCTCTCCAACACAGAGCACCTCCACTTCCAGATCCAGACCAGCCCCAAGACCACACTGCGTGGCACCCTTGCCTACAGACCCCCCCGGACCACGCGCCCAGTCCGCAACCACCATTGCCGACCTCATAGCTCCCCACGCCATCACCTCGACGACTACATCCTCCTCGGAGACCTGAACTTCCACCTCGACGACCGCAGCGACCCCGACTCCACCGCCCTCCTTGACAACCTCGCCCCGAAACAGCTCATCACCACCCCCATCCACAGAGCAGGATACACCCTCAACTCCATCTTCGCAGGAGGGACGAACAACCACTTCAGCCACACCACGCAGCCCCTCTGGACTGACCAGCACTGCGTAAACTTCATCTTCAACACCACCACCGCACCAAAACCCGCCCCAAGCCCACCTCGAAGAAACTGGAGCAAGATCACAGAGGAACAACTCAACACCACCCTCCTCCGAGACCCACCCCGCCACGACCGACGCCAACTCCGCAGCCAAAGACCTCCACCACTGGATCTACAGCTGCGCCGACAAGCTCGCACCCCTCCACCACCCCGTCAAACGTCGCCCCCTGAAGGCTGCCTGGGTCACCAATCAATCAATCACAGAATTTGTAGAGCGCACTACTTACCCGCGAGGGTCTCAAGGCGCTGGGGAAAAAAAGGGGGGGAGGGGGGTGCTGCTACTGGTCGAACAGCCAGGTCTTGAGTAGCCTCCTGAAGGTCAGCAGGTCTTGGGTCTGTCGTAGGCTTAGTGGAAGGGTGTTCCAGGTCTTGGCGGCGAGGTGGGAGAAGGATCTGCCGCCGGTGGTTGTTCTTCGAATGCGAGGGACGGTGGCGAGGAGAGGTCGGCGGAGCGGAGCTGGCGGTTGGGGACGTAGAAGAAGCGTCGTCTGTTGAGGTAGGCTGGGCCAGTCTTGTGGAGTGCCTTGTGTGCGTGGATGAGGAGTTTGAAGGAGATTCTCCTGTCGACGGGGAGCCAGTGCAGGTTCCTCAGGTGGGGGTGATGTGGCTGTGGCGTGGTACGTCGAGGATCAGGCGTGCGGAGGCGTTTTGTATGCGTTGCAGTCGCTTGATGAGCTTGGCCGGGGCTCCGCGTAGAGGGCGTTCCCATAGTCAAGTCTGCTACTGACGAGGGCCTGGGTGACTGTTCTTCTTGTATCTGTCGGGATCCACCTGTAGATCTTGCGAAGCATGCGGAGGGTGTTGAAGCAGGAGGAGGAGACTGCGTTGACTTGCTTGGCCATGGAGAGCGTTGAGTCGAGGATGACTCCCAGGTTGCGTGCGTGGTCGGTGGGTGTCGGGGCTGCTCCCAGTGTCGTTGGCCACCAGGAGTCGTCCCAGGCTGAGGGGTTGGAGCCGAGGATGAGGACCTCTGTCTTGTCCGTGTTCAGCTTTAGTCGGCTGATCTTCATCCAATCGGCGACGGCCTTCATTCCTTCATGGAGGTTGGATTTGGCGGCGAGGGGGTCCTTGGTGAGGGAGAGGATCAGTTGAGTGTCGTCGGCATAGGAGATTATGTTGAGGTCGTGCTGTCTGGCGATGCGTGCGAGCGGGGCCATGTAGATGTTGAACAGTGTTGGGCTGAGGGATATTCCCTGGGGTACGCCGCAGATGATCTCGGAGGCTTCGGATCGGAATGGTGGGAGGCGGACTCTCTGGGTTCTGCCGGCGAGGAAGGAGGTGGCCCATTCCAGGGTCTTGTCTCGGATCCCTGCGTCGTGGAGGCGTGCCCGTAGAGTGCGGTGGCAGACAGTGTCGAAGGCGGCGGAGAGGTCCAGCAGGAATCCAGGCAAGCCTGCAGACGCCTTGAGAAAATCTGGCGGAACCGGAAAACCGCGGAGGACCGGAACAATTACAGGAATGCCCAGAAGGAATACCACCAGCGCATAAGAGACACCGATCGGACTTTCATCAAGAACAAAATCCACACCAACGCAACCAACGCTAAAGAACTCCTCAACGTCATACAGCAGTTCACCAATCCCCCCAGCGAAGCCACGGACGTCACACCATCCCAGGAACTCTGCAACAAGCTCAGCTCCTACTTCCACCTGAAAATCAAGGCCCTCTACGACACCTTCAGCAAACAGATGCCAGACACCACCCCCCTCCCCACCACCTACAACCAGCCGACCATTACAACCTGGAATCCTGTTACCACCGAAGACACCACCTCGACCTTGAAGAACACCCACTCAGGAGCCCCCACGGACCCCTGCCCACCGCACATCTACCACAGAGCCGCCACCGCCATAGCACCCGAACTAGGACGGACCATCAACGCCTCCCTCAAATCCGGCATTTTCCCAGACGACTAGAAGCGGGCCGAGGTCAAACCTCTCCTCAAGAAGCCCTCGGCCGACCCGACTGACCTGAAGAACTACCGGCCCATCTCCCTCGTCCCCTTCGCAGTCAAAGTCACCGAGAGAGTCGTAAACGCCCAGCTGACCGCCTTCATCTAACAGAACTCCATCCTAGACCCCTCCCAGTCCAGATTCCGCAGCAACCACAGCCCCGAGACAGCCCTCCTCGCCGCCACCGATGACATACGCATGCTACTCGACCAGGGCCACACTGCGGCCCTCATCCTACTAGACCTCTCCGCTGCCTTCGACACCATCTCACATCGCACTCTCGCAGCCATACTTCACAACACCGGGATTCAAGGAACCGCCCTCAACTGGATCTGATCCTTTCTCTCCGGCAGAACGCAGAGGATCATACTCCCTCCCTTCCTCTCCGAACACACAGAGATCAACTGCGGAGTACCCCAAGGATCATCACTCAGCCCCACGCTCTTCAACATCTACATGGCAACCTCGCCGCCATCGTCAGACAGCATGGGCTCAGCATCATATCATACGCCGACGACACCCAGATCATCCTCTCCCTCACAAAGAACCCAGAAGACACCAAACTCTGCTTCCAGTAAGCAAAGAAGGACGTCGCAGCCTGGATGAAAAATAGCTGCCTGAAGCTCAACTCGGAGAAGACTGAGGTCCTCGGACCCTCCACCTCCGCCTGGGACAACACCTGGTGGGCCGCCGCCCTCTGGAGCCCACCCACCCCAACAGACCACGCACGGATCCTCAGCATCATCCTTGACTCCTCCCTCACCATGACCCGCCAGATCAACTCCGTCGCCTCCACCAGTTTCAACTGCCTCCGCATCCTCCGCAAGACCTTCAAATGGATCCCCCCCGAATACAGAAAGACCGTCACCCACGCACTCATCACCGGCAGACTGGACTATGGCAACGCCCTCTATGCCGGAATCAACAGAAATCTCCTTCACAAGCTCCAAACCATCCAGAACACAACAGCCAGACTGGTCCTCGGGACCCCACGGCACGAACACATGACACAACACCTACGAGACCTCCACTGGCTCCCCGTCGAGAAGAGAGTAACCTTCAAGCTCCTCACCCACACCTACAAATCCCTCCACAACAACGGACTCAAATACCTCAACGAGAGAGTCTCTTTCCACGTACCCAAAAGGAACCTCCGCTCCGCAGACCTCGCCCTGGCAGAAACCCCCCGCATCTGCAGAAGCAGAGCAGGCGGAAGAGACTTCTCCTACATTGCAGCAAAAACCTGGAACGAGCTCCCAGTCAATATCAGATGCTCCCCCACCCTGCACACCTTCAGGAAGAACCTCAAGACCTGGCTCTTCGACTGACCCGGAGCTCCACCCCCCCCCCCCAGCGCCTTGGGACCCTCATGGGTAAGTAGCGCGCTCTATAAAACCCTGATTGATGGATTGATATTTATAAACACTATAAAAATACATTAAAAAGGCAAGTCAGTTATTATGCCATAGACCAATTCCCAACTCTAGTAAATCACATACACAAAATAATCCTAATCAAATTCAATCCGGGAGAATGTAGTAGACATTAAACTTTTGTCATTTAAAGCACTAATCCAACAGTAATTTCATGATCAAAACATCATCATGTAAAGTTCTTTTTCCGACCAAAACCAATTCGATTTAGTGCTTTTTTGCAGCAGCGCGACGCGTTTCGGTGGCATAAATTGATCCAACCACCTTCTTCAGGCAGAAATACTTGATATCCCCCAGAACTTCATCTGTTATAAAAACATCATATAAAACCAAATTTCATATTTCATCATTGATTTGTTCCAGTTTATTTTGAGGCCAGAATGCTGCCCAAATCTTACAACTTCTTGCAGGATAGGCACCAGATTCTGCTCAGGATTGCCCACATACAACAATGTGTCATCAGTATTTGCTGATATTATTAGGGTGTAATACCGGAACCTCAGCCCCCGGTGGCCATGGTACTCCCTAAGGGTGCAAGCCAGAGGCTCTGCCACTAGTGCATATAGAAGAGGGGAAAGTGGGCACCCCTGTCTTGTGCCCCTAGTAATTTTTATAGCGCGCGATAGCGGACCATTAACATATATGCGAGCCATGGGTCCCGCGTATAATACCTGTACTAGTTGAATAAACACTTCACTGGCCCCATATCCGCCAAAGCACTGCGATCAAAAACCTCCATTCCACCGAATCGAAAGCTTTTTTGGCGTCTAAGAAGACCGCCGCTGCTTTGATGTCTGGATCCAAGCGATGGAGGGTACAAAAGATGGTCCGGAGATTGCTGGTAAGCGACCGACCCGGGACGAATCCCGATTGTTCAGGCGCTACGACCAAGGGGAGCGGGGGGGCAAGCCTATTCGCTAAGACTTCGGCATATATTTTCGTGTCTGTGTTTAACAGTGACAGCGGTCTATACGATGCGCACTGCTCGGGAGGTTTCCCTGCTTTTAACAGAGTGACTAAGAGTGCCTCTCTCATCGTGGGGGGCATGATCCCATCTATGGCCATTTCTTAGAACAGGTTCACAAGGTGCGGCAACAGTTGGTCCTGGTACTCTTTGTAAAATGTTGTTACAGTGAGCCCATCTGAGCCGGGGGCTTTCTGGCTAGGCATGTCTTAAGTGCCGCAATTATTTTGGTAGGGCGGCCAATAATCTCTCCCTGTGGGCATCTTTCAGCCAGTTCATTTTAATATATGCCAAATAGTCTTCCGCTGTTTCTGTCACAGTTGTGGGGCGAGTGGTGTACAGATCCATATAATATTTGTAAAATCTATCTGCGATTTGTGCAGTGTCGTGGAGCTCTATGCCCTGTTCATCAGCGATTGCCATTACATCATTTGCACACCTGGCCGGGCGTGTCAGAGCAGCCAGGGTGGCGCCAGGCCTGTCCCCCTCTCCGTACACCCTAGCCGTTGCGTATTTACCCAGGTGATTTACCTCAGCCATAGCTTCCTCGTTCTACTCGTTTACCTTGCTCCTGATTTTACCCAGCAGCTCATCCCTAGGGGCTCACAGCATTTCCTTCTCTAATGCTGCTATTTCCGCTTCTAGGGTTTGCAGCCTTCTCCTGATCATTGTCATTTTAAAGGCAGCACTGCTTTTCAGGCTGTCTTTACATTCAATCTATATGCAAATTCAACATTGGAATTAAAGGCACTTCCAAAGTCTCAAACTACCTTATTTTTACATACAAGTCAACCCTAAAGTCTCCCCTAAGTGCCCCAGGGGTAGAGTGCCTTGTAACTCTGAGCAGGGACATTATAAAATATTTTTTATATGCTCTGGTGAGGGGAAAACTGCCAATCTCCTTTTTCCCCCAATTGCAAAAAACTAGCTCTATAGGCTAACATGAGAATCATTTATTTAAGTAAAAATATTGACAGGAGAGAGCTTGAAATGTCATTCAAAGACTTAAATGAAAAGTTGGATTAAATCCAACAACTTGCCATTGTTAAATTTGTTGTAACTATTACAGAAAGAATTTATAGAACTTTCTTTTCTGTGAGCCAAAATCCAGCCTTCCAGCTGCCCTCTCCCGAATGGTCATCCTCTGCCACACTGAGCTACGCTGTCCTAATGAGGTGTGAAGTGGCCTACTAAGGAGACAAAGGATTTCCTGTGGGTGGAGAACTGCAGCTGCAGAAGCACAAGGCAGGATGGGGATGGAGTAGCCAAACAGGTCTTCGAAGGGAGAATGACACTTTAGGACAGCGCAGCCTCACTCCCACATCCGCAACCCCCTCCCGCCCCCCACCTCCTCCAGCCAGACAGGAGCCCCTGTACTTAGATTAGCAAAGGTGGTGGAAGGGGAGTGTTAGAGAATCTTAGCCACACCAGTGGGTTGGCTTAGCCAGATCTAACACTCCAGGAGATAAATACTTCATTCTGGATTTTGGAAGAATAGTGCTTTCTGGGCAAGAATATACCACACTTTGGAGGAAGTGGTCAAACCCCTGGGTAGCACCCTGCATCCCATTGTTCAAGGGGTGCCCCACTGCTTGATGGCCAGGAACACTGAATAAATATGGAAGAACTGCATAGGAACTCAGATCTACGGTCTGAAACTACAAGGAAAAGAATGAGAGCCCTGCTGGAACCCTGATCTACACCCAAAGGACTGCACTTTGAAGGACTGCACCTGCTGCACAATCTGGAAATACAGGCCTAAAGACTTTGTCTGGCTTCACAAGGATTAAGAAGTGGACTACCTGCAATCTACAGGTTAACAGAGCCCACCTGCACCATCTCCTTAAAGAAATCCCCATTCTGGAGTGCGTCCAGTGGGTTTTAAGGATTTGGCCAGATGCATTGTGGGAATTGGAGTCCCAACATCCCAATGCCCATCTCCGAGCTTCTAGACCCTTGGATTGATGTATTGGACACTTCTGACCCACAAGAGGAACTTCAGGAAGAAGTTCCAGAAGTTTGGAGCAACTTCAGGAAAACGCTCCATTAGGTGAAATACCCTACGTAATGAGTCAAGCTGGCGACCTCGCACCACGACCTGGCCTGGATTTCAGGTTCATCCCACTGAAAGCTCTGGAGATCAAGACTTCCAGGAGTTGAGCAAGGGCGAGCGCTGGATCAAGCCGGCGACATAAACGCGATTCCGGCCTGAAGAGGAGCCTCGTTCGATGTCGAGAGAAAATCCTCAAGAAACGTTTCTAAGTGCGAAGTTCAAATTTGGACCGAGGTCTCCCGTTTAGTGTATCGGACCACGGTTCCATCGTGGTCAGCCTCAAACTTTGACCCAGTCAAGCACAATCACATGTCCCAAATTGGCGCAATTGTTTAAGCACTAGAAAGTGTTTATTCTTTAAAAATTCATATCTCTGGTTCCCTATATTGGATTTTTGTCGTATTGGTGTCATTCTAAAGATAAAAATAGTTTCTATTTTCATAAAGTTGTGATAGAATTTTATTGTGTGTTGTGTCTTACTTATTTAAGGTATTGGTGTTTTTAAATGCTTTACACACTTGTCTCCAAGGTTAAGCCTGCCTGCTCGTTGCCAGCTACCAAGGGTTGAGCAAGGGATTCATTTATTCAGATCCTAACTGAAACTTTTATTATGTTTGTGGCCTTATTACTAGTGGTAAGTCACAACTTATCACTACTAATAAACCACCGTCCAGCAGCTTCCAACCAACAGCGCAGTGTGCTCTCTGTGAGCCAATGTGCTTTGGTGCCTCACCAATATATATATTTGCAATGGTGGGGGGTTGAGATGCCCCTACTAACATAAAAAAAGCTCTCTGGAGGGGGCTGTGCCTGGCGGGGTGCCGAGTTGCTGCTTCTTGAGCTCCTTACGTCATTCCCATTTTTTAGCTAGGAGGACCCTTTTCGTGATAACAGTTGCCACATGAAGTGGTGGGCTATAGGTTACGAAACCTATAGGATTGGAGGTGCTCTCTCGTGAAGGTGGCTAAAGTGGCTAGATGGAATTTAGGAGAAGTGGACCATGCGGGAGGCACCAGTAGCACTTGTGAGAGAAAAGAAAAAGCTGTGTTTCCGATGTGGGTTTTCGTTTCCCTATAAAAGCAAGTGTCCAGCCATGGGACAGACATGCAAAGGGTGCAGTAAAGAAAACCACTTCATAAAGGTCTGCAAAGAGAAAGAGAAACTACGTCACAGTGAGGAGAGAAAATGGCTGCCAGAAGTTCCAGAAGCCTTCTAGCCACACCCACAAAGCCAAAAGGCATCATCAGGTACGAAAACAGGAAACCAGAGGCAGTCGCTCGTCATCAAGCTTGTACTACAAAGGGTTGTTAATGTCATTATAGAGCAACAGTGAAGATGATGGATGTGCAATGATGGCACTGACCAAGGAAAGACAGGCACACCTTTTGGTTTGGCTGCTTGCAAAGAAGAACAAACGACAAAGGCAAACCACTAAGAGGAACAACAACATTCATTTGGATGTTCTCCTAGAAATATAATAAAGGTCAATGTCCATCCCAAAATCTTTATCATAGGCAGTGGTGCGTCGATTGACATCATGCCAGTCGACAAGTTCTACAGCCTATCTCCTGTGCCACAAATGAACCGGTCAAACATGAAAATTTACAAATGGGCTGCTTCTGAACCGTTAGAGTCAAGGGTCATTCACAGCGACATTGAGACATAAAGCAGTATCAATACAAGCACCAATTCATGTTCTTCAAGGAGCATCGTCCAGTGCATGCTTTCTCAGTTTTGCCACTGCTGCTGACATGACTGATATCTCTCAATTACAACCTCCACACTCAATCTGAAGTTGTAAGTCAGTTTCAGTGGTTATTTCTTGGCCTAGGCAGGTTCAAGACATTGAAAGTGTGACTTCATATCAATGAGGATGTTTACCCTGTTGCTCAGCGGCACCGCAGAATGCTTTCTACTTGCAAGAAGCTAGCGCGGAGAGTAATCCGCACTAGACGCAGTCCTTCGTGTGGAGTACTCTCCACGACGACTGTGATCCATATCAGATACTGTATGGTGACCTGAGGCACATAATAGAAAGCCCAGTGTCTTGCTAGTGGAGCTTTCAAGCCCTTTTTGATATATAATTGCGTTTCTTGTTGCGTACTTCCATATATAATTGGATGAAAACATAGGGATATTGTACCGCCGTCCCTTATTCTACATACCTGACGAAGTCTACTTGCGTTTGATACAATTGCGTATTAGATGTGTATTCCAAACACAATTGGATTAATTCATATGGATTTTGTATCTTCGTTTCGTATACTACGTACCTGACAAAGCTTATCCGATTTTGCCCTGAAGAAGTCTATGGTTTACTCCAAATAGACGAAACACGTGTTGGCTAGAATCCACATCTGTATTGAACTGTACCAAATGAAAATAAAGAACGGAAGAAGAATTCTGTGACGACTACAATTGTGGACTGTTCTTAATACTGTGGACATTTATTGCTCAGGATATTAACACTTTTTTTGGTTATACGTGTGGGCTGTTGTGTACGCGACTAGTAACGGCGGGTGGCCGTGACTTATATCCTTTGAGCATTTTAACTTGTTAGCTGCGACTTCGCACAACTCAGCGCAATTTATACCCTACCACCCTCCTCTTTGATTGCTATTCAAACAAGCAATTGAGAATGCGACTGAAATGGCCTATTTTGATCCCCGGTTACAGGCTGAGATCACAGATGCGAGCCCGGTGGGGTTGGGGGCAATCTCTGCTCAACAGAATAGTCACCCGAAAACCAGGGACACATTGTGGTCTATGAAAGTTGAAGTCTGTCTGACACAGACGTGCCTATTCTCAGCCAGATAAGGAGAGTCTGGCTTGTAGTGTGGGCCTGCGAACATTTCCATGTGTTTCTGTACAGAAAGCTTTTCACTATAACAGAAAATCAAGCACTACTCACCATTTTGGGAAATCCAACAACTAAGATGCCCCCTCACATTGAGAGGTGGGGGTTACGACTGCAAGAGTATGACTATGCCATTGTACACAAGCTGGGTAAAGATCAAAACCTTTCAGATTACTTTTCACGAGTACCGTTACATCGTCACAGCTCGGCAACAAAAACGGCTCAGAAGTACATTAATTTCATTGTGAAATCTAGCACGCCATTAGCCTTGTCCGTTGAAAAGATTATTGCTGCTACTAATGCCGATAAGAGCATTCTCATCCTCAAAGACATCATCTCGACTCAATCGTGGAGGAGGAATGTTAAACCATTTGCTGACAATGTTGAATTTTATAAATGTGCAGGATGAACAGTCCGTGACCAGTGAAGGCATTGTATTTTAGATGATAGATAGATATTTATTGACTGTTCAATTAATTAAAATCATTACAGTAGAAAATGTTCAGAACAGTCCCCCCCCCCCATCCCCACGCCCTCCAATGTCTTGGTCCTTGGTTCAGCTATAGCCCCCTGACTCGCTTGTGCTAGTACTCAAAGTTGATTGCACTTACTTATGGAAAGGGAAGCGTGGCATTTATTGGTGAGATTGGATCCTCCACGAGTTGGGCCTGTGCTATGCTTCCCTGCATGAGGCCTTCCTCGTCCTAATGATTTGTGGGGGACTAATAGTTCCCGACCCAAATAAAGTAAGGTGAGGAAAAAACAGTGGCCTTTGCCGACCACCACCTGCTCCAAAGCAAAATAAAAAAACAAACTGTGTCTTCCCCCATGCGGCCTATTAAGGATTCCGTACCAACACTAAAAATGCAGACGGATGGGAGCGGAAAACATAAAAGTCAAGTTCAATTAGTTGAACTATCAACAATAGAAGATGGACGCCCTGTAGGGGCTCCCCCTTAAAGCCTATCGGAGACCCACCCTGCTACCCCCTTCGGGGAGTAAAGTGCATGCTGCTAGTAAAAATGAGTGATTGTTAGCCTATCCAGGGATAGAGCGATGTTGTTGCCTTTAGAAGTTTGGGAGGAATCCCCCAGGTGGTCAGTTTACCCCATAGTCTGCTGCGGTCCACTTTGTCAAAAGCGGTGCTATAGTCAATAAAGCAGAAAAACAAGGGTGGGCTCTTCTTCTTGACCGCTTGTGTGTTAAAGTGTGCCAACACTATAATGCTGTCGATGGTTGAAGAGTGTAACCTGAAACCTGATTGATAAAACGGGATGATGCCTTTTTCTTTTACCCATGACTCCAAGTCCTTCAAGAGTATTTCGGGCATAGGCCTTGGCTTTTAGGTCAAAAAGGGCAACTGGCCTATAGTTTCATGGTTTGGAGCGGTCGCCTTTCTTGTAGATGGGGAAAAGTATGGAACCCCTCCAAGAGTCCGGCGTCGTCACTGTCGTAAAGGCGTAAATGAAAGAGCGGATTTGAATCTGCTGCCCAGAAAACGCGAGCAATTTTGAATACTGGTGCCAGGATCCCATTTGGCCCTGGTGCTCCATCATTCCTCATTTTCTTAATGATCTTGATGACTTCATTGTCTTTTATTGATGTGCCTTGGGGTGTGTAGTTCCCTGCTTCAGAGCGGTTTGATTCGATGAACGCATTGTATTGAGAGGCTCGAGAATTGTTATACCTGAGAGCTTCAGGCACCAAATCATTGAACTAGCCCGTGAAGGACACTGTAGCCACCAAACGAGCCCTAAGAGACAGAGTGTGGTTCCCATGCCTTGATGAGAGAGTTGAGAGGGAAGTGCAATACCTGCAACTGCCTTTCCCCTAAAGTGGCGCTTCATCAATTGATAATGTCTGACCTTCCTGTGCAGGTGTGGGAAAGAGTTTTGGTTGATTTCTTTGGGCCCCTAGGAAACGCACATCATCTCATGGCAGTTATAGAGGAGTATTAATGCTTTCCTTTAGGAGAGGAATTATTATCGACCACACATGACAAGGTCATTGAGCAGCTGGATGACACCTCTGCAGAGTGGGGTATCCACGCCATTCTCAAATCTGACAATGGTCCTCCGTTCAATATCAAGGAATTCAAAGAGTTTCTGGCCAGATTAAATGTCAAGCATCAAAAGAGCACACATCTGTGGCCCCAAAAAAATGGTGATGAGGAACAATTCATGGGCACTCTCAAAAGAGTAATTCAACAAGCTGCAATGGAGGGAATTAAGTTAAGCCAGGTCCTGTGTCAAGCCCTCTGTGCTTATCGCTCAATTCCTCACTCCACAAATGGTAAGTCCTGCCACCTTGATATTTGGGAGAGCCATCGCAATGAAACCGCCACAGTGGACAGTAGGCCGTCCCTTGAATGCTGCCAAGGTTCGTGCCACAGACACCTTTCAAAAGTGCAAGAAGAAAACATACGCTGATAGACTCGGACGCGCCTCAGAATCAGTCTTCAACAAAGGGGACTGAGTATTGGTCAAACAGAAAAAGAAGCGGAACACAGACACTTGATCCGGACCCTTTGAGGGCTGCGACTTGCAAAAGACATATGGTGACAGCACATCATCCTACAAAAATCATCTCCCGGGACTCATCATACTTTAAACAACTACCTCGATTTTCGTCAGCTGATATCACAAGTGTATTAGCGGTGCCTAATTACAGTGAGCCTCATACCACCCAAACCGGCAGAACAGTGTCTCTATGCCGCTCGCTGAGAAACCACGATACTGTCTGTACTTTTTATTCAACAAAGGGGGAGATGAAATGTGGTGAGACTATGTGCACTAGGACCCTTGTGGTTTTGGGCAGACTCAACATAGGAATTACGTAACTTGCTGGGCGGTGTTAAGGTGTGGTTATTAACAGTTATGATGTAATCAGAGTACACTGTGTGATTGTATGCTGAGGAATTAAGACATACTATCCAGAACTCCGTGTGTGTTGTAGTCATTTGTATGCTCCATAGCTGGGGAGGATGCTACAGCCCTCTGTGTTTAATTCGAGGATGACGCAGCCAGCAGCGTGTCAGTGTGCAGAAAAAAGAAATTCATGAAATTAACTGTCAGACATGCACCAGCATGAGAGGAACTGGTAGCCACTTCCTGCTGTGAAGGGCTGGTGACATCAAGAG
The DNA here is from genome assembly GCA_963921515.1 of Calotriton arnoldi. Taxonomy (NCBI): domain Eukaryota; kingdom Metazoa; phylum Chordata; class Amphibia; order Caudata; family Salamandridae; genus Calotriton; species Calotriton arnoldi. The sequence continues at coordinate 358,245 of CAWUFW010012179.1, forward strand.
GCGTAGATAGGAGTGCGCTGGAGGGTGGAGAGAAAGCTCTCCTGAGACACAGTACAGTCTCATAGAGGTGTGTAGAGGAGTACACTGGAGACTGTAGAGAAAGAGCTCTGCTGTGGCACAGCACGGCGTCATGGATGTGTTTAGAGAGGAGTGCGCTGGAGGGTGGAGAGAAAGAGCTCTCCTGCGGCACAGCAAGGTATCATGGAGGTGTGTAGAGAGGAGTGCACTGGAGAGAGGAGAGAAGGAGCTCTCCTGTGCACAGCACGGTGTCATCCAGGTGTGTAGAGGGGAGTGCACTAGAGAATGGAGAGAAAGAGCTGCTCTGCGGCAAAGTACGGGCCATCAAGGAGCCTAAAGAGGAATGCACTGAATTGTTGAGAGAAAGAGCTTTCCTGCGGCACTGCACGGTAACATCAAGGTGTGTAGAGAGGAATGCAGTAGAGAGTGGAGAAAGAGTTCTCCTGCTGCACTGTACGGTATCACCAAAGTGTGTAGAGAGGAGTGCAGTGGAGAGAAAGAGCTCTCCTGTGCAATGTACGGTATCACCAAAGTGTGTAGAGAGGAGTGCAGTGGAGAGAAAGAGCTCTCCTGTGCAATGTACGGTATCACCAAAGTGTGTAGAGAGGAGTGCAGTGGAGAGAAAGTGCTCTCCTGTGCAATGTGCGGTATCACCAAAGTGTGTAGAGAGGAGTGCAGTGGAGAGAAAGAGCTCTCCTGTGCAATGTACGGTATCACCAAAGTGTGTAGAGAGGAGCGCAGTGGAGAGAAAGAGCTCCCCTGTGCAATGTACGGTATCACCAAAGTTTGTAGAGAGGAGCGCAGTGGAGAGAAAGAGCTCTCCTGCTGCACTGTACGGTATCACCAGTGTGTAGAGAGGAGTGCAGTGGAGAGAAAGAGCTCTCCTGCTGCACTGTACGGTATCACCAAAGTGTGTAGAGAGGAGTGCAGTGGAGAGAAAGAGCTCTCCTGTGGAATGTACGGTATCACCAAAGTGTGTAGAGAGGAGTGCAGTGGAGAGAAAGAGCTCTCCTGTGCAATGTACGGTATCACCAAAGTGTGTAGAGAGGAGTGCAGTGGAGAGAAAGAGCTCTCCTGCTGCACTGTACGGTATCACCAAAGTGTGTAGAGAGGAGTGCAGTGGAGAGAAAGAGCTCTCCTGCTGCACTGTACGGTATCACCAAAGTGTGTAGAGAGGAGTGCAGAGGAGAGAAAGAGCTCTCCTGTGCAATGTACGGTATCACCAAAGTGTGCAGAGAGGAGTGCAGTGGAGAGAAAGAGCTCTCCTGCTGCACTGTACGGTATCACCAAAGTGTGTAGAGAGGAGTGCAGTGGAGAGAAAGAGCTCTCCTGCTGCACTGTACGGTATCACCAAAGTGTGTAGAGAGGAGTGCAGTGGAGAGAAAGAGCCCTCCTGTGCAATGTACGGTATCGCCAAAGTGTGTAGAGAGGAGTGTAGTGGAGAGAAAGAGCTCTCCTGTGCAATGTACGGTATCACCAAAGTGTGTAGAGAGGAGTGCAGTGGAGAGAAAGAGCTCTCCTGCTGCAATGTACGGTATCACCAAAGGGTGTAGAGAGGAGTGCAGTGGAGAGAAAGAGCTCTCCTGCTGCACTGTACGGTATCACCAAAGTGTGTAGAGAGGAGTGCAGTAGAGAGAAAGAGCTCTCCTGTGCAATGTACGGTGTCATGGAGGTGTGCAAAGAGGAGTGCTCTGGACTGTGGCACTGCCCGGTGTCATTGAGGAGCGTGGAGTGCGTTGGAGAGTGGAGGGAAAGAGCTCTCCTGTGGCACAGTATGGGGTCATCGAGGAGTGGAGAGAGGAGTGCACTGGATGTGGAGAAAAGAGCTCTCCTACAGCACAGCACGGTGTCCTGGTGGTGTGTGGAGAGGGGTTCACTGGAGAGTGGAGAGAAAGAGCTCTCCTACAGCACAGCACGGTGTCCTGGTGGTGTGTGGAGAGGGGTTCACTGGAGAGTGGAGAGAAAGAGCTCTACTGCGGCACTGCACGGTGGCATCGCGGTGTGTAGAGAGCAGTGTGCTGGCGAGTGGAGAGAAAGAGCTCTATGGAACAGAATGTAGGGTTTGGGGACACATGACTTGAGGTGGGCAAGCGGCTGAAAGCTGGAGCCAGGCCCAATTCTGACCCTGGCTCAGCTTAAGGTCCTGTTGAAACCTCAAACCCATAACAAGCCGAGCTTTCATGTGGCATCTGCCTGGCGTCCTCACTCTACCCTCATGCACAAAGAGGCAAAAACAAAGCACTTGCTAACATTTGAGGTAAAAAGGAGACACAAATAGTACCCATTTAGTGGCTGATTTGTACCATGTGAAACCAGAAAACCTGGATTAAACACAACGTCACCATTTAACCAAATTCTGTGATCTTAGGCAAATTGCTGACTTCACCGATCCTCAATTATCTTCACTATCGCATATGAAAGCACCTTCAAAACCGTGAGTTTAGAATATCAGCACAAAAAAAAAAAAACTATTGTGTTTGATTTAATGGACTATAATGTTGATTTATCTATAATAATCTGGGCCACATATAGGGTTTGCATGATAACTGTCTTGCCTCTTTGTGCACTTATGGCACTGTCAGTAGTGTGGGGACAGGGCAGGAATAGTTCTAATTCATGTATAAAAACTATCAATTTTAATAAGTACTTCTCAGTGCGGCGCTATAATGTGACATATTAAAGTCAAAGCTTCCACATGTTCAATAAGTGCACTTCTTTGAAATCTGAAGAGAGCTTATCGTATTTTACGTGATGTTTGTTGTATGATTTACATAGCAATTATTTTCTGGGCTAGGCTGGTACACAGGCTCTAAGAGCCAATTCAGAACCTTGGCTCGGCTCGTCCTGTTGATTTGTTCGGCTCACCCACCTCTACACATGAAACATTGGTCCCTGTTTAACTATTGCCACAGCATCCCCTAACAGCTGCCAAGCTTTCCCTTTGCGTATGTGTGACATCCGCACCTTTTCTGGGTGTTTGTGTGTGACATTTAACATCTTCATGTGACGCTGTGACGAGATGAACAATGCAGTCGTTTCCGTGTGAGGGGGTTCAGATATTGCCACCATGTGTAATATTATGGCAGATAAATGATCTTGAAACAATGCCTAGACTCCAGGAGTACTTTACACAAGGTCAGTTACATCCCTTTTGTACGTGCTCAGTAACCTTGCATCCTTGGAGTTTTGGGCCTGTTCTTTATTTTTTTTTTTTTTTAAGTATTATTGAAGATAAAGACAGTACAGAACAAATTTCAAACATAATAATACTATTGACAGGACAAAAACATAACTCAATCATCCACTAAATTTCTGAAAAAATAAAACAATAATCATATAAAGAACATCTGAAGAAAAAAGGGGAGGGAATGGGGGGAGGGTTCCTTGCTTTAGGTTAACTGCACGTTGTTCGAACTGGCATGGCACACAACACATTAGAGTGTATTCGCTCGGGTATTTGCCGTGGTGATATATGTTTGGTAGTGGAAGGGGACGTACTGCACCAGAAATTCAACCAGTGTTCTGAGCCAATCCGGTCTCTGCACTCTCGGGGGTTGCCTGTGTGTGGGCCTGGGAAGCGTCAAGTGTTTGTTGTAGGTACGTGCGATATACGCACCATATATCTCGAGGTCTTGAGGTTGGGGGTTGGAGTGTGGCATAAATCTCAGTTTGCAAACTGCAATAGGCCATACTGTGTGCCCATGCCGTTTTTGTGGGCCTAGTTTTTGCCCCCCAGTGTACAGCTATCTCTCTCTTTGCAAGCATTAGGGCAATAGCTACGAACCTCTGGTAACAGAGCTTAATACGGTTTACCAATCCCAACCGCGGAAATGGGATAAGAGGGGCATCAATAATTTTTGCTATTGTTTGGAAAATTTCTATCCAATACGGTTGTATTTGAGGACAAGACCAGTTCATATGGGCAAAGTCGGCGTCTTGCATGTTGCATTTGGGGCAGTTAGGTGACTTGGAAGGGTCAAACCTGGCTAGTTGGCGGGGAGTGATGTAGATCATATGGATACATTTAAAGTGAAGGAGCTTATGCTTATGATTCGGGGATATTTTCTGGATTTGGTCAAGACAGAATGTCCATTCCTTGTCTGTCAAGGAATGCCCCAGATCCTCCTCCCAGCGCTGTCGGACCCCTCTGTCCCTTGCCTTCCTGAGTGTCGTACATGCTTTGTATAGTTTAGTGACCATGTGTGTTCCTTCTTTATCTGTAATAAGCAAAGTGAGTGGGGTAAAGTCCGCATAAGGGGAGGGAAAAGTAGTGATGTTAGTGCGAAGTGTCCCCAGTAGGCTAGCGACTATAAAATTATCCATGTAGGTCATTCCTGGGAGTTCAGCTAAATCTGACAGCGTGTCTGCCCGGCCTTCGGGAAAGAGCGAGTCAAAAGTATCCAAACCTAGCTTAGCGAGGGTATTTTGTACCACCTTTTCGGAGGTGATTGGGAGGAACGGATTATTTGGTAGGGGAATAGCTGGCGAGAAAAGAGGACCATCACCCACCATGATATTGAGTTTGTGACATGCCCTGCAGGTGGTAGACAGGGGTTGAATGTCATGCGGGTCAAGTGGCACGCCCTTTGGGAGTAAAGTTTCCAATGGCGTTGGGGCCGCTAGTTTCCGGTCGGGTTTCGTGTAGGGTATTCTGGCGTCTGGATGGAACCAGTGATGTGCATATTGGGCCTGCGCTACCAAGAAATAAAGTTGAAGATCCGGGACAGAACCCGCCCCGGTTATATGGGAGCGTCAGAGTATCCCAGGAGACTCTCGGCCTACGGCCGGCCCATATTAGTCTGATAAGCAGTCCCCGCAGTTGACTAAAAAATGTGTTTGTAAGTGGAATGGGTATAGTGCGGAACAAGTAGAGGAAACGGGGCAGTACCTTCATTTTAATTAGCGCTATGCGGCCTGCCATTGATAGAGGTAGCTGTATCCACCTCTCTACCTGTGATGTAAGCTGCTCAACTGCGGGCCCGTCGTTCAATCGTATGACCTGTGCTTTATCTCTGTGGAGGTGTACCCCGAGATATTTAGTAGTGTCATCAGCCACTCCACAAGAGGTTGTAAATTTTCTTTGGGATGTCTAACGAAAAGCAGGATATCGTCCGCATACATGGACATTAATAGGGGGCCGTCAGGAAGCTGCAAGACACGAACATGTGCTTTTCCTGCATATGGTGAACCAGAGGGTCCAGTGCTATTATAAATAATAAGGGGGATAGCGGACATCCCTGACACGTTCCACGCGTGATTGGAATGGGAGGTGGCAGAGAACCATTTACCCGTATTTGGGCTGTTGGAGATGAGTAGAGCAGTGTAATCTGTGCTATAAAATTAAAGGGAAGGCCTAACTTGCGCAGCGTGGCCATGAGAAAAGGTCACTCGAGCGAGTCGAAGGCCTTTTCCGCGTCTAATAGCACCACAGCCGCAGGGGTAGTGGGTTCTATGCGGTTGATAACAGAAAAGACTGTTCTCAGATTAAGGGCTGTGGAGCGGTGCGGAATAAAACCCGACTGTACAGGGGAAAGTAATTGTTCTAGCAATAGTGATAATCTAGTGGATAACATTTTGGCAAGTATTTTATTGTCGACATTTTTGAGGGAAATGGGGCGATAAGAGGAGCAGCTTGTGGGTTCTTTACCCGGCTTGAGTAACAGAGATGGCTGCCTCTCTCATAGAGGGGGGGAGGACGCCGGCTTCCAGGGCCTCAGCGTATACTTCTAGGAGTTGTGGTGCTAAACTGTCCTTGAATGCTTTATAAAAGACCCCCGTTAGGCCATCGAGTCTCGGCACTTTAGAGCCCGTAAGGGCATCAATAGCAAGCGTGATTTCCTCCACCGTGAAAGGGTCTGCCAGGAAGTCCGCCTGACCCTTGGTAAGCCAGACCATGGCAACTTCTTCCAAGTACATTAGGTGTTGGGAGAAATCCTTGGGGAGTGTGGTAGAGTAGAGGGAGCGGTAATATGCCACCAGCTCTGCCAATATGTTGGTGTCGTCTGTTGCTACCGTACCGTCGTCGCGTATCATTGTCACTATGTGTCCAGCCCCCCTGGGAGGGCGCACCAGGCGTGCAAGTGTCCTTCCAGGGCGCTCTCCCTCCCCGTATCTACGGGCCATTTGGTACTTCCCTAGCAGGGATGCCTCCCTGTCAGCGTGTTTGTTAAATTCTAAGATGAGTGCACTGCGCTTGTTCTGCGTTTGTGGGTCTGGTGATGATGTATCTAACAGTGTGAGCTCAGTTTCCACTCTGGCGAGGCTTCCCCGGATCGCCCGCAACACCCCAGCCTGTTTGGATAGAACTACACCCCGAATATATGCCTTAAAGGCGTCCCATAGTGTGGAGTAGCGATCTACCGTACCCGTATTGAGGCGGAAATATTCAGTAATGGCCTCTTGTACCTCCGATCGGAAAACCTCGTCCAGTAATGCAGAAGCGGGAAACAACCATCTGCGTTCCCACCCGGCCGAGTGTGGAATGCCCAGGTGAAGAAGCACCGGTGAGGGGTCCGATAGAGTACGTGGCAGTGTGTCCACCCCCTTGAAGCAACGACAACCCATTGCATCAGTTAGGAGATAATCTATATGAGTTTGTGTGGAGTGGGGTGCAGAGTGAAAGGTATATCCAGGGGCCATGGGATGATGCCTGCGCCATAGGTCTTGTAGGTCCAATGAGTGTATGAGCTCCTTCATCATGCCACATGAACGTGACTTGGAGGTGGCAAGTGGATTAGAGGAGTCAAGTGTTTGGTCAAGCCACAGGTTCAAGTCACCCCCTAAGAAAATTGTATCATAGTCATAACGGTTTAGCAGGGTGTAGTTCCTCAAAAAAACTGGGGTCGTCCACATTAGGCGCATATATATTTAGGAAAAGGACTGACTGACATAGAAGTGTACCCGTCACCAATAAATAGCGTCCCTGTGCATCAGACATGGTCTCTTTATGCGTAAACGGGAGGGAGCGGTGGATAAGGAGACATACCCCCGAGAGTAGGTGCTATAGCTTGCGAAGAACCGATGGGGTCCCCAGGAGGATGCAAAGGGAGGGGTCCCCTGAGTGAGAAGGTGGGTTTCCTGCAGAAAGGCTATTTTGACCTCGTGTCTTCTGAGATATGCTAATACCAATTTACATTTTCTCGGATTATTAAGCCCCCTGACATTCCATGTAATAAGATTAACATCTACCAGCGGAGCCACAGCCATACCCAGGGGAAAAGAATCATATACCTGCTTAGCCAAATTGCATAACTTCAAACGGGAGTTGTTGATGAAAGGAACCTACAAAGGGATACACATGAGGGGAAATACACATATTGTCTACCTAATAACTCACAAAACAACACAGTACACACATATTGCAAAAGCCACCCACCTTCCACACCTGGGCCCGAAAGCCCAGAGAACTGGATCCCTCCCGTAAGAACCTGAAAAAAGGGGAATAGAAAAAACCCCAACAGAATTAGAATTGGATTTATCCTAAGGGGGCGGGCAACGCCTTGGATACCCGATGCCCGCAACAGACACTATGTAATTTTAGCATTGTAAAAACTTTTGAAACAGCATATCATTTCATCCCCTGAAAAAAATAGAAGTCCGCCATGGGGGAAGAAGTTGCACCGATATAGAAAAAATATAAACAACTAGGGCAACAGATTATCACTGATGATAGAGTTCCGGGTCTTCAGCTTGCATCAAAAAGACAGCGCTGGCGGCCATTCGGTTATCTGGGGAAGAGTGTCCAGAGGACTGTGCCAGGCTTCTCCGCACCGCTCCCTGTCGTTGTTTGCAGAAGGTGAGAGTGTCAGTAGCATTTTCAAAGAAGCGGCGCTTACCCTCCACCATCACTCTTAATTTCGCTGGATATAGCATAACGTATTGGAGACCCAGGGCACGGAGTTGTCGTTTGGCTTCTAGGAATTTCTGGCGGGCCTCCTGCACTGCGATGGTATGATCAGGATAAAAGGAGAGCACGGTGCACTGATATTGCACGGGGGATTTCCCCCGGGCCAGCCGGAGGACCGTGTCCCGATCTCTAGAATTAAGCAGGCGAGCTATAATAGAGCGAGGAGGGCCACCAGGGGGAGGCCGCGGCCCAAGGGATCGATGTGCCCGTTCCACCACAAAGTTTTTGGAGAGGTTCTCGACGCCGAACAGTTCAGTCAACAGGGTTTTAAGGAAATGTTCCGGGCGACCATGTTTGTAGTTTCTGACAGGACCATTATGCGAATATTATTTCTGCGGGACCTGGCCTCAAGGTCCTCGTTCTTAATCGCTACTGTTTTTAGCAGTCTTTCCACCCTTTCGAGTCTGCGTGCTTTATCTACAGATCGGTCTTCTTGAGTAGATATTCTTTGTTCAGCCTCCTTTAGCCGAGTGGTATGCACCTCTAGCCTCTCTCCCATTCTATCGAGCCTAGAAGACAGCATGTCTAGCGGTGCGTCAATGCCACGAAACCCTGCGGGCAGTTCGGCCATTAAGGCGGCGGCCCCTTCTATGGATTGTAATGGGCCTGTACGCTCCGGACCTCCTTCCCCCTCGGGGTCACGGTCCAGACGCTCCAAGCTGTCTACCTTGTCGAAGGTGATCTTGCGCTGTTTCGGGTCCCCTCGGCCCATCTTTGCAGGGTTGTAATTTCAAGAGTCGCAACCCGGAGAGAGATCCTATTGAAATGCAGGAATGTGCTAGAATGAGCCCAACAATAATGCAGCGTATTTCCCTTATTCAATGTACTCTGGTGTCCCCAGGGGCACAACAAGTTAGGCAGGTCCACGTGCCAAGTCTCCAGCCACCCCTCTCTCAGTGCATTAACCCCAGTGATGCGCTTGTTCTCCGTGGACTACGACCTCAGTATCTTAATTCAGGCAACCGGGGTGAGACTGGCTTGTTTGCGGGGGGGGGCACCCACCCCAGCGTTCGGGCCGCACCAGGCCCTCGGGGAGCCCAAAATGGCGGTGGCCCGTCTTCGGTGCCTCTCGTGTCCACTCTGACCCCCTCTAGGCGCGTGAGCGGGGCGATGGAGTGGGAGATGTGAGCGATGCCTCCAGGCGCCACCCTGGAGGTAATATGAGGGTGGAGGGGGGGTAAACTAGTGTCCCGAAGTGTTCCCCCAACGGTGGATCCGGACCTCCCACGCAGTATCAGGGCCACAAAAACGGACGTCGCCGGGCTCTTCCCACTGGCTGCGACCCTCGGCGTCTATCAGCAGCCAGGAGGATGGGGGGGCCGAGGGACCGCAGAGGGGCCGAGTGACCAGCACAGGCTCGCCGCCCCAATGGCATCCGCGCCTGGAGAGGCCCCCCTGACTCACCCGATCTCGGGCTCCGCAGCGTCCCGGGGACAGATCTTTCTCATCTCTGCAGGGTCAGCTCTCCGGAGTTCAGGCCAAGCGTTCTGGCAAGACAGTGGGGCCCGGCGGAGTTCCGCAACTCCGGCGTCAGGCTCACCCGAGGACCCTGTCTCCACGGGGCCTCCGAGGCGGGCCAGGACGCCACCACTCATTGCTCAGCTCCGTCTGTTTCTCGTCGTCTCCTGGGGCAGCACAGTCACCGCATTCCTCGTCCGGCGGCAGATGAGGCCACAACACGCTCCGGATGGCTCCTGCGGCGTTTTAACGTGTGGCAGGTGCGGTTTTTGGCTGTTTCAGCGTTGTTTCGGGCATCGGGCGCCAGAGCTTCAGCGCCGATCGGCCATTGCGGTCTTCGGCTTGGCCACGCCCCCCGTTCTTCTTTATAATGGGTAAAAGCCACCAGTGGCTGTGGATGGTACAAGCACAACAGATGCTGATGCTTTTGTAACACGTCCAGTCAGTGGTAGCGTTTTAAGCCAATGGCGCGGTGCACTCTGGGGCTTGTGAGTTCCTGTTAAATGGACTCTTGACAGCTTGGGCTATAACACTTGCTACTCAAATGACTTTTTATTTTAAGGAACAGCAGCAGTTGTATGGAAGGGTCGAGGGGCAGCAGCAGGTGCCGGGCATTTTAAAGGAGGGCTCTTCTTATAAAGCAGCAAACATAAACATCTATTGCTAACTTTGGTGACAACAAAATGCAGGAGGACATAAAATGCATCCCTGGTGAGCCCCAGGTCCACGCCCATATTACGGAGAGGACGTGTCTTCCACCTCAACTCACTCAGAGATGGTACCAGAGGAACTCATGACATGTCCTATGCCCAGCAGTTTACCCCGACACAGCTGTGTCATGTTAAAGAAACATGGTCCTGGCATGAAAGAAAGCAACTATCATGGACTAAAGTTACAGTAACGCACTGAGAGGAAATCTGTCAGGTCTGGTGACTGAGCAGAAATTACAGTGCCCCCACAGCCCCCATCTAACTCCTCCTCAATCTCTCTGTTCCCTCTCTTTCAGAGTAAAACCACCTTCCTCTGGGCTCTCACAGGGGTTTCTATCTGCAGTCCTAATTAGGGGTTGCATAGCTGACTCAGGGCACATGGATCATCTGTGGGGAAAAGCACTTCAGGCCTTTGAAGGTAGAGGGGGCTTCTTATACTGTGCTGTGACCCGAGACCTGGCACGTCACTGACGGCCCGGCGAGTGTCTACTTTATTTAACTTGCTCAGCTGTGACAACCCTGTCAAGTGTCCGAATTTGTGCGAGAATTCCCGGAGAGTTTATCAATTTGTGTTAGTCTAACACGGGATACTGGCACTTGGCAGGGCAGTCCCTTGACCTCTGACCCAGCACACTGTAGACAGAGCCCCACTGCAAACAATGCATACATCGAAGAGACCCTTAGGGGCTGGGGCAGAGCACAGGAGCTGGGAACTGTGGGACACAAGTCAGTGCGGTAATACGGAGACAATGATTTATTAAATATGAAAATTCACAGGGCTGCCTGTTTACTGGGAGACACCATCTCTGTCGCCATGAGAACAATCCTGATGGGGGCGCTGTGCAGCCTGCAGGGCCAGAGGAGTCCTTTAAAGCTGAAATAAACATCCTAAAAACTGGGCTCCTCCCAAGACACTTATCCCTGAACACATGGCAAAACTTTTCTGTTTTAAAATTGTACAAGGAAGAGATATGTAGTGTTCAGTTTCACATGAGGCTTCTGGTTGTCATGGCAAGATGTGGGAGGGTCATTGTGAGGAAGATACTTTGGAATGTTGGTGTTTAAACTGGAGATCGACAGGTGAGGGGCAGGCTCTGCACATCGGGGCTCGCTGACATCTATACATTAATAAATCTACATGAAAGAATCCTTTTCCAGACACTGGAATTACTCCCCTCTCCCAAGAGACTGATGGAGCAAGGTAAATGAGAACATTTTGAGCCCCCTAATATTAATGTTAATAATTAACGTTATTAATAAATTTTACAATTAATCAACATTTTACGTCTTCTTATAGACATTATTTTTGTAACTTGCAATTTATGTGCAAACTGACCTACTTACAATTGTAAAAAGTGGAATAACATTAACATACTGGTTTGCGTACTAATTAGAGTGATATTGCATGATTTGTGCTATGTAGTAAATTGTATTGTGGCAAAAGAATGCGGTTGGTAAGTAAACCTAGCTTTATATGTCGCTTTTGCTAGGTAACACCTAATTGGGGTACGTAGAATGACGGGTGGGAAACGAAAAGGCTTATTTTCTTTATTCTTAACTGTTATTGTGTTTGTTTTCATGATAGTTCGTTCGGGCCTGCTAGGCCGCGCTGTAAAAATGGCTGCCGAGGCAGATGAGCTTAATGCGCAAGTGCAAAATGGCTTCCAAGCGGAAGAAAGCAGCAGAAACATGTCACGTGATTGCTTATAGAGCCCAGAATGAAAAGGATCAAGGTCAGCACGACCTGTCACCAAGATGGGTGCCAAAAAGGGACTCAGCAGGAATGTATGAGAACCAAAGATGCAGCCGTGAATTAACAATGAACTGTTTAAAATAAAGTTACAAAAGAAGATACATAAGAGGAGCTGTCAATCGGTTTGGTAAGGTCCTAAAACTGTGAGAAAGGAAAAAAATTATAAACATTTTCGGAACTGGTTTGAACAAGGAGGGCAATGAGGAGATGTTTGCCACCCCTCCAATGGACCAATTCGCGCGAATCTCGCCCCCAAAGATTGAAACATTTCTGTTTAGTAAGCTAGTAATAGGGTATAAGAGGACCTACTCTTAAGTAGGAGGAGCGCTATTCATACATAATTTTTGAGCACTGGACACTGATGTTGGAGAACCGCTGCTATTTTTCCATAGGCCATTTCTTTTAAAATAATTAATCTTTTTATTTTAAACTGACTGGGAAGGAACGAGACCGTTGCGGGAAACCTGTATAGGTGGTCCGTCGAGGAGGCCTGTTTAGCAGGACAGTCAGTCAGTTTTTGGGAGTTCTATGCTGTGATCTGCAATTTATCTGCTGTGACAAACTTTATTTTTCATCTAAAAGGGTATGCATTAAATTCTTTAAGTTTATTCCTTATGATGCTATTAAATGTATTGACCTGATTAATAAAACTGAAACTTATTCATGCATTTTTTAACTAGTTGATAAACTTTATTATAATTAAAACTACAAATCTGTGGTTCTTTAGCTCAATAATAAATGCAAATGTTTTAATAGGTTAAAGTGATTGAGCTGGTCTTAGTCACCATCAACTGATTCCTACTAGTTGGTCCATCGACCAATGAGCGGAATACCTTGATGTTTTAGAAACCGACAGGATTAAATCTAATTATGTATGATGTTTGAGGAATTATCTTGTCAACTTTAAAAAGGTATCCCGTTCTCTTCCAGCAGTCATTAACTTTTTCTCCTAGGTAAAAGTGGATGAGATCCAGGGAATATTTGAGTGAATGAATGTATATGCGGTGTTATGGGCCCCACCGTCATATTGGTATAGTTGTTAGAAAAGAGTGTTTCCGACCTGGATGTTATGTCCATAGGAGAAGAAATTATATTAGTCGCGCTGGATCAAGACTTATCTCCAAAGCGATCATTTTATTATTTAAAAGCATCTCTGCTTGTGCTCCTGGTCACATTGTTATCACTACAGAAGAGGGTGGGCGGAAGGATGAGGGGCTGAAGCTCCCTGCAGCTCACACCATCCTCAGCTCTGCTCTAAAGAGAAAGAAGATGGGGAAGAGCCTCTCTGTGAAGGGGGCCTGCGGGAAGGAGTAGAGAAGCTCCATGGAGTCAGCATTGTACAGGGACAGCCCTCCCCACTCGTAGTCCAGATACACCCCCAGCTTCAGGGCCTTCTTACAAGGGGACAGAAGGGTTGGAGGGGAGGTGAGAGCCCAGTACTGACCATCACACCCCTGCAAAGCCCAGACTCCCCTCTCAGGTGACCATGTGAAGTTTCCCTTCCTGTTCACAGACTCTGCTGCGACCCCCACCTCCCACCCGTACCCCTTCTGCAGCAGTTGCACCTCCCAGTAATGTCTGCCAGAGGTGAAGCCCTCCCTCCCCAGCACACAGTACTCATAGGTGAATCTCTTGGTGGTGTCCGGCAGGGGCTGTGCTGTGTCTGTCCATCTCACACGTCTCTGCCCCTCAGACAGGAGGAGCCGACGATGAGCTGTGTCAGGATCCAGAGTCACCATCACTGCAGAGAAGAGATTCATAATTAGAGATTTAATGACACAAATAAAGGCTGTAATTACTGCTTTCTGTTCTACATATGATTAATGTACACCACATTTGGCAGGAGCACGCCGTGCTAGAGCGCGCAGCACTAGACTGCTCACTACACTAAAGCGCACATTCATCTAGAGTATGGGTACTCACAAACTTTCTGTCGGGGGCCAAAATTACAGTGCTGTTTGTGGCCGAGGGCCGCACCGGTAGGGGTGGGGTCAGTGGGGGCGGGGTTAGAGTAAAAAAAAAATCAAACCCGTTTCAAAACATTAGACAATGCGACAATGCTGTAGTTCAAAAGCAGATGTAACTACAAAGAGCACATCTTGATAATACATTTTTATTAGCAGACAATAGCAATCTTAAGAGGCATTGCATAGCTTCATACACTCTTTGACCCCAATTCCATCACAGTCTCTCTCTCTAAGTCAGTCAGTCTCTCTCTCTGTCAGTCAGTGAGTCAGTCAGCTCTCTCTCTCTCTCTCTCTCTCTGTCAGCCAGTCTCTCTTATTTATTTAAAGAGCTTTATAATGCGCTGGCTAGACCCGGAGGTACCAGAGCGCTTTACATGAGGATATGGTTACAAAAGAACAGTGTTACAAAGTTACATTAGTTTCTAGAGCATAACATAGCATAGAGAAAGACAGTGATTACATTAATACGTCTGTTGCTTGAGCATAAGATAACATAGAAAAACAAGTCCTAAGGAGCATAGATGGTAGAGGGGGAAAAGTAAAAGGGTTGGAATACATATCAAATCAGGAAGACCAGTCATGGAGAAAGAGTAGTTCAGTGAATATCAAAAAAGTCAGAGTAAGGAAGTCAAACAAAACCGGAGAGGGTCCAGGGATCAACAACAACCAGTGCCGGACTGCTTGATTGGGTCGGGTAGAAAATAAGAAATGGAAGGGGTGTGAAAGAGGGAGCAAAAAGGTGCCTCACAGTGGCCAAACAAGAAGAGAGGGGAGTGGTTGACTCAGAGGAGGTCGACAAAGGGCAATAGTCACTCCGCTGGCAGAGAGAGCTGACCAGTGGCAAGGATCAATCAGGGGGGAAGTCCAAACCGCATGGTGGAGGAACCAGGACAAGGACCCCAAAAGTTACGTAAACAAGATGGCGGGATTGCGGGTAGAACAAAAATCCGATCAAAAAAGCCAGCATTTAAAACCTACACCAAAAGCAGAGCTGAATGGGGAAGGCAGCAGTCGGTTCCGGTGGGAGGAAGGGTTGAAGGTCGCCGATCTCTCCTGGGTCATCCAAGTCAGGGGAAGTCAGCGCGGCGCCCAGGCATCAGACCCTGAAGAGGAAGGCAGCTGCGGAGTCAGGAGGGCGAGCAACTCAGAAAAAAGGAAAGCAAGCTCAGTGGTGCAGGTCAGCAGCGTCGCATAGTTCTCTTTGCTATGTTCTTGTTGATTTTCGTTCCTGCGCAGCGGGATGCCAGGCAACCGCGTCTCAGGTCCCGAAGTTGGGCGACGGCCGGAGGAGAGATCCCCCGCCATCTCCCCAGCAGCCACCCAGGAAGAAAGACATTTTGCCGACCATCATCGGCAAAATCATCGGTGTTTCGTCAGGAAGGCGGGGGAAGAAGGAGAGACAGCGGAGAGACGAGAAGAACTGTGCCCGATGTCCGGCTGGGTAGGTGACGGCCGAGGCAGTGAAACCGGAGCCAATCTCCCCTATAGCTGTCTAGGCAGCTCCACCGGGCATCGGCCATGATTGCTCAGGCTCCGCGGTCAGAACATCGCTCACGTTTTCCTCCGAAGATCTCGAGCCCAAATGCGGGAGATTGGAGAGATGAGGACCGCAGTCAAACGTGACCCCAGGTGAGTTAAAGGGTCCAAGGATGAGGTAGATATCAGGGGATTTGAGCCAGAAAGTCAATCCCTAGCCGGGAGCTCCCGGCCGGAGCTCTTCACCTGTCGGCCATCTCTCTCTCTCTCTCTCTGTCAGTCAGTCAGTCTCTCTCTGTCTCTGACAGTCAGTCTCTCTCAGTCAGTCAGTCTCTCTCACTCACTCTCTCTCTGTCAGTCAGTCTCTCTCCATCAGTCAGTCTCTCTCCATCAGTCAGTCTCTCTCCATCAGTCAGTCTCTCTCCATCAGTCAGTCTCTCTCCATCAGTCAGTCTCCCTCTCTGTCAGTCTCCCTCTCTGTCAGTCTCCCTCTCTGTCAGTCTCCCTCTCTGTCAGTCTCCCTCTCTGTCAGTCTCCCTCTCTGTCAGTCTCCCTCTCTGTCAGTCTCCCTCTCTGTCAGTCTCCCTCTCGGTCAGTCTCCCTCTCGGTCAGTCTCCCTCTCGGTCAGTCTCCCTCTCGGTCAGTCTCTCTCTCGGTCAGTCTCTCTCTCGGTCAGTCTCTCTCTCGGTCAGTCTCTCTCTCGGTCAGTCTCTCCCTACTCTCTTTCCACTCTCTCTCCACTCTCTCTCCAATGTCTCTCTCTCTCCACTCTCTCTCTCTCCACTTTCCCTCTCCCCTCTCTCTCCACTTTCCCTCTCTCTCTCTCTCTACCTCTCTCTCTCTCTCTCGCTCTCCACTCTCTCTCTCTCTCTCTCTCTCTCTCTCTCTCTCTCCACTTTCTCTCTCCACTTTCTCTCTCTCTCTCTCTCTCTCTCTCTCTCTCTCTCCACTTTCTCTCTCTCTCTTTCTTTCTCTCTCCACTCTCTCTGGGGGGCAATGGGTACATTACCTGCAAGGCCTTCCGGGACGCTGGCGGCCCGCGGGCCGTACTATGAGTACCACAGACTTAGAGCACACGCTACATCAAACAACTCTACATTGAGAGGACATTCTACTACACACTACACTGCACCACACAGCTTAACACATTACAGCACACTACCACACATGAAGCATACTACACTGCACCACACAGAATACTACATTACACCACACAGTGCTACACTATACTACACCGAACACTGCAGCAGACAGGGCACTGTACTAGCTAGTAAACTGGAGTAGATGGTGCAGAGTGATAGAGCTATTCGAAGAAATACCGTACTAGTCAGTACACTGCATTAGATGGTACAGAGTGACAAAGCTACTCCAAGGTATACAGTACTAGTCAGTACACTGTATTAGAGAGTACAGAGTTAATCCAAAGCATACTGTACTAGTCAGTACACTATTAGATGGTACAGAGGAAGAGAGCTACTAGAATGTTTACAGTACTAGTCATTACACTGCATTAGATGGTACAGAGTGACATAGCTGCTGCAAGGTACACAGTACTACTCTGTACACTGCATTAGATGGTACAGAGTGACATAACTACTACAAGTTATACTGTGCTAGTCAGTACACTGCATTAGAGAGAACAATGTAGAGGGGCGTGGTTTGCAGGGGCAGCATGGCGGACGCGGTCTGAGAACGCTCCGTCGTATATCCCCCTAATCCGGCACATTTTTCCTGTATTGCCGGCATCTAGTGTGTCACCGGGACGTGGGCGATGCCCTAGTGCACCCTGCGGGGGTCAGCAGTGATTAACGCGGGACCCGGAGGGTGAGTGGCCCGCGATATCCAGCAGAGCACAGGCGTGCGGATGAAGGGCCGAGTCTTGGATCTGCTGGGCGGGGCGCCTGTGGCTGGCTTTCGTCGTCAAGACAACGCTGCACGCTGTGCCCCCATAAGACAGGAGTGCGGGGTGGCGAATAAGTGAAGGCGGCCCCTGAAGCGGGAGAAGTGGCGAGCGGTTTGGCCCTCGAGTACGGGGGCCTCCGCTGAGCATAATGAGGCACTGGTGAGTGGCGGCAGAACCACGGCCTCGATCAGCTGGGCGGAACGCCGGTGTCTGGGCCCCGCTTCCCGGGCCCAGATCATTGCACACGTCGCACCCCTTCAGGACGGTGGTGCGGGGCGGCGCATGGAGAGGCCTGTCCCCGAATAGCAGCAGGCAGTAAGCATCCGGCCTGTGGAGAACCAGGGAGAGTGAGGTGCACCTCGGTTGCAGCCGAGTCGAGAGATACGCTTCCTCCTTAATCGCTGGTGGAAAAGGGGCAGAGGTGCCCACAAGCAGTCTGGAGCCAGCACTGGCGCAGTGAGGCCCCAGTGAGTTCCTAACGAGATGGTAAAGTGGTACCAGGGGCTGCTTGGATGCAGACACAGTGGTGGGAGGGCCTGGCAGGCCTGAAGTGAGCCACAAGATGGAAAGAGGCACCTGGCTGGAGCCAGTTTGGGTTAGTGGCCCCCGATCAGACAGCCAGTCTGTGTAAGGAGGCGCAGGTGTGGGTTACCCTGACTGGCCGAGCTGGCAGGAATATCTTAAGAAGCGGTGGAATCGCTTGGTTGTGTGCTGTAGGAGGGAGCACGCATGTGATGCAGCTGGGCACTCTTGGTCATAAGCATTTGGCACAGGAGTGCAGTGGTGATGCCCTACAGATCGGAGGGGGCGACGCGGAGCCCCAGTGCTACGGTGACGGTGGAGTGCGAGGAGGGGACCCCCTGGTTCCATTTGCAGAAGTGAGCATCGTGGGAGTGGCGTGAGGCCTGCAATCGTGATCTACGGAGGAGAGGGCTGTGGTTGGGCCGAGAGGTGCTGCAAGAGGACTCCGTGGGACAGGTACAGCAGACGTGCCTGGTCTTGTACAGGGGAATGGGACGCACCAGGGGGACCGGGTCGAGGGCCTCCTCGCCGGCGGCGGGTGCTGGCGACGCTGATCCGCCGCAGCAGATGGGAGAGCGGACGGCTCCTGATGATCGCCTAAATACTATCCTGCAGGCCATTGAACGCTCTAGCGCATCAATGGAAGCCAAGTTGGACAAGGTGGCTATGGACCTCAACCTGCTGCATGCTGATCCTTCAAATTCAGATGATCGGGTCGCGGCAGTAGAACAAGAAGTTGCCGAATTGAAGCCCGCCACGGAGTTCTAGGAAAAACAGCAGAATGCCCATGAGGTTGGGATCCGTTATCTTGAAGATCGCATTGAGGATGAGGAGGGCCACTCACGGCGGAACAATATCCGGTTGATTGGACTGCCGGAAGGTGCGGAGGGCCGGGACGCGGTCGCCTTCCTGGAACACTAGCTTAAAACCATCTTACCGCACACCGAGTTCTCCCCATTCTTTACCATAGAACGGGCGCATCGTGTCCCGGGTAGGAAGCCAGCCCCACGGTGCCAGGGCACGGCCCCTCATCTTCAAACTACTACACTTCCGGGATCGGGACGTGATCCTCCGGGAGACGAGGAAACTGGATGACATTCAATATGAGAATGCCAAGGTCTTGTTCTTTCCGGACTACATAATGAAAGTCCAGCGCCAACGGGGGTCTTTCCTACCGGTTAAACGTCAGCTTCGGCAGCTCAATCTATCCTATTCGTTGATGTTCCCGGCCAGGCTCCGTGTCGTCTATGATGGGAAGTCCATGTTCTTTGACATGCCTCAGGATGTCTGAGACTGGCTGGAGACGTCGTGTCAGTATTCTGGCCCAAGACCCATGGGTACTACTGTGACATGGTCTGGTGAAGCAGGTGGTAGAGGATCCCAGCGATGGCGGTCTGGCAGGCGGTTCCTGGGATCAGCAGCGGTGCCTGGTCTGGACCAGATCTGTAGAGAGCGACAGGAGGTGGTTCGTATTGCAGAGCAGATGGCAGACGCAGCGACGCCGGAGGACAAAGTAGACATTTCCTTGCATTCCACAGGAGGGTTCCTCGATAGTGGACTCATTGAATAAGGTGTCCCTGAGAATGCCAGATGTTACACCCCAGACGGCGGATGGTATCGTATGAAAATGGCTATCATAAAATTACACTTCTGGGTGTTGTGGTTTGAATTGCTGTGGGAGGGGGAAGGGATTTCTAATGTTTCTAATGTCTGTGTGCTATTATGAATCCGGATGGGGTGGAGTTGGTATGCTGGCAGTGTCTCTGCGTCCGAGGGGGGTTGCTGTTCTTGACGTTTGGAAATATGCTATGGCAATGCACTATTAGTTGAATTTGTGGGGATTATGGGAGCATACCCTGCACGGTTCCGCAACCCTCTATTCTCCCCATCTTTTTGGGGCCAGTAGGGCATGCGGCTAGGTTGCTGTATGTTTTGTTTGGACGACACCTCAATGTTCTGGGGGTTGTCCTTATAAGGGTTCTTCTTTCCCGGTTTGGTTTTTCTCGTTTTCCTTTTACTGCGAGAATCTATGGGAGGGACATTGGAATTGTTGTAGGGCATGTCCGTCCGCTAATTACCGGGATCAGAGTGCGGGGGACCGCTATTCACTGCTGTTCACTTCTCTTGCCATGGGTCACGTGATACTTACCTGGAATGTCCGGGGTCTCCGCACGCCTTCCCGTAGGTATGTAGTGTACTCCTAACTAAAACGTCATAACGTGCACGTAGCGCTATTGCAGGAGACACACCTAAATGCTATAGAGATTAACCAATTACAGCGTAGGTGGAGGGGTAAAATATACGCCACGGATTACTCCGTGTTTGCTAGGGGGGCTCTTATCTGGATACGCCCTGGGACACCTTTTGTCATGGATGAGGTTCTTATGGACAGGGAGGGCAGGTATGTGTTGGTAAGGGGTAAACTGGATGGACGACATATACTGTTGGGAAATGTGTACGCACCGAATGTGGATCAGGGCCAGTTCTTTGGTCAGATTTCCATTGCTCTGGGGAAGTGGTGTGAGATCCCATGGTTGTTGGGCGGGGATTTTAATAGTGTCTTCGATGTTGGGACAGACAGATCCTTTCCTCCGCTCAAGGGCACGGCCGCCACGGCCAACTTTGCGGTGCTTAATGGCTGGGCACGGGGCTGGGGTCTGGTTGACGTTTGGAGACACCATCACCCGGGGGAGAGGGTGTACTCATTCTTTTCAGCTCCTCATAGCCTACACGTTCGGCTCGATAGGTTCTTTGGGTCCCCCTGCCTCCTTCCATATGTCTCGAAATCGGAGTATTGGGGGCGCACACATTCCGATCACAACCCTCATTGTGTTGTGTTGGCATGGGATGGTGGGGTTCCGGCAGTCCCTACATGGAGGCTACAACCGGCCATGCTTGAGGATTCGATCTTTCAGGAGGCGATTGGAGAGGCTATAGGGGAATACTTTGCGCTTAATGAGGGGACTGCCTCCTCCTCGTCGGTGGAGTGGGCAGCTTTGAAAGTCACCCTGAGAGGGAAGTGTTTGTGACTGGGCTGCGGGCTGCGACGGCAGGTAGCATCGGATCTGCTTGATGTAGAGAGACGTTTGTTGCCGTTGGAGTCTAGGGCAGTGGTAGATGCTGGGGGATTGGCCGAGTTGCAAGAAACATGCGGAGCTCCTGGAGCAGCAGCGCTGCCTCAACTTTGCAGCACACTCCGCGTCCGTCCACCCTAAAGCGGAACGTTCGGGCCCTCTTCTCGCGTGGCTGATTAAACAGGAGCAATCGGGTGGGCCTAAAACAGCTCTCCGTTCTTCGGACGGAAGACTTCAGCACACACAATTAGAAATCCACGGTGAGCTGTCCGCACATTTTACACGACTATATAAATCTGGTCAACAGGCCTCGGAGGGGGCGATACAGCAGTTCTTAGAGGGACTTCCGTTTCCAGCCCTGTCACCGAAACAGCGGATGGAACTAGATGCCCCGCTCACACTGGAAGAGGTTAGGGGCACGATGAGGGCCTTGCCATCTGGGAAGGTTCCAGGTCCGGATGGTTTCCCCATGAATTTTATAAGTCATATGCTGACACCTTAAGCTCACTGCTGCTTAAGGTTTACTTGAAAGTGCTTGAGACCTTTGCCTTCCCGACCTCCATGACGGAAGCTAAGTTGATCACGCTTCCCAAGCCAGGTAGGGACCCCACCTCATATCGTCCCTTAGCGCTTCTGAATGGGGACTATAAGATCTTAGCGGGCATCCTGGCAAATCGGTTAGCGCCCTTGATCCCTCAATTAGTTCACCAAGACCAAAATGGATTTGAACCGGCCCGCAGCACATCGCTTAATATACGGCGGCTGTTCCAGGTGATGCGCTGTGCTACAATGGAGTGGCCGACGGCTGGTTGTATTGTGCTTGACCTGGAGAAGGCCTTCGACACGGTCGAGTGGTCCTTCATTTTTGCGGTGCTCCATCGATTCGGGCCTTACATTCTAAGCCTTATCAGATTACTGTATGAGGTTCCTACGGTTCGGGTGCGGCTGGGGACTCTCTTTTCTGACCCTATATTGATAGAGCAGGGGACTCGCCAGAGATGCCCCCTCTCTCCCCTGATATTCGCTCTAGTGATTGAACCGTTAGCAATGACACTACGAAACTCAGCGCCGGAATGGGGGATACATCTTGGGGATGGCATGCACGCGGTTTCGCTGTATGCGGATGACATTTTGTTGTACGTTAAGGATATTCAGGCGATCCCGCGAGTCATCCCTGCCACACTGATGTCTTTTGCGTCCCTGTTTGGGCTGGGGGTGCACTGGGGCAAATCTTGCCTATACCCCTTTAATCCTCGTACGGAAGACCCGGGTTGGCTGGTGGACAGGACGGTAGTACAATGGCAGCCGGTGGTGTTCAGGTATCTGGGTATCCGCATTTACCATAATGATCAAGATCTTATGGATGGTAACATCACGAGGGCAGTCACAGTGCTTAAGTCTCAGATTGAGTCCTGCAAGACGCTTAACCTTTCGGTTATAGGTAGGGTGGAGTTAATAAAAAAAAGGTCATGTTACCACGTCTCCTTTATTACTTTGCTAATCTACCGCTCTACCTACCCGTGTCCTTCTTTCGCTCTTTGGAAAGGATTGTCAGGGATTTCATCTGGAATAACTCGGGGTGCAGGGTGACACTGGCGAAGCTGTACTTATCTCGCTCAAGGGGGGGGGGGGATTGCCTCTACCCAACCTAGAACATTATTTCCTGGCATCTCAAATCCTGTGGGTGGCGAAATGGGTGGAGGAACTACATTTATCTGACTCTGCGGAACGTAACCCTCCGTACTCTCTGGACAGGATTCTCTCCCTGTTCCATCCTTGTAATAGATCGAATGAACCACTTCCCTTACTGGTCCTGACGGCGCGGAAATGTTTTCGCAGGGCTCTTCGTCTCACTAGACACGTCACACCATACGCGCCGGTCATGCCCATATTAGGTATGCCGACCGTGCAGGGATGCATATAGGGTGTGGACCTTACGGATTGGGTGAGGGTTGGTATGACTACCCTAGGGGACCTATACGAAGAAGGTACATTATGACCGTTCCTCGTTATCACGGACGAAGACGGGATTTCACCATGGCAATTTCTAAATTATGCCTCCTGGACGGGCCGCGATGAGGCGCTGGTGGTGTAGTGTAGTCTCAAAAAGAACCCTGTCATGCAGGACCTACGACGATTACGGATAACATATACTGTGGGTCTGGTGGCAGACTGACTCTGTGTACACCCCTGCCGCATATATTAGCCTATGGTTCGCATTAGCTAGCTCGCAGTGCCACTAGAATCTCCTGTTATCAGAGAGATTAGTTTGTGCAACTTTAGAACACAATAACCTCAGACTCGTGGAAACAATATATTACTTTTCACCCAGTCACTCGTGCTTGCTTGTTTTTACTCTCAGAGAGATACAGAGAAGAAACAGTCGAACGTGTTTACAATAAGAATTTATTGTACAGTAGTTCTTCTCATGTAGAATAAGTGCGCTGTTACGACTGTAACACAGTAACAGAGATATAGAGCCAGCAGTACAGTGAATAGGAAATAGTATTGTTCTACCATTTTGCAATGGTCATGAACCTATACATGTATATAGAATGCATTTATAAAATAAAGTGCGTACTCCTAAGATGCCTGTCTAGTCGTACCTAAGTGTACCTAGCATGTGAGTAGGTGCGAAAGAGCTAATGAGCCTAATAGCCTAGAATCTAAGAGCCAAGAATCCCGCTAGGATTTAGTCCAACCCCCATACCTGAATAGTGAGAGTGTGGGACTCCGTCCTGGTCTCGAGTTGGACACCCCGCAAGGGATGGTTAGACCACTGTCAGCTGGAGCGATGTCATGCCGGAGCTGCAGCGTCTCTGGTCAGTGTATCGGACTTGAAGTCTCGGGTCCCTCCTGCTTCCTGATAGCAAGAGGTGCTTTATTTATACAGTCTATGTACGTGTGTTACCCATTGTTCAGTATGAGGATGACGTTTGGGGATTAAACCTTGTGCGTCGATGGGAGAGGTGAAGTGTACCTCCTGGAGAGTGTACTCATTAATTATTCATATGTGCCCAGGATGACGTCTTAGCAGTATCGATCGGGCAGAACCCACCCTCGTCATGAACTAGGTGAAAGGTTTAGTCCATAAAAGGCTGCAGACATTATAAGGCGTTAAGTCCATACAAGGCAGTCTTTCCTTATTTGGAGTTATGTCGTTCATATGAAATGACGGGAGCTGATGTAGGGAAAGTGTACGATGTTCCCTGGACCTATATTAGGGTACCGATATCGAATATAACACCCACTCCACCTAATACTTAACAATAATAATACACATTGTCAAATACACATTGATAACAGTGTCAGTGAATA
Organism: Calotriton arnoldi; assembly: GCA_963921515.1. Taxonomy (NCBI): domain Eukaryota; kingdom Metazoa; phylum Chordata; class Amphibia; order Caudata; family Salamandridae; genus Calotriton; species Calotriton arnoldi. The sequence continues at coordinate 382,350 of CAWUFW010012179.1, forward strand.
AAATTATCAAGCAGTCATTTAAAAAGTTTAAAAACGTTAAAATTTTCATTTAAAAACAGTTTAAAAAACGAGGAAAAAGTTTCTTTGGTAGTGTTTGATATTGTGGTAAAGTTCCGCAAATCACAGTTTATAAATGAGTTCGATCATACAAGTTGAACTGCTGTAAGCGTACTTAGAAGGCCATGCACTGAGATAAAAAGTGTCAATTTGGAAAAAAAATTCTTTCGAGAGTAAACGAAGGGAAAGGAAAAGTTCCATATTTGTTCCCAGCACATGGTGAGCCAGATTCAGATTAAATGTCCTGGCTGGCAGACATAACATTGTCGCTGCCTGCTGTCGTAGGGGACAAACATTGTAGTACCTCGCATAGCACGTGAAGTGTGCATAGATATAACTCCTCGTTGCCGGCAGCTTGCATGTGGGCTTCCGCTGCTGAATTCGAAACCTCGGTGTCAATGTTGGAGCTGAAATTTAATTCAGTCGAAAAAAGCACCTGCGGTTCCTCAAGGAAGGCATGCGTCAAGATGGGAATACGCTGGGGACAGAGTCGAGCATGGGACCGCAGTGGTTCCAGCCTGGACTCCAAGTCCGCTGGTGTCTCCGTCAGAGGTGTCAGACAGATGTCCAACTCGCATTCGCTTCCGCAGAACAGGCATCGGAAAACAGGTACGACGCAGTCCTCAAAGACTGGTCTGAAGGATAGGAACCAAGAAGCACTTAGTTCCCGTAGGCGAGGTGCACCCAGATGCTGTACCATGCGCTCACGGTAATATCTCTCCAGGAGAGCTTTTGCAATCTCGCTGACGGATGGTCCATCCATTGCGAAGCAGGTAAACGACAATCAGGATTGCAGCTACAGCGAGCAGGATCAGAGGTAGACCCCCGAAAATGCTTCCAAACATGGAGTGTATGAAGTTTGGAATAACTCCGATGATTGTTTGGACAGTGCTAAGGAATCCGGACCCTATGGTCTTAAATAGGTGTATTAGTGCCTGTATCTCTGTCGAGGTCCTTGCAACTTGCAGTTCAAAGGTTTCTCGAGCGGAGGCTAACGGCACGGTTTGCTGTAAAAGCATGGCTTTCATTCTGCTCAAAGCATAAAACTGTATCAACGAAACATTCAGCGAAGGCCATACTAGCGCCTCCCTGGCTGTATTTGTCGGATGAACAATACCTGCATACAGCAAGTAACCCTGGTGTTCACGGTGACCAGATATGCAATGCCTGGAAGCATGCCACAGCAACCTTGATCGCCCAGCTTCAAGTAACTCCCATTCGAAATTAGCTCAAACACTGGCGTTATCAAGGCAGCTGGTGTTCCTTTCATGTGGCAAGACAGATTCGAAACTGAACCATTACAGGCTCCGTGTAAAACAATGTCTTGGCATATGAGAGAACCACTTAAAGAGTTCTTGCAGTTTGTACCACTAAGAAACACTTCTCGATCCCCACTCCGGCATCGAAATTTATATGGTAAATCCCAAGATTTCTTAAAGTAAAGCTAAGTGTTGTTTTACCACTGTAAGTGTTGAGGTTTCTAGCCAATCTAGGCACAACTTCCCAACACTATAGGATGTCACTACCCCTGGATGTTCTCTCTCTACAAATCGTGGGTCTGGCCTATGTAAACTAAGTCCCTCGGTGATGTGCAGGAACCGTTTATGACATGTGTTTGTGTCTAAGGGCCAAACCACCCACTCCTTCCAATTGGGGTCTGATCTATTGTACTTTAGTAGTTGATAACAGTTCAATTTGTCATAGTCTGATGAGCCCTCCAACATTTCAGTATTAGAAAATGCAGCAGTTGTTTCCAGATCAAATAACATGTTATTAACTGTTTCAGTGTCCCAATCATCAGAAAATGTACTGGAAGTAATGAAATCACTTAATGAGATTTTAAATACATGATTAATTTTTAAAAGTTCGGTCGGTCCGAATATGTTAAAATCAACTTTGTCCCATACTATACCATGAGGTATAGGAACAGCTGTGATGTTCACTGATGACAAGTCTCTTTGTTCACGATGTGACGATGTGTGTGGCTTCAGGAGGATGTTGACCTTTCGGGCTGTGGAATCTTGTTTAAGATAATGTCCATTAATATGCATGCTAAAAGTCAATACTAAACCTAGCCATAAAAGAAAAACATTATCCCAGAAATTACCCAGAGTTCAATCCAAGGTGATACCAGGTATGTCTTTTGAAGAAAGAGAAGACAGTTCTTTAATTCTTGCTTGAATGGTGTTTTGGCTGGCGTCGTTTCCGGCTCGCTTGGATCCAGTGAAAACGTATCAAAGTTAATGAAACAGCCAGATGCTGTTCGATCAATTGTAGGAATTGCATCGGGATTGGTTGAAATGTTATCCTCTCGATGAGGCAAGTTGATGTAGACATCTGCATTTGGTCGAATTGCAACTTGTGAATTATTCTGATTTTCGTTTTGAATTTGAATGTTCGGTTCAAGTGGAACAAGTTCCATAGCATTGTTGCTCAGTCCTTCATTCCTTACAGGTGGCTCTTCAAACGTGATGAGTCTTTCTGTTTGAACTTCTTGGATTGTAGCTAGAGGAGGACGTCTGCTACATCGGAGTCCACTAGGCCTACTGATTACTATCGGCCACATAGTGTGGTTTGATTAAGTCGATTGAGACTAATCTTTTCTCCTTTTTTCCGGCAAGAGGCTGGAGCAGCACAGTTCTTGTTTCGTGTACTGCAAGGACTGGTACAGGTTTCTGTAAGAAGGTCCAAATTCCTTTTTGTCCGCAATTTTCTCTCTGACCAGATCCCCGACTTTTGGGGTCCAGACAGGACTTGCTGTGACTACCTTGACTGCTTCAGTGACGGTCTGTTTTAGATGGACATTGCTTCGTTTCGTCCTGGATTCTTTTAGATCCTGTAAAACAGCTAAACGATCATGGATTTCAAATGGTTTTTCATCCGCCACTGCGCCTTCACAATCAAGATCAGGTACCCACATTCGTGTCCCAAAGAGGACCTCATATTGAGTGACACCTCCTAGTGAGTTTCTTGGCTGGTTGTTTAATGCCCGCTGGACCCCATAAAGGTGTATGAACCAAGTACCGACCTTGCCTAATACCCTAGCTGTTAAAGACTGCTTTAAGTCCCGTTTTTTTCTCCCCACAACATAATTTCCCTCAGGATGATAGAGATGAGAACCGCAATGCTACGCCCATTCCTTCCATGGCCTCTTTGTGAGCCCGAGAGCTAAACGCAGGGCCGTGGTCAGAGCGTAACGTGCAAATTGCGTATGTACCGATAAAGACTCGCAAATCTTTTATAACAGTTCGAGCGTCAGCAGAACGCTGAGGCCATACCCATAGGAATCTTGAGCAGGAATCCACTGCCACCATGATATATCTGTAAACCCCGTCCATTTGTAAGGGGCCGCAGTGGTCCAAGTACACACATGCGGGTGGTTTGTCTGACTTCAGGAATGGCATCTGTGCCGTGCGTGCAACGGTGGAGCCTTTCATCTGCTGGCAGATGTCGCATTTCAAGACATAGTCTTTAGTTTGCTTAGATAACCCTGGCCACCAATAGCGCTGTTTCAGTAAAGAAATAGTCGCTGTAACGCCTCTGTGCGCAGAGCCCAAACCCTCGTGTGCAGCTAATATTAAACCTTGCCTACGATCCATATTTGGTATTACTCTATCCCCCACTCCAGGAATCTGAGCATATGGAATGTTTTGTGCATCTAACTTGTAGGAGTATTTGAGTGGAAATTTTTTAGGTACTGCTGTGCTGCCTTTGCGTGATGCGATGACAGCTATCATTATATCTCCGTCTATTCTCGTCTTTGAACGAGTCAGCGCAGACACGGAAGCTGTGCGAACAGCCCCCTTTGCGGCTTCATCAGCCGATGAATTCCCTTCAACGTGCACGCCATCACGTTGATGACTCAGTGTGTGGATCACGTGAGTCCTCGGTAGCTCGGATTTCAATTCCGCTACCTGTTTCCATAGCATTTTGTGCTTTATTTGTGCCACCTTTTGCATCTTTAAACACGTTTTGTTCCCAATGTTGTAAGTACTCATTATACGACTGTACACAATAAAAGGAATCACACACGATTAGTGTGGGGAATTCTCGATCCGTATTTACAAGTGCCAGTATCAGTGCTTTTAATTCTGCCAACTGAGCCGTGCAGTCTCCTAGAAATTGCGTCTTTGTGCAACTAGGATGGAACTTGCCATCATGCATGCGACCTTTTACGATTGCATACGCTGAAAAAATATTGTTGCTTACTCCCTATGGCCGGTTGCGCAGATCCGTCAGTGTATATTATATATTCATACTGTTCAAGAGGCAAGATTTCATTTGGTAGAGGATATTCTTGTTCATATTGCAGGAATGCCTGTGTTTTTAAACTGGGATCAAATCTGTATTCAACGTCTGTTGCAGTAAGAGAATTAGCCCATTGTATCCACCTGGGATGTAACGCTTTCGCATTCGGGATGCTGGCTTTTGTAACAGCTTCTAAAGCTGGCACTGGAGTTACGACAATAATGCGTTTCCCCTGAGCCAGTGCTCTTTCTCTTGCTACCGCAGTCTGAACGGCTGTCAGAATTTTTTCTGGTGAAGTGAAACGCATTTCTGCATTTGTGTACAGGTGTGATTTGTATATATTTTTTTTCCCGCACAATCTTATTCATTAGTGCGGCACTATGTGCATTTTGGACAGCAAATGTCTTTGTGCATGAGTTTAAATGTCTATAATCTAAAACTAGACGATATGTATTGTCGGGTTTAAAGACGGGAAACAAAGGATTGTTCATTGAGGAGGTACATTTTTCAATGACCCCTTGGTATTCAAGTTGATCTAAGATCTCCCTGACCTGTTTTTTAGCTTCTTGCTTTATTGGATATTGCCTCTGAGCATTAGGTGAAACTTTTAACGGGATCACGTGGTAGGTTGAGTTCTCATCCCACCCTGCGTGATTTTTGTACAATGCTGGAGCTTGGGCTACTGCCCACTCCTGCGCATAAGCATGTTTTAAGTGAACGGGAACATAGTTGGAAAATGCAGGAAAAATTATACTTTCTCCCCTGGGGCACTCCATAACGAATGCAGGCGGCCAATCTTGTTCTGCTAACAGGATGTCATAACCAGATGATAAGTTCTTCCAAAAAAGAGCTTTCACTTTCCTGGGCTTGTCCCCCTCCAGCCGGAGTGTTACTTCATGTAACCTATGTGGGACGCTCACCCTGGTGTCTGGTGTTTCCACTGTGATGTAATCATTCAACTCCGCGGTCACCAGAAATTCCTTCAGGTTCAGGCGAGCTATTGTTACTTCTGCCGCACTGTCTAGCATCGTCAAAGCCCATTCCTCGTTCAGAAGTTGTGTCCTCAGAATTCTGGGCTTGTCTGATTTTCAGACCAGCAACTTTCTTTTTCTTAAATTGAGGTTTTGGATTTTGCTTATATTCTTTTTTAGAAGTAAAGTCTTGAGCGCGCCGCTTGTCTCTGGACTGTGTGCGCTCCTCTCTATTTTCTGACCGTCCTTCCCTTTCGGAGCTTTTCTTCGAGCCCTGAAAGGAACTAGAGGAACGTGTATCAGTATCCTGATACCTGTCAGGTTTCCTAATATAATCCCTATTCCTGAGGTTATACCTCTTTTCAGAGGGCTCCTGTGGAGGAGACCTAGCTCGGGACCGAGATCTCGTCTTTAGAGTTTTCTTTTTTATTATCCCACCTCTTTTTAGAAGAAGTAGGTGCTTGTTTAAGATTATCCTTCTCAGGACTGCCCGGTAGTTGAGGTTGTAATGCTTCTCCCCCCAAACTAGCTCTGCCTAGTTCTGCGTATGCAGTTTCAATTATTTTGGGTAGTTCAGCCTCCTGATCTACTGGTGAGAACTCCCTTAGGCGTTGGCGGATTGCCACTGATGCTGCTTCCCCTTTAATATTAGCTAGTATTATGGCTGACACCTGGTTGTAGTTATTTAATAACTTCATCCCTAAGTTTAGGGCAGGTTCTGCTCCATAGTCATTTTGTATTTGTCTTAATACATCTGGTACTACTGCTAATGAAGGAATACCATGTGTTCTGGTATATATGGCAGCAAAGACTGTACCCCAAGAGGTGCAATCCTCTAACTGTGGTGTAATTCCCATGGGCAAACAGATTGTTAACATTGTGTTTTAAAAATGGTGTTGTATTTGGAAATACTGCTTCTAACTGGGTTATCTTTTGAGCTACCCAGAAAGGAATTTGTTCACGTTTTGTGGGCACTTTGCCCATTACCGCGTGTAATGTTTGTGGAGTAATTTTAGTACCTGAGCTCTGTGTAGGAGCTGCAGTAGTTGTAATTACTGTTGGTTGGACCGCTAGTGTCCTCAAGATGAAGTGTGTCATGTTTCTGTAGAGTTTTATAAACTCTTTGTGTTGAACAAGCAGTTCATCACCTGGCATTGTGTCCATGTCTGGATGTGGTGCATAGGTCGCTAATATCGGCCATGTTGCTCCTGGTCTTCCCAAAGGACCAAGCCTTGCTCTTGTTCTTATGTGGGGTAGGGCGCCATTAAACCAGAAAATATGTTCCTGGAAAGTAAGCGGAATCTCAATCTCCTCAAACGGAGTGTAGGCCGCTGGAACTTCATGTGTGTAATAATGAAAAAGTTTTGTTACAGCATCTGCTTCTGGGAATGTAACCCATGAGTAGAATACCTCAGTTTTGAAATCTTTGTGTGCCTCTATCACGAATATTACTACACCTCCTCTGGGTGGTAACCCATGTTTGAGTAGTTTAAATGTTAAAGTTTGTCTTACTTTGGGTGCAATATGTATTGCATTTGCATCTTCCTCACCAGACCGATTAAGTCCCTGGGCTAAATCGTCTATTGGGTGTAAGTGTCTCTCCTCGTCCGCCATCGCGTTTAAGACACGGAACTACCGTACAAGGAAACTATGAAAAGGTTTTATGCAAAGATTTTATGCACAATTTTGGGAATATTTCCTTTCAAGCTTGAATAACCAACAGCCAATACATAGGATATCTCGCCTACTCAGCTGTGGCAGAGTTTTTTCCCACCTACTCCAGACGTCTCTGGGTTTTGTAAGTAGGGTCTCTGAGAATAAGCACGACTGAGCTACTCAGATTCTACTGTTGAGTATGTGCGCCATGTATTTACCACGTTGGGCAAACCATGTTTGACACGTTGTGTGCCATTAGACCACGTTGGGGCGCCATGTAGTGTAGTCCCAAAAAGTACCCTGTCATGCAGGACCTACGACGATTACGGATAACATATACTGTGGGTCTGGTGGCAGACTGACTCTGTGTACACCCCCGCTGCATATATTAGCCTATGGTTCGCATTAGCTAGCTCGCAGTGCCACTAGAATCTCCTGTTATCAGAGAGATTAGTTTGTGCAACTTTAGAAGACAATAACCTCAGACTCGTGGAAACAATATATTACTTTTCACCCAGTCACTCGTGCTTGCTTGTTTTTACTCAGAGAGCTACAGAGAAGAAACAGTCGAACGTGTTTACAATAAGAATTTATTGTACAGTAGTTCTTCTCATGTAGAATAAGTGCGCTGTTACGACTGTAACACAGTAACAGAGATATAGAGCCAGCAGTACAGTGAATAAGAAGAAATAGTATTGTTCTACCATTTTGCAATGGTCACGAACCTATACATGTATATAGAATGCATTTATAAAATAAAGTGCGTACTCCTAAGATGCCTGTCTAGTCGTACCTAAGTGTACCTAGCATGTGAGTAGGTGCGAAAGAGCTAATGAGCCTAATAGCCTAGAATCTAAGAGCCAAGAATCCCGCTAGGATTTAGTCCAACCCCCATACCTGAATAGTGAGAGTGTGGGACTCCGTCCTAGTCTCGATTTGGACACCCCGCAAGGGATGGTTAGACCACTGTCAGCAGGAGCGATTTCATGCCGGAGCCGCAGCGTCTCTGGTCAGTGTGTCGGCCTTGAAGTCTCGGGTCCCTTCTGCTTCCTGATAGCAAGAGGTGCTGTATTTATACAGTCTATGTACGTGTGTTACCCATTGTTCAGTATGAGGATGACGTTTGGGGATTAAACCTTGTGCGTCGATGGGAGAGGTGAAGTGTACCTCCTGGAGAGTGTACTCATTAATTATTCATATGTGCTAAGGATGACGTATTAGCAGTATCGATCGGGCAGAACCCACCCTCGTCATGAACTAGGTGAAAGGTTTAGTCCATAAAAGGCCCCAGATCTTATAAGGCGTTATGTCCACACAAGGCAGTCTTTCCTTATTTGGAGTTATGTCCTTATAAGGGTCGTTCATATGAAATGACGGGAGCTGATGTAGGGAAAGTGTACGATGTTCCCTGGACCTATATTAGGGTACCGATATCGAATATAACAATGGGGAGATATTGCGCAGGAGCCTCCGACGCATCTCCTAATGCAATACCTTCACGTTATGGGCACGGGACGCCACTTGGTGAAGTGGTTTGCGGAATCAATCAGGGAGCATACTTTAATGGATTTAACGCTGTTGAGAGTTAAGTGGGAGGCAGACCGGGGAAGGCCCTATTCGGAAAAGGAATGGTCCTGGAGAGTCCCAAGCAAGTCCCCAGAAACGCCCGTTTTAGATTAATCCAATTTTATATTATCCACAGGGCATATCTCTCCCCGGACAAAATAAATCGATATTTTCATAAGCAAGACACGTGCTGCCCGCGTTGCAAGCTGACGAATGCCGATCTTTTACATATGCTTTGGTCCTGTCCCGATCTGCATGTTTACTGGGAGGAGGTGCTTGAGTGGTTGGCCACTTGCAAGGATAGGGAGGTGCCGCGGACATGGGAGACATGTATCACTGGCGTATTTTCAAGAGTCAAAAAGCACAAGGCATCCACCCGGTTTCTGGATCTGGGTTTCATTGTGGCCAAACGCTTGATTACCCGTAGGTGGAAGGCAGAGGAGCCCCCTCCGACGAAGGCTTGGTTCCTATCCATGCTGAACTGGGTGAAGGCTGAGGCGGTTTCCCTGGTACGGGAGTATACGCTGGGTTTGCGTAAATTCCCTATTTCTGCTGCATGGAAGGCTATGATGTGTGAGTTACAGGGGTTGTTGGTGCCGGAAGACCCATTGGATGTTCCCACTCCGGAATAATAGTGTGTTATATATGGGCTGACCTATGGCCTGAGTTTTGCGCTGATGTATAGACAAAGTCCCTTGTACCCCAAAACTGATCAGTCATTTCTCTTGGCAGTCATGTTGTGCACCCATATAATAGTCAATAGGTTCCTATTCGGAGACAAATGGGATTCGTGTTTCCTTTCCAACTCCTGTGCAGCTCTTGTTTCCCTTCTTAACTTCCCCTTCCCAATAGCATTTCCACGTTAGATGGTTTTCATAAAATATTTTGACTACATAAACAGATTGATGTGATATGGCGGAGTGAAGCCATACGTGCTGTGCTTATGTACTTGACGGGTATTGCATAGTTGAGTTATAATGTACCATAACGTGATTGTACTGCTTTGTTGACGGAGGGAGGAGGTTATATGATTGATGGGGTATGTCAAGTGTCGTCACCAGCTGTACAGAATTTAACTTATGTAACCATGCCATTGAGCTGTTGATTTACGAGTTGGACTGGTTACCTACCTAATGGTTCTGCATGATAAATAATTTGGCGGTATGTCGTTTAATGTTCATGCACATATAACAGGAAAATATCTTTATTAAACAGAACAAAAACATTAGAGAGTATAGAGTAACAGAGTTAATCCAAAGCACACTGTACTAGTCATTACACTGCATTAGATGGCACAAAGTGACAGAGCTACTCTAAGATATACCGTACTAGTCAGTACACTGCATTATAAAGTACAGAGTGACAAAGCTAATCCAAGGTTTACAGTACTAGTCAGGATACTGCATGATATGGTAGAGAGTGACAGAGCTACTAGAAGGTATTCTGTAGAAGTCAGTACACTGCATCAGAGAGTATAGAGTAAAAGAGTTAATCCAAGGCATACTGTACTAGTCAGTATACTGCATTGGGTGGTACAGAATAAGAAAGCTACAAGAAGGTATACTGTTTACAGGGCTCGAAAAATCATAAAAATGTTACTAGACCTGCAGGTCTAGTAACTTTAACAATCTTCTCGACCTAACTGTAATGTACTTGACCCGTGAAAGCGGTCTCAAACTGTGTAATCCTAGGCAAATATTTTGACTTATGGAGCCGCCTTTTTCTTTATCACATAAGAGAGTACCTTCAAATATGCAGGTTCACTATTTCTGCTGTATAAAAAACTCTTTATTTACTAGACTATATGTTTGCTCCATGTATAACAAGAATCAAGCCCACATATAGGGTACAAATGATTCCTGGCTTGGCTCTTAGTTCATTAATAGCATTGTCATCTGGCAGGAGCAGTAATAATTCGCAGTTCATGTTTAAAAGCTAACTTTTCATAAATATATTACCAAAGCATGACGTGGTAGTGCATTGTCATTTACAGATAGCATATTTTCCATGGAAATGGTCACAAAACTTCCCACTAACATGTAGTTTTACTGATAATAGCGCATAAACAATTTTTGGAAGTTGGGTTTCAGCAAAAATATTTAATATTTGCACATCACCAAGTAGTGTTCTAATTTGTTTTGATTCTATAAAAATATTTTTTTCATCACAGAATTACAAAAATGGGTCTTCATAACTAGTGAAAATTATTTGATATGTTTGAACAGTTCACTAAGCTATCTCAGTGTTGTGTTAGAAAAAAGCCCGGCATCTTACAGCCTTTCATTTAACATGCTTTGCACAGTTCAATTGTCACACAGTTCACTTTACAAAATCCTGTAACTAAAGTCACAGAAAGAAAAATAAATGTAATAAGATAAGCTGACTTTTGACCTCTGTCTCTGAAAGCCAGCAAATGTGACAAGGTAACAAAATGTAATGGCATTTTTATTGCGCTTTCACTTTGCGAGCAATAAAGATGCTGTTAAATTTTGTTATCTTGTCACATTTGCTCTGCTTTCAGAGACACAGGTCAAAAGTCAGTTTGTCTTCCACAGAAGTTAGAGGATTTTCAACTTAGTCCCTAAAAATAGCTCTTGCTCAACAATGCCAGTGGATCTTTCATGCCCTGCTGTAGTAGTCAGTACACTGCATTAGATGGCACAGAGTAACAGAGCTACTCCAAGGTATACAGCACTACTCAGTACAATCCATTAGATGGTACAGAGTGACATAGCCACTCCAAGGTATACAGTACTAGTCAGTACACTGCACTAGATGGTACAAAGTGACAGAGCTACTAGAAGGTATACTGCACTAGTCAGTACACTGTATTACATTTTACAGAGTAACAGAGCAGCTCCAGTACTAGTCAGTAAACCGCATTGGATGGTACAGAGTAGCAGCGCTACTAGAGGTGTGCTGTACTAGTCATTATATTGCATTAGATGGCACAGAGTGACAGAGCTATTAGAAGATATACTGTACTAGTCAGTACACTGCATTCGATGGTGCAGAGTAAGAGAGCTACAAGAAGGTATGCAGTACTAGTAGGTACTCTGCGTTAGATTGCACAGAGTGACAGAATTACTCCAAGGTATATTCTACTAATCAATATACAGCAGTAGATGGAACAGAGTAACAGAGCTACTAAAAGGTATACTGTGCTAGTTAGTAAATTAAACGAACAATGATGGCCAGGGGAACATACTAAAGCACCGACTCGTGTAGTCTTAAATCTTCAAATAGGACACCAAATGGTTTACAATTGCCCACCTCAGAGCATGGTTTGCCACAAATAAACCACAAATATTAAGCATCGAACAGAAAGCTCTGAGAGGCAACGTAAGCATGCAATTAAAGTATATACAGCACAAATGCCAAACACAAACACTTTGAACGAGAGGAGGTAGATTTCTGTTCCTTTATTTCGAATATTTAGGCGAAAAGCAAATACAGCCAACGCGTTTCACCCGTGGCGGGCTTCTTCAGGGCTGCAATACATATAAATACAATCTATATTACTTACAAAAAACTATCAACAGACTTAAAAGCACAAACTTCACATTTGTCAACATAAAATACCAATAACACAACATTAAAAACTCAAACGTGTACACAGTAAAAAGTATAAACACAGAACGAAAGAAATAGAAACATAGTCTGTTAAGTTCAATACTGAACATTGGCACAACTAAAAATTCCATTAGCAAGTGCAGGGGAAACAATCACAAACAATGCACAGATGTGTTGTGTACACATCACATTTAGTGGTGAAATTTAGATTTTCTGATTTAAGTATGTAAAACATGACATTAGTAGCCAAAACAGATTCTTATTACGAGTTGTGGCCCAATTTATCATGGAAGAAAAGAGCCCTCCACTTACCATCCAGAACGGAGAAATACTCCTATGGAAATGCAAGTTCTATTTTCGTAGCAGTTACAGTAGCAGACTGACAGCTCACTATGTCTGTGTAAAGGAAAGGGGGGACAAGAAAAAAAAAAGAATAAAAAGAGAGGGGTAAGCCTTCAAGGTAAACTAAGGAGACAAAAAAGAATAGACCTGTATCCTTTCACTGACCCAAGACCAAAGGGTACAAAAAATGGGTATAGCATACCTGTGTATATTAGGAAAAGTCCTTAATGTGAACCAATCCAGGTAAAAGCAAACTTTATTGATTGATTCTTCCTTGAATGAAGAGCGTCGCGAAAGTGCTGCAATAGTGAAAATTTTCAAGTGGAGAGCCTAATAGAATAAAACACTGAAAACCATAAAAACGAGTATATAGATAATAACGAATGCCAAATTCAAATGGCAAGTTGGTGTACGAAGCACATGAAAAACTAAAAAGGCAGCATAAACACCAATAGTTATAGGAAAAAGATGATTCCTCAATACAAATCCAATAAATCGATAACATCAAAGATAATATTTTCATTATTGAGGTCAGTAACTCAAAAGGCCAATAATACTTCACTGAGAAAGTTTACTTAGGAAGTCAAATGATCGCCCTAACACAGTATCCAAAAAGAATACATTAGGAAAAAGTCCCAAAAGTAAGGAAAAACTCCTAAGGAAATAAAAACCACAGAAAAGAAAAGTAGCAATACCTGTTCTGGCTGATGTACGGCTAAAGCAGCATTAGAAAATGTGGAACCGTCCTCCACATCTCGGAATACACCTAAAAAGAAATGCAAAGCGAGAAGGCCAATAGTTATAAGTATAAACCGTCTCACATAGCTGTGGTGCATCTGTTGAGTGGTATCAACAATAGAATGGCACTGAGTACCAACTATAAAACGACGAGTGTATTGCATAAGTTCAATCTAAAATGCTCCGTATTATGTCCACATTTGTAGATATAGCCCATCTCGCATGATTGTGATACATTTATTGTACTGTATCAACAGAATAGCACTCGGTGCAATTAAAAATACGGAGTGTACGAGAATACCTACAGGCAATTCAATGCTTAGGTCAATTAAGATCTAATGTCCACAGGAATAGTTACAACAAGGACCTCGACAATTGGTCAAGGTGAGGTTACAACTATGTCAGAAAGAAAGTGTAACAGTTGCCGCAATCTGGTGACATCATATTAGACTAAAATAGGAGAACGAAATGTAGGAGAAACGATACAAACATTATGGTGCTGAAGTTGTATGCTGTCTCCCCCACGACCCCGACATTATTTTTACATCCAGGCTTGGTACTTAAATAGTGTAAAGTCACCGTATCTACAAAAGCAAAATCCTGTAAGTGCCGAAATGAACAAATACGGGCCTTTCAAGTGCAAGTTATCCATAAAGATATTCAGGATATTGCGGTGAAATGGTGGTGAGCAATAACATATCGTGAGTACATACAAAATAAAGTGATATAGCATGTTTAAAATTAGTATCAGTATCTGTTAACACAGAGGCAAACTAACCATATGCTGCGCCCCTGTTAATGCGGTATGACCACGCATTATGAAGAAAATATAAAACCCCCGCTAAACGCATAGCGTGCAAAAGTACCCCACGCTTCTTACCCATTATGTCTGCGGGCATTACGGCACGGCGGGGTCAATTCAAAAAGGTAATCACAGACCGCCATTGGCAGCCCTCCTTATATACTCACGCGAGAGAAGAGAACTAGAGCGTTACACCCGGAAATGCTATCCGCTACATGGCCACCAGCATTTCTACTTCCGTATTAAACACCAACGACGGTTTAGAAAAGACAGTACATAGCAACTAGAACGAGACCTAGCATGGCAATTGTAATTGAAAGAGGACATTGACGTGTGCACTTCCGGTTTACAGAAGATAGTACGCAGCAACTAGAACGGGACCAAAGTAAAGCGAGAACAGGACCAAGCAAAACAATTATATTTAAAAAAGGGACATTAGCGTGTACACTTCTGGTTTATGGCAGAAATTATCCAGTCAAGTAAACGAGCAGTAATAAAGCGTGAACAAACAAACTAGTAGTCTTTTGCATATAAAAAACGTCAAAAATCGTACTTCCGATTTGCGGATATTATTGTTAGTAAAAATGAGTCAAACTTTATTAGGCGGTCTAAGTCTCGTGATCTATACAAAAATAGGTAATTTTTCTCCTTTACCCGTTTATTTAAAAAGGAGATATATTTGTACGATTCAGTCGAATGCGAAGCAAGCGTACGCTTGGCTGATACCAATGGACACGAGGGGCAAATGCGCATTAATCTTAAAATGGAGAGCCACTTGTTGGTCTAGGTGAAAACAGAGAAGGGGAGGACGGATCATGGAAAGAAGAGAATCATAAAAGAGAAATCTACACGAGTGTAGAGTGTGCAAAGCAGAACTCAATCAGCAAGCTGTGGATAGCAATAATATAAACCCTTTTGAATCACCCCCACGAAAGGTTTTTTATGATGTCAACCCTTTATGTTCGAGTTTCAGATTATAAGATTATTGTCCACAATAAATTGGGCCATTACAAGCATCACAATAGTTAGGAACTTTACTATTTAATTACATATTTTAGAGGTGTTATACACAGTAAACTGGGACATCAGATATATCACAATTGTTACTGTTGGCAAGGAGTGTTATTCTTTCAGATACACGAGAACTCACCATGGGAGGTATAAACAGAGGCAAAAAAAGGGGTTAGCAGAGATGATGGTGGAGCTCATGATCTTGATTTAGGCCTTCTGAGACAGACCTTAAATTGTAAATCCATTTTGCCTCTAATTTACGTAGGGAAAGTTCCCTATTACCTCCTCTCAGGTTTACGTGAACCACATCTATCCCGTGAAACCTGAAATTGGCTCTATTTAAGTTAGAGGTGCATGTATGTGACACCAATGAGTAAGTCTGATCACCATTAATGCAGGCCCTGCGGTATTCCATAATACGTTGTTTCAATGGACGAATGGTGCTACCCACATATATTTTTTCACATACGCATTTGATAACATATGACATATGTGGTTTGACAGGTGATGTGCTGTCTAATGGTGTACTTCTTTTTAGCGTTGTAATCAAATTCAGTGACCTTAAGTCCCAGATGGCAAATTTTGCAATTATTACACGGGAAAAAGCCTGTCGGACGTTGTAACCAAGACTCATGCGGCTTCTTTTTCCTGAACGTGTAACTCGGACAGATCATTTATTTTATAGTACGGGTCCTCCTGTATGTGATGCTAGGTTTATCTTTAATCAAATGATTGATACCAGGTACATTTTTTAGCAATGCCCAATGGCGATTCATGATTTTGAAAACCTCATGGTTCAGTTGAGAAAGGGTGGTGATGAAGGATAAGCATTCTTGTTTCCTTTTTTCTTTCACCCTCAAAGTGTCAATACGATTGATTTCACATGTTTTCTCAAATGCCTGTTTCAGAAGCTCATCATCATAGCCTCTCTCTTTTAATCTGGTAACCACTTGACCAGCATGTTCTTTGAATTGCTTGTCCTCACTGCAGTTCCTGCGCATACGTATGAGTTCACCAAACGGAATTGCACGCTTGGTGCATGGTGGATGCGCACTTTGGAAGTGTAAGATGCTATTCACAGAGGTCTTTTTCCGAAATAGAGTACTATGTACCTTTGATTCTTTGACATAGAACTCTACATCCAAGAATTGCAGTCTCGATTGGGACATGGTCATGGTAAACCTTACATTGTACGGGTTGTCATTAAGATATTTATAGTAGTCTTCAAAGTCACTTTTTGATCCTGTCCAGACGATAATATCGCCTATATAGCGTCCCCAATAGTGGACATTCCTCCACCAGTGTGCCGCAGCCGCCGCCCGTACATGTCTGTGTTCCACCCATCCCATGAACAAATTCGCATAAGAAGGAGAGAATTTTGAGCCCATAGCTGTTCCCTGGAGCTGCTGTAACCACTTAACCTCATACAGAAAGAAATTATTGGTGAGAATTAGTGTCACCATTTCAAGAATCATGGAATTGTGTTCGTTGTAGTTGGCTCTACGTTTGGATAGAAAAAAGTCAATTGCCATACAGCCAAATTCCATTTTGATACATGTATAAAGAGACTCTACGTCTAGTGTGATGAGCCACATCCTCTCATCCCATACCAGGTCATCAAATTTGTTGAGTACATCAGTTGTGTCCCTAATGTAAGACAGAAGTTCCAAAACCAAAGGATTGAGAAAAGAATCAACAAATTGAGACATGTGTTCTGTTAGCGAGCCAATCCCAGAAATAATGGGACGGCCCGGTGGACAAGTTTGGCTCTTATGGATCTTTGGTAGGAGGTACAGACACGGGAATCTGGGATTAACAGCTACTAGAAACTTGTGTTCAGTGTCCGATAGAAGGTTAACTTCCTTCCAATGATTCAGTTTCTCATTGATTCGGGAGGTTGCCAAGATATAAGGATTCTGATCTAGTTTTCTATAGCAGGTGATCTCATTCAACTGTCTATAAGCATCCGTATCATAATCAACTTTATTCATCAGCACAATATTTCCTCCTTTGTCCGCTTCTCTGATTATCAGAGATTCATCTAGCCTATAAGGCCAGTAAGTGACGACCTTTCTAATTTAGTCAGGTTGTCTGGGATGTATTTTCTCGGGGACATATATTCCTTATCCTCAAGCGCCTGAAGATCTTTCAGGACTAACTGATGGAAAGTATCGATACTTGTCAGATGTGCACCATGAGGGACAAATTTACTACGAGGTCGAAGACCACTGTCAAGGGTGTAGTACTGTTCAATGCTTAAGTCTTGGGCGACGGTGTCGATAGTACAGCTGGTGTCATCACTAAGTGATACTAAAAGTGTGATGTCCCTTAATTCTGAAACAGATAACTCGGACAATTGAGGTTTACTTGTTGTGTGTAAGCTATTGTGCATATTTAGATGAAAATGGCATTTCAATTTCAAATTCCTCACAAATTTGAAAACATCAACATTCAAATCAGAAAAGCAACCATTGTTCATTGGAGAGAAACTAAGACCTTTATTTAAGGCAGATCTTTCACAGTCAGTAAGTACATGATTAGACAAATTGACTACAAGATCAACCGATTTGGTACAGGGTTCAGAAAACAAATTATTAGCACTAACTATGCTTCCTGTCTCAGTGTTAGTTTGTTTGGGGACTGTGACATCGTCGAACCTCCGGGCGAAAGTAAACATTCGACCGGTAGCATAGTCCCTATCGTTCCGTCATATTTTGCTTAATTTGCGCTCTTTGACCAATCTTTGATGTTTCTGGATCTCATCTTTCAGAATAGCATAATTTTTGTCAGGAAGCATAGTCAGTGCTACTAGCAGTTCTGATGTCTCTTCTCTAGACGATGTGGGAGAGAGTGGCCCTTTCGAAAAAGAGGCCAGTGCTAATATTTCATCGTCCTCATCGTCTTTTTTAGAAGAAGTCTTGCGATACCGAATAGGGAACAAAATCCAGAAACGTACCGTAAGACCAGGAGAGGGGGGGGAGGAGGAGAAAAAATAGACAAAAGAAGGAGTACTTACCAGGAATCAGAAAAAGAGACTCAACAAACAATGATGGCCAAATGTCTTCCTAATAATTTGTTTTCTGAACCCTGTACCAAATCGGTTGATCTTGTAGTCAATTTGTCTAATCATGTACTCACTGACTGTGAAAGATCTGCCTTAAATAAAGGTCTTAGTTTCTGTCCAATGAACAATGGTTGCTTTTCTGATTTGAATGTTGATGTTTTCAAATTTGTGAGGAATTTGAAATTGAAATGCCATTTTCATCTAAATATGCACAATAGCTTACACACAACAAGTAAACCTCAATTGTCTGAGTTATCTGTTTCAGAATTAAGGGACATCACACTTTTAGTATCACTTAGTGATGACACCAGCTGTACTATCGACACCGTCGCCCAAGACTTAGGCATTGAACAGGACTACACCCTTGACAGTGGTCTTCGACCTCGTAGTAAATTTGTCCCTCCTGGTGCACATCTGACGAGTATCGATACTTTCCATCATTTAGTCCTGAAAGATCTTCAGGCGCTTGAGGATAAGGAATATATGTCCCCGAGAAAATACATCCCAGACAATCTGACTAAATTAGAAAGGTCGTCACTTACTGGCCTTGCGTCAGATGAATCTCTGATAATCAGAGAAGCGGACAAAGGAGGAAATATTGTGCTGATGAATAAAGTTGATTATGATACGGAGGCTTATAGACAGTTGAATGAGATCACCTGCTATAGAAAACTAGATCAGAATCCTTATATCTTAGCAACCTCCCGAATCAATGAGAAACTGAATCATTGGAAGGAAGTTAACTTTCTATCGGACACTGAACACAAGTTTCTAGTAGCTGTTAATCCCAGATTCCTGTGTCTGTACCTCCTACCAAAGAGCCAAACTTGTCCACCGGGCCGTCCCATTATTTCTGGGATTGGCTCGCTAACAGAACACATGTCTCAATTTGTTGATTCTTTTCTCAATCCTTTGGTTTTGGAACTTCCGTCTTACATTAGGGACACAACTGATGTACTGAACAAATTTGATGACCTGGTATGGGATGAGAGGATGTGGCTGATCACACTAGACGTAGAGTCTCTTTATACATGTATCAAAATGGAATTTGGCTGTATGGCAATTGACTTTTTTCTATCCAAACGTAGAGCCAACTACTACGAACCCAATTCCATGATTCTTGAAATAGTGACACTAATTCGCACCAATAATTTCTTTCTGTATGAGGATAAGTGGTTCCAACAGCTCCAGGGAACAGCAATGGGCTCAAAATTCGCTCCTTATGCGAATTTGTTCATGGGATGGGTGGAACACACATGTATGGGCGGCGGCTGCGGCACACTGGTGGAGGAATGTCCACTATTGGGGACGCTATATAGACGATATTATTATCGTCTGGACAGGAACAAAAAGTGACTTTGAAGACTACTATAAATATCTTAATGACAACCAGTACAATGTAAGGTTTACCATGACCATGTCCCAATCGAGACTTCAATTCTTGGATGTAGAGTTCTATGTCAAAGAAGCAAAGGTACATAGTACTCTATTTCGGAAAAAGACCTCTGTGAATAGCATCTTACACTTCCAAAGTGCGCATCCACCATGCACCAAGCGTGCAATTCCGTGTGGTGAACTCATACGTATGCGCAGGAACTGCAATGAGGACAATCAATTCAAAGAACATGCTGGTCAAGTGGTTACCAGATTAAAAGAGAGGCTATGATGAGGAGCTTCTGAAACAGGCATTTGAGAAAACATGTGAAATCAATCGTATTGACACTTTGAGGGTGAAAGAAAAAAGGAAACAAGAACGCTTATCCTTCATCACCACCCATTCTAAACTGAACCATGAGGTTTTCAAAATCATGAATCGCCATTGGGCATTGCTAAAAAATGTACCTGGTATCAATCATTTGATTAAAGATAAACCTAGCATCACATACAGGAGGACCCGTACTATAAAATAAATGATCTGTCCGAGTTACACGTTCAGGAAAAAGAAGCCGCATGAGTCTTGGTTACTACGTCCGACAGACTTTTTCCCGTGTAATAATTGCAAAATTTGCCATCTGGGACTTAAGGTCACTGAATTTGATTACAACGCTAAAAAGAAGTACACCATTAGACAGTACATCACCTGTCAAACCACATATGTCATATATGTTATCAAATGCGTATGTGAAAAAATATATGTGGGTAGCACCATTCGCCCATTGGAACAACGTATTATTGAACACCGCAGGGCCTGCATTAATGGTGATCACATACATGCATCTCTAACTTAAATAGAGCCAATTTCAGGTTTCACGGGATAGATGTGGTTCCCTTAAACCTGAGAGGAGGTAATAGGGAACTTTCCCTACGTAAGTTAGAGGCAAAATGGATTTACAATTTAAGGTCTGTGTCAGAAGGCCTAAATCAAGATCATGAGCTCCACCATCATCTCTGCTAACCCCTTTTTTTTTGCCTCCGTTTATACCTCCCATGGTGAGTTCTGGTGTATCTGAAAGAATAACACTCCTTGCCAACAGTAACAATTGTGATATATCTGATGTCCCAGTTTACTGTGTATAACACCTCTAAAATATGTAATTAAATAGTAAAGTTTCTAACTACTGTGATGCTTGTAATGGCCCAATTTATTGTGGACAATAATCTTATAATCTGAAACTCGAACATAAAGGGTTGACATCATAAAAAAACTTTTGTGGGGGTGATTCAAAAGGGTTTATATTATTGCTATCCACAGCTTGCTGATTGAGTTCTGCTTTGCACACTCTACACTCGTGTAGATTTCTCTTTTATGATCCTCTTCTTTTCACGATGCGTCCTCCCCTTCTCTGTTTTCACCTAGACCAACAAGTGGCTCTCCATTTTAAGATTAATGCGCATTTGCCCATCGTGTTCATTGGTATCAGCCAAGCGTACGCTTGCTTCGCATTCGACTGAATCGTACAAATATATCTCCTTTTTAAATAAACGGGTAAAGGAGAAAAATTACCTATTTTTGTATAGATCACGAGACTTAGGCCGCCTAATAAAGTTTGACTCATTTTTACTAACAATAGCCGCAAATCGGAAGTACGATTTCTGACGTTTTTTATATGCAAAAGACTACTAGTTTGTTTGTTCACGCTTTATTACTGCTCGTTTACTTGACTGGATAATTTCTGCCATAAACCAGAAGTGTACACGCTAATGTCCCTTTTTTAAATATAATTGTTTTGCTTGGTCCTGTTCTCGCTTTACTTTGGTCCCGTTCTAGTTGCTGCGTACTATCTTCTGTAAACCGGAAGTGCACACGTCAATGTCCTCTTTCAATTACAATTGCCATGCTAGGTCTCGTTCTAGTTGCTATGCACTGTCTTTTCTAAACCGTCGTTAGTGTTTAATACGGAAGTAGAAATGCTGGTGGCCATGTAGCGGATAGCATTTCCGGGTGTAACGCTCTAGTTCTCTTCTCTCGCGTGAGTATATAAGGAGGGCTGCCAATGGCGGTCTGTGATTACCTTTTTGAATTGACCCCACCGTGCCGTAATGCCCGAAGACATAATGGGTAAGAAGCGTGGGGTCCTTTTGCACGCTATGCGTTTAGCGGGGGTTTTATACGTTCTTCACAATGCGTGGTCATACCGCATTAACAGGGGCGCAGCATATGGTCAGTTTGCCTCTGTGTTAACAGATACTGATACTAATTTTAAACGTGCTATATCCCTTTATTTTGTATGTACTCACGATATGTTATTGCTCACCACCATTTCACCGCAATATCCTGAATATCTTTATGGATAACTTGCACTTGAAAGGCCCGTATTCGTTCATTTCGGCACTTACAGGATTTTGCTTTCGTAGATACGGCGACTTTACACTATTTAAGTACCAAGCCTGGATGTAAAAATAATGTCGGGGTCGTGGGGGAGACAGCATACAACTTCAGAACCATAATGTTTGTATCGTTTCTCCTACATTTCGTTGTCCTATTTTAGTCTAATATGATGTCACCAGATTGCGTCAACTGTTACACTTTCTTTCTGACATAGTTGTAACCTCACCTTGACCAATTGTCGAGGTCCTTGTTGTAACTATTCCTGTGGACATTAGATCATTCTTAATTGACCTAAGCATTGAATTGCCTGTAGGTATTCTCGTACACTCCGTATTTTTAATTGCACCGAGTGCTATTCTGTTGATACTTTACAATAAATGTATCACAATCATGCGAGATGGGCTATATCTACAAATGTGGACATAATACGGAGCATTTTAAATTGACCCTATGCTTATGCAATACACTCATTGTTTTATAGTTGGTACTCAGTGCCATTCTATTGTTGATACCACTCAACAGATGCACCAAAGCTTTGTGAGACGGTTTATACTTAGAACTATGGGCCTTCTCGCTTTTGCATTTCTTTTTAGGTGTATTCTGAGATGTGGAGGACGGTTCCACATTTTCTAATGCTGCTTTAGCCGTACATCAGCCAGAAGAGATATTGCTACTTTTCTTTTCTGTGTTTTTTATTTCCTTAGGAGTTTTTTCCTTACTTTTTGGGACTTTTTCCTAATGTATTCTCTTTTGGATACTGTGTTAGGGAGATCATTTGACTTCCTAAGTAAACTTTCTCAGTGAAGTATTATTGGCCATTTGAGTTACTGACCTCAATAATGAAAATATTTTCTTTGATGTTATCGATCTATTGGATTTGTATTGAGGAATCATCTTTTTCCTATAACTATTGGTGTTTATACTGCCTTTTTAGTTTTTCATGTGCTTCGTACACCAACTTGCCATTTGAATTTGGCATTCATGTTATTATCTATATACTCGTTTTTATGGTTTTCGGTGTTTTATTCTATTAGGCTCTCCACTTGAAAATTTGCACTATTGCAGCACTTTTGCGACGCTCTTCATTCAAGGAAGAATCAATCAATAAAGTTTGCTTTTACCTGGATTGGTTCACATTAAGAACTTTTCCTAATATACACAGGAATGCGATACCCATTTTTGTACCCTTTGGTCTTGGGTCAGTGAGAGGATACAGGTCTATTCTTTTTGTCTCCTTAGTTTACCTTGAAGGCTTACCCCTCTCTTTTTCTTCTTTTTTCTTGTCCCCCCTTTCCTTTACACAGACATAGTGAGCTGTCAGTCTGCTACTGTACCTGCTACAAAAATAGAACTTGCATTTCCATAGGAGTATTTCTCCGTTCTGGATGGGAAGTGGAGGGCTCTTTTCTTCCATGATAAATTGGGCCACAACTCGTAATAAGAATCTGTTTTGGCTACTAATGTCATGTTTTACATACTTAAATCAGAAAATCTAAATTTCACCACTAAATGAAATGTGATGTGTACACAACACATCTGTGAATTGTTTGGGATTGTTTCCCCTGCACTTGCTAATGGAATTTTTAGTTGTGCCAATGTTCAGTATTGAACTTAACAGACTATGTTTCTATTTCTTTCGTTCTGTGTTTATACTTTTTACTGTGTACACGTTTGAGTTTTTAATGTTGTGTTATTGGTATTTATGTTGACAAATGTGAAGTTTGTGCTTTTAAGTCTGTTGGTAGTTTTTTGTAAGTAATATAGATTGTATTTATATGTATTGCAGCCTTGAAGAAGCCCGCCACGGGTGAAACGCGTTGGCTGTATTTGCTTTTCGCCTAAATATTTGAAATAAAGGATCAGAAATCTACCTCCTCTCGTTCAAAGTGTTTGTGTTTGTAATTTGTGCTGTATATACTTTAATTGCATGCTTACGTTGCTTCTCAGAGCTTTCTGTTCTGTGCTAGTTAGTAGACTGCATTATGTGGTAGAGAGTAACAGAGGAAATCCACGGCATACTGTACTCGTCAGTACAGTATTGCAGATGGTACAGAGAAAGAGAGCTACTGGAAGGTTTACTGTACAAGACAGTACACGGCATTAGTTGGCACAGAGTTGCTCCAAGGTATACCGTACTAGTAAGTACTCTATAATAGGTGGCACAGAGTGACAAAGCTATTCGAAGATATACTGTACTAGTCAATACACTGCATTAGATGGCACAGTGACAGAGCTACTAGAAGGTGCACTGTGCTATTCAGTACACTGCATTAGATGGCACAGAGTGGCAGAGCTAATCGAAGATATACCATACTAGTCAGTACAATGCATTAGATGACCCAGACTGACAGAGCTACTTCAAGGTATTCTGTACTACTCAGTACACTGCATTAGATGGTACAGAGTAACAGAGCTATTCTAAAGTATACAGCACTATTCAGTACAGTGCTATAGGTGGCACAGAGTGACAGAGCTGCTCCAAGGTATACAGTACTACTCAGTACACTGCATTTTATGGTACAGAGAGACATAGGAGCTCCAAAGTACACAGTACTGCTAAGTACACTGAATTAGATGGTATAGAGTGACAGAGCTACTAGAAAGTATACTGCACTAGTCAGTACACTGTTACATTTACAGATCAAAGCCACTCCAAGGCATACAGTACTAGTCAGTAAACTGCATTGGATGGTACAGAGTAACAGAGTTAATCCAAGGCATACTGTACTAGTCAGTACACTAGAGGACACAGAGTGAAAGAGCTATTAGAAGATCTAATGTACTAGTCAGGATACTGCATTCAATGGTACAGAGTAACAGAGCCACTAGAAGGTATACTCTGCTAATCAATACACTGCATCCGAGAGTACAGAGTAACAGAGCAACTCCAAGGCATACTGTACTAGTCAGTACTCTATTGTAGATAGTACAGAGGAAGAGAGCTACTAGAAGATGTACAGTACTAGTCAGTACACTGCATCAGATGGCACAAGGTGACAGAGCTGCTTCAAGGTATACCTTACTACTCAATACACTTCATTCGATGATACAGAGTGACAAAGCTACTCCAAGGTACACAGTACTAGTCAGTACACTGCATTAGATGGTACA
The DNA here is from genome assembly GCA_963921515.1 of Calotriton arnoldi. Classification (NCBI taxonomy): domain Eukaryota; kingdom Metazoa; phylum Chordata; class Amphibia; order Caudata; family Salamandridae; genus Calotriton; species Calotriton arnoldi. Next base: position 407,258 of record CAWUFW010012179.1, read on the forward strand.
GAGTGACAGAGATACTTGAAGATATACAGTACTAGTCAGTACACTGCATACATGGTACAGACTGACAAAGCTACTCAAATGTATACATTACTAGTCATTACACTGCATTACATGGTACAGAGTGACAGAGCTACTAGACAGTATACTGTACTATTCAGTAAACAGCCTTAGATGTGCACTGTGTGACAGAGCTACTCGAAGATATACTGTACTACTCACTAAACTGCATTAAATTGTACACAGTGACAGAGCTATTAGAAGGTATACTGTACAAGTCAGTACACTGCATTAGAGAGTACAGAGTAAAAGAGTTAATCCAAGACATATTGTACTAGTCAGTACACAGGAATAGATGGTACAGAGTGACACAGCTACTAGAAGGTATACTGTACTAGTCAGGACTCTACATAATAATTGATACAGAGCAACAGAGCTATTCCAAGGTATACAGTACTAGTCTGTACACTGCATTGGATGGCACAGAGTTACTAGAAGGTATACTGTACAAGTCGGTATAACACATTAGATAGTACAGAGTAACCGAGCTACTCCAAGGTATACAGTACTAGTCAGGACATTGCATTGGAGAGTACAGAATAAGAGGCCTACTAAATGGTGTACTTTACTAGTCAGTACACTGCAGAAGATGATAAGGAGTGACAGAGCTACATGAAGTTATATAGTACTAGTCAGTACACTGCATTAGATGGTACACAGTGACAGACCTACTAGGAGTACTGTACTAATCAGTATACTGCAATAGATGGTACAGAGTTACTCGAAGATATACTGTACTAGTCAGTACACTGCTTTAGATGACACAAAGTGAAAGAGCTACTCCAAGGTATACTGTACTACTTAGTACACTGCATTAGATGGTACTGAGTGACAGAGCTACTAGAAGGTATACTGTAGTAGTCAGTACACTGCATTAGAGTATAGAATAACAGAGTTAATCCAAGGCATATTGTAGTAGTCAGTACAGTGCTATAGGTAGCACAGAGTGACAGAGCTGCTCCAAGGAACATAGAACTACTAAGTACACTGCATTAGATGGTACAGAATGACAGAGCTACTCCAAGGTATACAGTACTAGTCAGGACACTGCATTGGAGAGTACAGAATAAGAGGCCTACTAAATGGTGTACTTTACTAGTCAGTACACTGCAGAAGATGATAAGGAGTGACAGAGCTACATGAAGTTATACAGTACTAGTCAGTACACTGCATTAGATGGCAAAGAGTAACAGAGCTACTCAAAGGTATAGAGTACTACTCAGTACATTGCGTTAGATGGTACAGAATGGCAGAGCTGCTCCGAGGTATACAGTACTAGTCAGTACACTGCATTAGATGGTACACAGTGACAGACCTACTAGAAGGAGTACTGTACTAGTCAGTATACTGCAATAGATGATAGTTACTCGAAGATATACTGTACTAGTCAGTACACTGCTTTAGATGACACAAAGTGACAGAGCTACTCCAAGGTATACTGTACTACTTAGTACACTGCATTAGATGGTACTGAGTGACAGAGCTACTAGAAGGTATACTGTAGTAGTCAGTACACTGCATTAGAGAGTATAGAATAACAGAGTAAATCCAAGGCATATTGTAGTAGTCAGTACAGTGCTATAGGTAGCACAGAGTGACAGAGCTGCTCCAAGGTACTCAGTACTACTAAGTACACTGCATTAGATGGTACACTGTGACAGAGCTGCTAGAAGGTATACTCTACTAGTCAGTACACTACATTAGATGGTACAGAGTGAAAGAGCTACTAGAAGGAATACTGTACTACTCAGTACACTGTATTACATTTTACAGAGTATCAGAGCCGCTCCAGGGCATACAGTACTAGTCAGTAAAGTGAAATTGATGGTACAGAGTAACAGAGCTACTAGAAGTGTGCTGTACTAGTCATTATACTGTATTAGATGACACAGAGTGACAGAGCTATTACAAGATACACTGTACTAGTCAGTACACTGCATTTGATGGTACACAGTGAAAGAGCTACTCGAAGGTGTACTGTACTAGTCAGTACACTGCATTAGATGAGAGTGACAGCAACTCCAAGGCATACTGTACTAGTCAGTCCTCTATAGTAGATGGTACAGAAGAAGAGAGCTACTAGACAGTTTACAGTACTAGTCAGTACACTGCATTAGTTGGGAAGGAGTGACATACCTACTCCAAGGTATACAGTACTACTCAGTACACTGCATTAGAGGGTACACAGTGACAAAGCTACTCCAAGGTGTACAGAACTAGTTAGTACACTGCATTAGATGGTACAGAGTGACAAAGCTACTAGAAGGTATACAGAATTAGTCAGTACACTACATTAGATGGTACAGAGTGACAAAGCTACTAGGAGGTATCCTGTACTAGTCAGTACACTACATTAGATGGTAGAGTGACAGAGCTGCTAGATGGTGTACTATATTATTCAGTACAATGCATTTGACAGCAGAGAGAGACAGATACTCAAAGGTATGGAGTACTGCGCAGTACATTGCATTAGATGGTACAGAATGACAGAGCTGCTCCGAGGTATACAGTACTAGTCAGTACACCGCATTAGATGGTAGACAGTGACAGAGCTACTAGAAGGTGTACAGTACTATTCAGTACACTGCATTAGATGGAACAGAGTGACAAAGGTACTCGAAGATATACCATACTAGTCAGTACACTGCATTAGATAACACAGAGTGACAGAGCTACTCCAAGGTATACAGTAATAGTCAGTACACTTCATTAGATGGTACAGAGTGATAGAGCAACTAGAAGGTTGACTGTACTAGTCAGTGCAATGCATTAGATGGCACAGAGTGACAAAGCTACTCCAAGGTATACAGTACTAGTCAGTTCACTGTAATAGATGTTAAAGAGTGACAGAGCTACTGAAAGATATACAGTACTTGTCAGCACACTGCATTAGATAGTACAGAGTTACTAGAAGGTATACTGTACTAGTCAGTACACTACATTTGATGGTACAGAGTCAATCCATCAATCAGTAATTGTTGAGCGCTGCTACTCACCCGTGAGGTCTCAAGGCACTGAGTGACAGAGCTACTAGAAGATGTACTGTACTATTCAGTACACTGCATTAGATGGCACAGAGTAACAGAGCTACTCTAAGGTATACAGTACCCATTATATATACATTTCTTTATTCGGATGCAAAGCAACCATATAAGATACAATACATCATGAAATAAATAAGCACACAATTCATCTAAAAAAAAAAAAAAAAAAGGAATACAGTAAAATTTTAAAAACAGTACGCATAAATAAAACCCACGTCACACAATCAATCCACTCCAGATAATCTGGATTTATAAGCGGCCCGCAAGAAACTTAACACTGCACAGAGAGTCAAAGGATTAGGTAGCAGCTGTAAATGCAAAAGGGCCACTTTAGCATGCCTGAACTTCAAACAATTGAGCAGGGGCCGGAGAAAACGTTTTCTGGGAAGTGAAAAATATTTACACAATAGGATAAAATGTAATGTGTCCTGAGGAGATAGAAGATCGCAGCCACAGGGACCTCGGTGATCTAGTAAGGGGAAAAAACCCACCGGGGATGCTAAAATGTGGTGAAGTTGATTAAATCTAAAACGCGTGATTAAAAATCTGTCTTGAGCACTAGTTAAGGCCAGGAGGTACGGTTTCATACCCGATACTGATTTTAACATTACATATGCCCTGACTGAAGGTTTGCTGAGCTCCAGATTTTCACGGTTCGAGCTTAAAAATGTGTAATGTAAATCTTTTATAATATCAACGTCCCCCTTATTTAAAGAGCCATGTGCAAAGAAAATATCTGGCCTACCTATCGTTTGAAAGGACTCCCTTATATGATGTATCCAAGGTATTTTATTACCATGCTCCAATTTCAAGCAGTCCGATACAATCATACGATTTAAATGCTTGTGCTCGGAGGTCCAAATCTTTATCCAGCACACTAGGGGTTTGGTTGCCACTTGGTCTGCCAGAAAACCCACCCCTAGCTCTTCGTGTACAGCCCAAACTGGCGTACCCAGTGGGACTCGTAAAATCAGTCGCAGAAATGTATTTTCCGCCACCTGTAGCTTATGTGTGGGCACGTACCCCCAAATTTCACTCACATATATTACTCTTGAGATGCCCTTGGATTTGTAAAGTTTAAGGATCACCTCAGGGGCCCCTGAGCTTAATCTATTCGCAAAACTAGAAATCGCTCCCAAGGATTTATTCAGCTCATTCAGCTTCCTTTCTAAGAGGGATTCCCACTTTAGCGTATCATCGAATAACACACCCAGATAGGGGAAGGACGGTACCCTACCAAGAGTATGGTTCCCGGCTTTAAAGCTTTTTGGCCGGATCCCCGTGGGCCCACCACCAGTACATACGACTTGGTAAAGTTCACTGACAGATCCAGCCCATCCATAAATGCCACAAAATCGTCTATTAGGACCTGCAGGCCCCGGCCCGTTCGGGCCATGAGCACTGTGTCGTCCGCATAGAGTAGGCATGACAAAACTCTCGTGCCTGCTCTAGGGGAATCTGACTGAAGACCCAGGAGTGCCGCCTCGAGGCCGTTACTATAAACCGAGAATAAAAAAGGGGCTAAGATGCACCCTTGACGCACCCCCCGTGTACAATTAAAATGTTTGGTGAGGGCACCCTCATGTGAGACTCTCACTGCTGCCGATGTATTGGCATGGAGTGATATGAGAAGGTGTACAATACGAGGATCCACTCCCAATGAGGTTAAAATGTCCCATAGGTTGGACCGGTTAACCCGGTCAAATGCGGACGCAAGGTCCATAAAGGCCAAATACATGGCACCCGGTTGGGCCACAGTATACTTTGAAATTAGAAGATACAGGTTAAGACATTGGTCTGAGGTTGATAGACCTTCCCGAAAGCCATATTGGACTTCCGATAAGATCTGATTATCTATGGCCTACGTAGACAATCTAGAAAGAAGAACACAGCCCAGAACCTAGACTGCAACGTCAATAAGGGAAATTGGACAGTAGGATTGTGGCTTGTCCTTATCCCCCTTCTTGAAAATTGGCACTATCGTGGCGGTGGACCAGGAGGGTAATGTCCCTTTCAAGGCTACTGCGTTTAGGACTTGGGTTAGTAGGGGGGCCCAGACCTCTAGGTTGTCGCGAAAGAGATCTGGCGGAATACCATCGGGCCAGGGGCCTTATTTGGGGCTAAAAGCTGAATGCTAAGGGTTACCTCTTCCAGAGTGAAACTAATCGGGGGAGCCGCCACGCAAAGGGGGATGTCAACATTGCGCTCACTAATGCAGTCTTCACCGTAGACTCTTGCGTAATGGGACACCCATTGTTCTGCTGTGATATGGTGACATACTGACGGGGTAGATGCCTCTGCGAAACAGGGACTATTAATAATTTTCCAAAATAAGGAAGAATACCTCAGTTCGCTAGCTTTGGCTAGGTCCTCCCATGCCTGCTTTTGAAGAGGACGCCTGCGCTCTCTTGTCGCTTCTTTATACAAGCGACGACACGAAGACACTCTAGCTTTCACCCGTGGTACCCGTTTCAGGGCTGTTTTTAACCTCCTTAAAGCCTGCGAACACTTATGGTCGAACCATGAGGGGACAGCCTGAGCCCGCCCCCCTACCTGTGCAGTTAGAAGGCCTGCAACTCCCTGGGCAATGGAGGAAAACAAGCTTAAAATTTCCTCGCTCGGGGTGCTTGGGTTCAGGCAAGCACCTATCTCAATCTAGCATGAGGAGAAAAGGCTACAATTGAAATCCTTTGCGTCTATGCTCACCCATCTAAGGCGCCTGCCCTGATCAGTGGGGGTTAGTACAGTACTAATTAGCACATTGCATTAGATGATACGGAGTGACAGAGCCACTCCAAGATATACAGTGCTAAACGTTACACTGCATTGGATGGTGCAGAGTAAGAGTTACTGGAAGGTATACAGTACTAGTCAGTACACTAGATTAGATTGTACAGAGTGACAGATCTACTGAAAGGTATACAGTACTACTCAGTACACTGCAGTAGATGGTACAGAGTTAAAGCGCTACTTGAAGATATACTGTACTCATCAGTACACTGCATTAGATAGTAGAGTAACAAAGTTACTCCAAGCCATACTGTACTAGCAGTACTGTATATCAGATGGTACAGAGTAAGAGAGCTACTAGAAGGTGTACAGTACTAGTCAGTACACTACATTAGATGGCACAGAGTGACAGACCTAATCCAAGGTATACAGTACTACTCAGTACACTGTATTAGATGGTATAGAATGACAGAGCTAGTCGAAAGTATACTGTATAAGTCAGTACACAGCACTGGTTGGCACAGAGTAAGAGGGCTACCAGAAGGTGTATTGAGTCAGTACACTGTAATAAATTGTACAGAGTAACAGAGCAACTCCAAGGCAAACAGTACTAGTCAGTATACTGCAGTGGGTGGTACAGAGTAACAGAGCTACAAGAAGTCTCCTGTAGTAGTCAGTACACTGCATTGGATGGTACAGAATAAGAGAGCTGCTCCAAGGTATACAGTACGAGTCAGTACACTGCATTAGATGGTACAGAGTGACAGAGTTGCTCCAAGTTATACAGTACAACTCAGTACACTGCATTAGATGGTACAGAGTGACAGAGCTGCTCCAAGGTACACAGTACACTGCATTAGATGGTACAAAGTGACAGAGCCACTCCAAGGTATACTGTTCTAGTCAGTACACTATCTTAGATGCTACAGAGTAAGAGAGCTACTAGATGGTTTACAGTACTTGTCAGTACACTGCTAAAGGTGGCACAGAGTGATGGAGTTGCTCCAAGATATACAGTACTACTCAGTACACTGCATTAGATGGTACAGAGTGACAGAGCCACTCCAAGGTATAGAGTACTAGTCAGTACACTGCATTAGATGACACAGGGTGAAAGAGCTACTCTAAGGTGTACTGTACTAGTTAGTACACTGAATTAGATGGTACAGAATGACAAAGCTGCTGCAAGGTATACAGTAATAGTCAGTGCACTGTATTAGATGGTACAGAGTGACAGAGCTACTAGAAGGTGTACTTTACTAGTCAGTACACTGCATTAGATGGTACAGAGTTACTCAAAGATATACTGTACTAGTCATTACACTGCATTACATGACAGAGTGGCAGAGTTACTCCAAGGTATAGAGTACTAATCAGTACATTGCATTAGATGGTACAGAATGACAAAGCTGCTCCAAGGTATACGGGACTAGTCAGTACACTGCATTTGATGGTACAAAGTTACAGAGTTACTAGAAGGTATACTGTACTAGTGAGTTCACTGCATTAGATGGTACAGTGACACAGCTACTAGAAGGTATATTGTACTAGTCAGTACACTGCATTAGATGACACAGAGTGACAGAGCTACTCCAAGGTATACTCTACTAGTCAGCACACTGCATTAGGTAGTACAGAGTAACAGAGTTACTCCAAGGCATACTGTACTAGTCACTACTGTATATCAGATGGTACAGAGTAAAAAAGCTACTAGAAGGTATTCAGTAATAGTCAGTACACTGCATTAGATGGCATGAGTGACAGATTGTCTCCAAGGTGTACCGTACTACTCAGTACACTGCATTAGATGGTACAGATTGACAGAGCTACTGGAAGGTATACTGTACTAGTATGTACAGTGCATTAGCTGGTACAGAGAAACAGAGCTACTCTAAGATATACAGTACTACTCAGTACATTGCATTAGATGGTACATAATGACAAAGCTGCTTCAAAGTATACAGTACTAGTCAATACACTGCATTAAATGGTATAGAGTTACTCGAAGATATACTGTACTAGTCAGTACACTGCATTAGATGACAGAGAGTGCAATAGCTACTCCAAGGTATACAGTACCAGTCAGTATACTGCATTAGATGGTACAGAGTTACTCGAAGATATACTGTACTAGTCAGTACACTGCATTAGATGCTACAGAGTGGCAGAGTTACTAGAAGGTATATTGTACTAGACAGTCCACTACATTAGATGGTAGAGTGACAGAGCTACTAGAAGGTGTACTGTACTAGTCAGTACACTGCCTTAGATGACACAGAGTGACAGAGGTACTCCAAGGTATACTGTACTAGTCAGTACACTCTAAGATAGTATAGAGTAAGAGAGTTACTCCGAGACATACTGTACTAGTCAGCACTCTATATTAGATGGTACAGAGTAAGAGAGCTACCAGAAGGTATACAGTACTAGTCAGTACACTGCATTAGATGGTACAGAGTGACAGAGCTACTAGAAGGTATACTGTACTAGCCAGTACACTGCATTACATGGTACAGATGGCAGAGCTACTAGAAGGTGTATTGTACTAGTCAGTACACTACATTAGATGGCACAGAGTGACAGAGCTACTAGAAGATATACTGTACTAGTCAGGACACTGCATTAGATGGTAGAGTGTAACAGAGCTACTCCAATGTGTACCATACTAATCAGTACACTGCATTAGGTGGTACAGAGTGACATAGCTACAAGAAGGCATACTGTACTAGATGGTACACAGTGACCGAGGTACTAGAAGGTATACTGTACTAGTCACTACGCCGCATAACCACATGCAGTACAACCACATGCAGTACAACCACATGCAGTACAACCACATGCAGTACAACCACATGCAGTACAACCACATGCAGTACAACCACATGCAGTACAACCACATGCAGAACAACCACATGCAGTACAACCACATGCACTATACCCATGTGCAGTATTACCACATGCAGTATTACCACATGCGGTACCACTGCGCCAGATATTACCAGGGACACATTCCACTTCGGCAGAAATTGTAGCAGGAAAACGAAAAATAGAATTTAGGAGCTATCTGCAGAAATCAGTGTAGCAGTACTCTAATGTCATCCTGTGTTGTGTGTGCGTGTGCATGGCATGAGCGCAGATGTGCATTATGCGATGGGCCTAGCTGTGAGTGCAAGGTGCGAGAGTTGACTGAGGGAAGATCTTATGAACTGTGTGTATGCAATAGGTCAGTGTAGGTGCATGTGATAGGTCAGTGTAGGTGCATGTTGTAGGAAAGTACGATCTGCTTCTTATGGTTACCCCCACTTTTTGCTTGATGTCTCACTGTTTTTGACTAGTCTGACTGGGATCCTGCTAATCAGGACCCCAGTCTATCTACTTTCTCCCTCAAACTGACATACATTTACTTTGGTACACTCCAGATTGGATACTGGGGTACTCTTACCAGTCCCTAGTATATGGTACACATGTACACAGGGCATAGGTACCCCAGAGGCCTACCATGGGCTGAAGCATGTAGTATGCCACCCGTCAGAGACCATGCAAAATGAACTCTAGGTCTGCTACTGCAGCCTGTGTAAGCTGGTGCTTGCACCACTTACTATAGATATAGGTTCACTATATCTATATGTCACTACACTTAAAACCTATCAGTCACCCCTATAGCAGGGCTTATCAATCCTGAAGGCAGGGTGCTGGGTTTTAGGTGAGAGGGTGCCCCTGCAATGGCAGAGCCTCTCTGCAGCCTTTGGAGACCATTCTCCCGGGTTGTCATATAGGTAGAGGTGCATTATAACCTCACGGTAAATGCCATCTCGAAAACCTGGCTCATGAGGGCTGAAAGCCCGAAGCCGGTCCTAGGATGCTTGTTTCCATGTCCAGGGAGGACCTGGCCTGGCAGTTCGGGCTGGACTGTTCCCAATGGGCGCAGGGTCCAGACTGATTTGCATATGGCTGGGTCCAAACTGGAATGGCATGGAGAGCAAAAAAACTATGGATTTAGGCCCAGATCTCTGTACTGGGGTGAATGTATGACATTGTTCTGCATTCTGTCCATCAATTGTTGTTTTTGCATTTGTCACCCCGAGTGGGACGGGTATGCCCAGACGTGGGTCCCGTGCTCTCCAAGCCACTGGAGTCAAGCTATCCTGACTGATGAGGGCTGAAAGCCTGAAACGGGTCCTAGGATGCTTGTTTCCAGTCCAGGGAGACCTGGCCTGGCAGTTCGGGCTGGACTGTTCCCATTGGGCGCAGGGTCAAGACTGATTTGCATTTAGCTGGGTCCAAACTGGAATGGCATGGTGAGCAAAAAAAGATGGATTTAGGCCCAGATCTCTGTACTGGGGTGAATGTATGACATTGTTCTGCATTCTGTCCATCAATTGTTCTTTTTGCATCTTGAAAACGGCTGCATAGAAACAGATCGTGTTTGGTATCAAACACCTTGGAATCATACCTCCACACTAGTAACTGGTGTGGGAGGTATGATTACACCCTTCTGAAGCGAGCTTCCTGGGGTCACTAGTCTAACAGGTGCCAGCCTTCTCGACCCGGACAGCACAAAATGGATGCTGCCGACCAGAGACACATTTCTGCCCTCCTGCTGCTGAGCCAAGCTCGAGCAGAGGAAGGCAGCACAATAGGCATCCTGTCACAGGGAGGTGTGACCACCTCCCAGACAGGGTTTAGTGTATTGTGGCTGGGTGGGTGCACTCTTAAGAGTGCCTGAAAGTCTGCACTGGGGGCACATTTCGTGTCCCTGTGCATAGTCCAGCTCAAACCAGTTCTGGAAGCCATCGGCTCCTGCTCTCTCGTGAAACTGGACAAAGGACATGGGTGTAGCCACCCCTCTGACATGCCCGTCCCCTAGGAGGGTCCCCTGAATCTGTCCAACCCTCTTCCGTGGGTATAATAGAGCTTACCAGTCAGTAGCTCTTTGGATTTTCTGTGGACAAGATTCTACTAAGAAGAAACCATGTACTTCGACCGTCTGGACACTGGGCAACTGAAGAATCTCCCTTGGAGTGAAGGAGTCACTCCCCTGCCCAAGCAGGCACCTAAGCGCAACTGACCGGTTTGCTGCTCCTGAGCTCCTGCGGACTCTGAAGATTTCAGCAACACAGGAGGTGGGTTTCTGAAGGTCCCTGAGGTTGATCTCCCCTCTCAGCAAGTTTGAGGCTAGTATCCCTCGTGGGGACTGCATAACCCGGACCCCTGTGCACCGCGTCCATTTGCAATTGCATATGCTTGTTGGCAATTCCCGAGCTTGTGCATTGGACTCCGTGTAGTCCTGATCCCGAGCAGTATTTGCACCAAAGAACTCCGGCCTCCTCGCACCGAGTGCTCCGTGGGCTGGTTACTTTGCAATCTTGCTCGAGCTTCCCTTGCGACTCTTGGTCTTCCGGCCTGTGGGTCCTCCTGAGAGTCATCTTGATTTCTCTTGGGCTTTCCTAGTTGGTCCAGAGGTGCCCTGACTCCCCATTGCTTGGTGAGTCCCCTGGACCTTGCTGGTCCACACCGTAACCTGTTTGACCTTCCTGCATGGGTTGCTTTTGCCAAGGCTTGTTGGTGCTCCAGCCGGACATCGACCCCTCCGCACTCAACATCCTTCGTGGGACAGCTCACCTCCGGCTTCTGGTCATCCTTGACATCTCCTGGTCCTCGTGGCTGCAGTCAAGCATCCCTTCTTCGCACCTGAAGCACCCGACATCGGTGGGCATTCGTCTACCGAGCCCATGGTCACTCTGAAGCGACCCAGACTCTGTCCCCTCTGCTTTCAGGTTCCTTCCATCTAGAATCCAGGCTTGGATTCCACCGGACCCTTTTCACCTTCATGGCAGCAGTACTTCTTCCCAGCCTTCCATTGAAAACGACAGAGGTTTCCGACACCATTCCCGACTTATGCACCCGGCTCCCCTGGGATAGGTAGCTCGGGTACTACGCTATCCACGGGTGGGGTGGCTGTCTAACCTCTTAAGTTTCAAAGGGTTTGCTCGAAGTCCCCCTAAAAGGGTTCTTAAACTTTAAAACTGTAACCGCGACTTTCCCATACAATTGTACGGAGCCCGAGCTCGTGTTCTCACACTGCACCCGTCCTCCGTGGGGTCCCCGTCTACTCACCATGGGTGGTTCCTTGGGGTCCCAGCGATTCTACGTGCTCTAGACCTTGTCTTGATCTCAGTCGTGATTGTTATACCACTATTTTTCTATATGGTTTGGTCTCCCCCTGGAGCCCACTGTGTATTGTGCTACTTACAACTGTTCTATTGATCTAATATTGTGTGCTTTGCGTTCTATCCTCGTGTAGAGGATAGTAGAGTGTGTTATATTAATAAATACATATTTTATATATAACTACTGTGTGGTTTCCTTTCATTTAGTCATTCAGGAGGTGATATTCTGGTAAAACAAGCTGCTTTACATTCCTTCAAGATTAAGCCTGAAGGCTGCTCTCTACACCTACCACTAGGATAGCTTTCTAAAGGTTATTTTTGACCTCATACATCATAAGGGTCGTTTGGACTGGTGCAAGGTGCCCACTTTAATTAGTGGACAGCACATACCAGACCAACTTCTCACATTGGTGTGCAGCGGTTGGGATTCAACCCTGCATTGTTTTACCAGATAAATCTCTTTGAGTGATTAACGGAAAACCACTAAAGTATTAGGCACATATAATACTTAAGATTAGAATAAGTAAGTTCTACTGAATTTAGGGTTGGGTAAGTTAAGGGTCTAGCACACCCTTTCTCCAACCTAAGAGAGTTTAGTTCCCACTAGGTTAGGTAGGTGCATACACCACACCACACCTAGTTATGTCTTCTAAAGGAGAAGCCAGTGGCTCTCAGCCTACTAGTTACAGTGCTTTTACATTCCAGGAATTAAAAGGCACATGTGTTTCTAGGAAGCTGAGGACAGGGAGAAACCTCAGCACTCAACGTCTCATTGAGGTGTTAGTCTTAGATGACCTTAGGAAGACTCCAGTGTCAGATGAGGTAGAGAGAGTGGGTGGGGCAGGAGATGAGGACAGGAAGTAAAACCTTTTTTGACCTAGACTCAAACCCTGACCAGGAGGATCATGATGATCTCCCCCTGGACAACCTAGATCTTCAGGAAGAGGATGGAGAAGGCCCCAGTGGCCCTCTCTTTACTCCTCCTGGAAAAGTACAGAGTTAACCCAGGAGATCTAGATCTCCCTCTGTATGATCTAACCATTCAGGAACTTCTATAGGGACCTCCATATCTCACAAGAGAGACAGCTCTTATGACAGAGAGAGCCAATTTCTAGAGCTTGAGAAAGTCAAGCTTAGGCTCAGGCAAGAGCAATTGGCACTAGATAAGGTATCCTTAGAAATCCAGAAGGCAAGAAAAAGATTGGGACTAGGGTCCCATGGTGGCAGCAACAGTGTCCCTAGGGTTAAGGAGTATACTCATGATCATAGAAACCTGAACAAGATAATCCCTCCCTACCAAAGTGGGGATGACATCCACAAATGGATAACTGCTTTGGAGAGGGCCTGTAAAGTGCAGAGGGTCCCTCAAGAGCAGTGGGCAGCTATCTTGTGGCTCTCCTTTGCTGACAAAGGTAGAGATAAGCTCCTCACTGTAAGAGAAGAGGATGTTGACAATTATTCAGTCCTGAAGAGTGCTCTCATTGATGGGTTTGGCTTAACCACTGAACAATACAGGATTAAGTTCAGAGACACCCAGAAGACACAGACTCGGGACTGGGTAGACTTTTTAGATTGTGCTACTAAGGCTCTGGAAGGCTGGTTACTTGGCAGCAAAGTGAATGATTTCAAGGTATTGTACAATTTGATTATGAGGGAGCAGATCCTTAATAATTGCAAAAATCAGTTGTTGCATCAATACCTGGTTGACTCTGATCGGACTTCTCACCAAGAATTGGGTAAGAAGGCAGATAAGTGGGTAAGAAGGCAGATAAGTGGGTAAGAAGGCAGATAAGTGGGTCAGAACCAGGGTGAAGCAGAAAACTCAGAGCCAAGGTGGTGACCAGAAGAAGCATGATACTAAACCTGCAGATAAGGGTGGGGAAAAGGGTAAAGACCAGAAGTCTTCATCAGGGACCCGAAAACCTGCATCTGGGGGGAGTCACAGTCTAACAAAGATAAAGGCAAAAAGAAACCTTGGTGCTTTTTGTGTAAAGACAAGACCCATTGGACAAGAGATGCTGATTTTCCAAAGGCCAAGGATCCTCCTACCACCACTGCCCCTAAGGCAACTGTTTCCCCTAGTTCAGCTCCAAGTGGTGGTATAGGGAACAAGGGTATAGTAGGGTTAACCCTGGGATCTGAGGTGGGTTCTGGCCTAGTCAGAACTCTAGCTCAGGCTGTTTTAGTCTGTGATGGAGGCATGGATATTGCCTCCCTAATTGTCAGTCCCAGTAATCTGGGCAAATACAGACAACAGCCTTTAATCAATGGTAAGGAGTCCATTGCATATAGGGACACAGGAGCAAGTGTCACAATGGTGACAAGAGATCTTGTGGGCCCTAACCAGATCATACTTGGAAAGATGTACCAAGTGACCAATGCTAACAATGTCAGGACAGACCATTCCTTGGCAGTTGTTAATTTCAGCTGGGGAGGGGTAACTGGCCATAAAAAGGTTGTGGTTAGCTCAGACCTCCCTGTGGAATGCTTGTTGGGCAATGATTTGGAAACTTCAGCCTGGGCTGAAGTGGAACTCAGGACACATGCAGCAATGTTGGGCATCTCTGCAGATGTGTTTGCTGTGACTAGGTCACAGGCAAAAATGTCTTCCACTGAACAGGCCCTGGATCCTGGAAAAATGGACCAGGTGCCTTCCAAGAGAAGGACCAGTAGGGGTAAGGCAGTGTCTTCCCCCCAGACTCAGAGAGAGGATCAGTTTCCTGAGGAAGATGATCCCAGTCCCTGTGAAGGAACTGTCTCGGAGGAACTTGAACCTGACCAGTTTGAGTTCTTGGGGACAGGGGGCCCTTCCGGAGGCAGGAGCAGCAAAACTGCCCCTCTCTTGAACCCCTCAGACAGCAAGCTGCTGCTGAGGCTGCTGGGAGTGCCAGTGGGTCCCACAGGATCTACTGGGATGAAGGACTCCTTTACTCAGAGGGAAGAGACCCCAAGCTTGGTGCTACCAGGAGGTTGGTTATACCTCTGAAGTTTAGGGGTTTCCTACTAACACTGGCACATGATATCCCTTTAGCAGGACACCTAGGCCAAAGCAAGACTTGGGACAGGCTTGTCCCTCACTTTCACTGGCCTCACATGTCAGAGGACACAAAGGAGTTTTGTCACTCCTGTACCAATTGTCAAGCCAGTAGTAAGGCAGGTGGTACCACAAAGGCCCCCCTGATATCACTCCCTGTGGTGGGGGTTCCCTTTGAGAGGGTTGGGATTGACATAATTGGTCCCATGGATCCTCCAACTGCATCTGGGCACAGATATATTCTAGTGGTGGTGGACCATGCCACTAGGTACCCAGAAGCCATACCCCTTAGAACCACCACAGCTCCTGTGGTGCCATGTCGACTTGGTAAGTGCACCCACTTACCAGTCCCTAAACCTTCCCTTTTCTACATGTTAGCCACCCCTAAGGTAGGCCCAAGGGCAGGGTGCATTGTAAGTAAAAGGTAGGACATGCCCTGGTGTGTGTGGCATGTCCTGATCGTGAATTACAGCCAATTTCGTTTTTCACTATTGCAAGGCTACCTGTTCCCATAGGTCAGAATGGGCAGTTTGATTATAACATCTTATAATCCTAACTGACCCAGGGAACATGGTGGAAAAACGAATTTAGTATGCCTCAACTCAGAATGTTAAAATACATCTTTTAGTGAAGGTGATTTTTACATTCTGTGTTTGAAAATACCACTTTTAGAAAGTAGGTATTTTCTTACCCAACCATCCAGCCTGCCTCTGCTAGGTTGTGTATTGCATGTCTGGTTTGTGAGTGACAGGAGGGCTTGGGCTCCAGCAG
This sequence comes from Calotriton arnoldi, assembly GCA_963921515.1. Taxonomy (NCBI): domain Eukaryota; kingdom Metazoa; phylum Chordata; class Amphibia; order Caudata; family Salamandridae; genus Calotriton; species Calotriton arnoldi. The sequence goes on from CAWUFW010012179.1 coordinate 423,064, forward strand.
TCTGATGAGTCAGGTCTGGGCTGAATAGGACCATGGCTGAATAGAGTAGGGGGAGGAGATTTCCTTTCAGCTACCTAGGCCAGGTCTGCTTTCAACAATGCTGTCTCCACCTCCTGCCAGGAAGCTGCACCAGTGAGAACAGAACTGGTTTTGGCCAGGTACAGACACTCTCTGCCTTCAGAGAACAAAGAAATTAGTAGTATAAATATTGGGGCCCAGACTCCAAGACTTTAGATCACTTCTGGGAATCAAGAAGGACCTTTGCCAAGGCGAAGAAACCAAGGAAGCTGAAGGATTTGACTGCCCCTGTGCCAGTGTGCTATTTTCTGGGGTTGGCCTGCAGTGGTTACTTAATTGCCAAGGAAAGGGGAAAGAACTTTTATTGAACTTTCATCATCTTGAAGAAGAATCTCCAAGGGCTTGCTTGAACTGTGCTTGCCTCCTGCCGAAGTCTCAGGGATACAAGACTTCACCACCAGCTCCCCCCTGAATTCCCATGCTGGGGATTCTGTCTGCAGAAGCCTGCATGTCGCTGGGAGCTGGAAGCGCGACTCAACGAGAAGAAGCGTGACGCCGTTGCAGCTGTTGCCGTCGCATCATCGGAGAAGCGTGTCGCCGCCGCAGAGGTCGCAGCCGCATCACCGGAGAAGCGTCAATCCGTCGCAGCTGTTTGTCGTCGCATCACCGGAGAAGCGTGTCGCAGGGCCTGTCGCGGCTCAGAAGTTACAGAGTTCGCTGCACGGCCGTCGGGCGTGCATGCATCGCCTTCACGTCGTCACATCGCATCAAGGGCGCCATCTTCTCGCATCGCACTGGATCGTCGCAACGCTTTGAAGCGCCATCTTGTGGCATCGTCACCGGGACGCAGTAAGGGATCGACGCATCACCTCCTCTCCGGAAAGGAACAGACGCATCGCCTACTTTGCGCAAGCACTGAGGAACAGAAGCATCGCCTCCCCCGAAGCAAGGAACCGACGCATCGCCCTCCCTGCGACCCTTTTGTTTGTTTTGCGTTACGCATACTGGGCCTGATTCACAGAACTAACTTACGTCAAAAACGTAAAGTTAGTACTTTTTGGTATTCACAGAATACACTTACTCATTTTGGTATTCACAGAATGAACTTACTCATTTCGGTATTCACAGAAGTTAGGAGTCCTAACTTTAATACTCCTAAACTGAGAAAAATCCTAACTTTAAGACTTTCGGTATTCACAGAAGGCATTTAGGAGTCCTAAAGTTAGGACTACTAACTTCTGTGAATACCGAAATGAGTAAGTGTATTCTGTGAATACCAAAAAGTACTAACTTTACGTTTTTGACGCAAGTTAGTTCTGTGAATCAGGCCCTTAATGTACTTTGTGAGAAACGTGCCGCATCTACCATCAACTTTGAACTAAGCAATCTCTACCATTTTTAAGTCGATTTTTGATTACAGTATTGTGGATTTTTGTCGTTCGGGTCTTGTGTTAAGTCTATATAAAGATTACTTATTTTTATAAAACCTGTGTGTTGTCCATCTGTAGTGTTTTCACTGAATTACTGTATGTGTTCACAAATGCTTTACACACTGCCTCTGAGATAAGCCTTCCTGCTCGTGCCAAGCTACCACAGGGTTGCGCAGGGGTTATTTAGGAGTGTAGCCCCCTTACCCTGACTAGAAGCAAGGGTCCCTATTTGGACAAAGGTGCAAACCACTGCCAACTAGAGACCCCCAGTTCTAACAATGGGCATCCAGGGGAGCCAGGATCTCATGAAAGAAGCTCCTGATGAGACTGAAGCAAGGGAGGGTCAGCAGCTTCACATGGGCATTCAGGGGAGCCAGGATCTCATGGAAGCTCTGGAGGAGACTGAAGCAAGGGGGGCTGGCTCCTCCGAATTTTAAAGACTATCGTAATGCCTTCGAGTTCAAGAATTCCTGGCTCTTGGCTGGAGAGCTAGCTAATTCTTACATGGGGCAATTATATACAGCTATGTTCAAGCATTTAGGCCTGAATAAGTGTTGAAGTTTGCGGACCCAAAGTTTTTAAACAAGTAAGGTTGAAGTTACTCTTAACAGCCCTGAGGGTGTGGGTATTCTGTAGGAAAATTCTCCGGATGGATTACAATGCGGACCTGGCACTAATTTGGGGCTCTACTTAATTATCCTCTCCAGCATGGCAACCTTTACACCTGGGGAGACTTCAGGAAGGGTGATGCCATCGTCACATGACAAGAGCTCTCTGACCTTTTGAAGGGAGGGGGTTTTCAAAATTTAAATACCTGCAGCTGTGTTCTTGGTGGTCATCCCAAAAGTTGTCAGAGGTGAGCGGTTCGGTGCAGGAGGATTTTCTCAAGTGGGCGAGAGCTAAGCAACATCCTAAGAAAGAGGCTTCCCAGTGGTAATGGATATTTATTTCTGCAGCAGATGAGAAAATGGGAGTTCCGTACCTGCACTGAGAAAAGGATCTTCCGGAGCTGGCTAAAGAGCAATTATGGCGAGTATCTTTAAATCTGTTATACACTCGTCAAACCAGCACTACTTAAAAAGAATCATTTATTTACTTCCCATGGAGCTTATTGGTCACCAGCGAAGTCGGCTGAGATCACATCAGAACCATCAAAATATAAGCAGTGCAGTGACACAGAGGCGGACGATATACGCATGTTCGTGGATTTCCCGTTATTAGCCTTCTTCTGGGGTTATGTAGGTCAGGTGTTTCAAGAAAATATTGGCTGCGAAATTAAGGTAACCCCTGCCTGATCCTGTTTGGGATGAACTTGTGCCCTTACTGGGATGAGTTAAACTCGGATCAGGCCTCACTGATATTTTTTCTGATATTTCTAGCAAGAAAGGAAATCTGTCAGAAATGGATTTCTCCCGAGCCGCCAAAGGTATCAGAATGGCTCAGATCTGTAAGAGATGTCAGTAGACTGGACTTGGACCGCAAGTCGGCCTCAGTAGAGAAAAGATGGCTTCCCTTTGTGATATGGCAAAATAAATCGCAACATCCTATGATTACACCTCTATCTTGCCATCCCATCGCATCCCAGACCTTACCATGCCATCCTATACCTTATCGCCATCCCATCCATTACCACCATACCATGATTCCAATCCATAGCGCACCACACCATCCCATTATAACGTTCCATACCATACCATGGTACACCATACCATACCATAACATTCCATACAATACATACCATACCATAGCACACCAAACCATACCATTTTCATTAACAGTAACATACAGAGCTAATCATCACAATGATAGTTACCTTTATAACTCTTCACCACCTCTGGGCACTGAATCATCACATTATTACACCTGTAATAACACAAACATCACCTTTGTATGAAAGAGCAATGACATCTTACAGGAACAGACGATGAACATCACATAAGATCTGTATTTGCAATAATATTCAGTATTAAGAGCACCGCCTGCGGACTAGTGCTCAGTGTGAGTTAGTGTTCATACACAACAGTCAAAGCTCTAACGATATCCAAAAGTACCTTTAATATCTTATGACAGGATGTGGGTGTTCTAACGCAGATAGCTCAGTGAGACCAGCGTGCTTCACGTGATGCCATGAAGTGCCACAGCGTGTGTCTTCTAGGAGCGGTGGTTAGCTCAGTGAGACCAGTGCGCTTCATGTGATGCCATGGAAGGCACAGTGTGGGTCTTCTAGGAGCAGCGGTATTAGGTCAGTGAGAGGGAGGCTGACTAGCAGGTTACATCTGCTCCTGGTGGAGTCTTGTGTATATACTTAATAAATACCTTCTTAACTGAGGTCCACGTATATTCCTGCCAGCGCCCACAACACTGCCACGTCCAATCCCTGACAGTGCAAACCTTGTCACCATTCCTCTACAACCAAGATGTTGGGTAGCTTTAGTGGGATATAAAAGGAAGATTTGAACCCAGACCCCTAAGAAATGAAAGATTGATTGCAAGACAAAATTCTCCCACATCTTAGGGAACAGCAGATTTTAGGCCTTAGGGGAAGGATCACCGAGGGAGGGATAAGGGAACAGGTTAGGAGGCTCAGTAATGGGAAAGCAGCAGGCGCAGATGGAATCCCATCTGAATTCTATAAATATTGTTAAACTCTTTGGTCCCTTTCTGGGTATCTTATTTTAATGAGATCTATCTGGAGGGCTGTTAAATTCCACCTTCCTGGTATGAGGCAACTGTGGCTATGATCCTTAAGCCAGGTGAAGATGCTAGGTTAGCGGATTCCAATAGATCAATATTGTTGTTGAACTCTGATTAGAAAATGATCAAAGGAATCTTGGCAAAGAGTTTGTCAGATGTCCTTCAAACGTTGATCCATTTTGATCAAAAGGGGTTTGTGCCTGACAGACAACTGTATGAATTAACCCATCGACTTATCTCTGCAAATGATATGGCCGAGGCCTTTAATCTCCTGTTGACAATCTCAAGAATTGATGCTGCTAAAGCATTTGACAGGGTTAATTGGGTCTATCTTTGGGAGGTATTGCAGAATTATGGTTTCAGCAGCAATGTTACTAGAGTTGGACAAATGTTATACAAGGTGCCGGCAGCCAAGATTTTGATTAATGGTGAACTTATAGTTTAGTTTCAGACATCTAGGGGAACTAGGCAGGGGTGTCCTTTGTCGCCAATTCTGTTTCTGTCTATATATTGAGCCCTTTTCCCCAGATGATTCGGCAGGATAAGACCATTCTTCCCTTTGAAGCTGCAGGGTTTCCAACCAAAATAGCACTGTATGCTGATGACCTAGTTCTGTATACATCGAACTGAGAGCTCTCTGTTCCACAGCTTGAGATGCATGCCGGAGATTTTGGGAGTCTTTCAGGGTATTTAATCTATAAGGGGAAGACGGAGATTATGACATGGGCTAAAGAGAAGGTAGGGCTTCGAACTAGGAACCAGATTAGGTATCTAGGGATCATGGTAACTCAGAGTTTGAAGGAAATACCAGCTGTAAACCTAACTAAGGTATGCCATTGCTATCATGGAAAAAAATCGATGCTGATATGAGAAATGATACATTCATTTATGTAAACGCAATTGCATCCTTATTAACGAAGTTACCCGTTGTGAACTCCACATCAACCCTGACTCGCAAATACATAGTCAGGCAAGCACCGAGACCTAGGCCCAAGGTTATTGATTGACAGGTCTCAGGTAGGGTGGCACGTAGCCGGCAAACAAATGCACGGACAGGAAACCTTAGCTCAATCCCACAGATAGGCGCAGCCACACTACAATGGTCAAGGGAGATTGACCTCAATAAAGCACACATGGCCGGAGGGGGTGCACGCGCTCCTAAAACACCATAACGTCAGATATCACATAAGTTAGGAATATATAGCCAATTAGAACATAGCACATGCAGTGATCACGCGCTCTCCATGACAGACATCTAGACACGTTACCCACTGGCCGCATTGTGTCCACGCAAGGTCGAGGCCCACCAGGATTATCCATTAAAAATAATTTATGACTCTAGAGGCAGCAACTTACATTACTCCCCATACAAGGATCGCCAGAAACATTTTATTGTCTATAATGAACTGTATATAAGAATGCTACAGATCGATTGTAAATTGAGACAGTCCTCAGACTCTGTGCCTGTAACTGTTCCCGGCCGCTATGTTTCATTAAATTAACTGTTCCTGTTCTGCCAAACGCCTCTTGTCTCTTGTTTTTCAAAGGTATTTCATGTTCAAGCAACACCATGATATAGATGCTCCCCTTACAAGATGGAGGGAAAATCTGCCTCTCAGTATCTCTGGGAGGGTGAACATCATTAAGATGCTGGTTCTTCCTAAGGTGATGTTCTTGTTTCACACTATGCCACCTCCTTTCCCTAAAAGCTTTTGCAGAAATTGCAAGGGAGGATCAACAGTTTTATATGGGCGTCCAGGGGAGCCAGGATCTCATGAAAGAAGGAGGAGACCGAAGCAAGGGAGGGTCAGCAGCTTTATATGGGCGTCCAGGGAAGCCAGGATCTCATGAAAGAAGCTCCTGATGAGACTGAAGCAAGGGAGGGTCGGCAGCTTTATATGGGCGTCCAGGGGAGCCAGGATCTCATGAAAGAAGCTCCTGATGAGACTGTAGCAAGGGAGGGTCGGCAGCTTTATATGGGCATCCAGGGGAGCCAGGATCTCATGAAAGAAGCTCCTGATGAGACTGAAGCAAGGGAGGGTCAGCGGCTTTATATGGGCGTCCAGGGGAGCCAGGATCTCATGAAAAAAGGAGGAGACTGAAGCAAGGGAGGGTCAGCAGCTTTATATGGGCATCCAGGGGAGCCAGGATCTCAGGAAAGAAGGAGGAGACCGAAGCAAGGGAGGGTCAGCAGCTTTATATGGGCGTCCAGGGGAGCCAGGATCTCATGAAAGAAGCTCTGGAGGAGACTGAAGCAAGGGAGGGTCAGCAGCCTTATATGGGCATCCAGGGGAGGCAGGATCTCATGAAAGAAGCTCCTGATGAGACTGAAGCAAGGGAGGGTCAGCAGCTTTATATGGGCGTCCAGGGGAGCCAGGATCTCACGGAAGAAGGAGGAGACTGAAGCAAGGGAGGGTCGGCAGCTTTATATGGGCATCCAGGGGAGCCAGGATCTCATGAAAAAAGGAGGAGACTGAAGCAAGGGAGGGTCAGCAGCTTTATATGGGCGTCCAGGGGAGCCAGGATCTCATGAAAGAAGCTCCGGAGGAGAATGAAGCAAGGGAGGGTCAGCAGCCTTATATGGGCATCCAGGGGAGGCAGGATCTCATGAAAGAAGCTCCTGATGAGACTGAAGCAAGGGAGGGTCAGCAGCTTTATATGGGCATCCAGGGGAGGCAGGATCTCATGAAAGAAGCTCCGGAGGAGACTGAAGCAAGGGAGGGTCAGCAGCTTTAAATGGGCATCCAGGGGAGCCAGGATCTCATGTAAGCTCTGGAGGAGACTGAAGCAAGGGGGGCTGGCTCCTCCGAATTTTCCAGCCTATCGTTATGCCTTCCAGTTCAAGAATTCCTGGCTCTTGGCTGGAGAGCTAGATGATTCTTACATGGGGCAATTGTATACAGCTATGTTCAAGCATTTAGGCCTGAATAAGTGTTGAAGTTTGCGGACCCAAAGTTTTTACGCAAGTAAGGTTGAAGGTACTCTTAACAGCCCTGAGGGTGTGGGTATTCTGTAGGAAAATTCTCGGGATGGATTACAATGCGGACCTGGCACTAATTCAGGGCTCTACCGGAACTCCCAAGTGGCTTAAAGATTAACTTACTTATCCTCTCCAGCATGGCAACTTTTACACCTGGGGAGACTTCAGGAAGGGTGATGCCATCATCACATGAAAAGATCTCTCTGACCTTTTGAAGGGGGGGCAGGGGGGGGGCTTTCAAAATTTAAATACCTGCAGCTGTGTTCTTGGGGGTCATCCCAAAAGTTGCCGGACGTGAGCGGTTCGGTGCAGGAGGATTTTCTCAAGTGGGCGAGAGCTAAGCAACATCCTAAGAAAGAGGCTTCCCAGAGGTAATGGATATTTATTTCTGCAGCAGATGAGAAAATGGGAGTTCCATACATGCACTGGGAAAATGATCTCCCGGAGCTGGCTAAAGAGCAATATATAAAAGGGGATGATGGACGGACGTTTGAGCCAATCAAACACTCACCACCAGTCAACTGATCTGGGTTTAATCCATCATCATTCTTTAGCTCACTCCACCACCCCAGTTCAGACATGGCCATATGCAAATCAGTCTGACCCTGTGCCTCATGGGAACAGTCCAGCTCGAACTGCCAAGCCATGTCTTCCCTGGACCGGAAACAAGCATCCTAGGACCGGTTTCTGGCATTCCAGCCGTCATCAGCCAGGCTTGCCTGAATCCAGTGGCAAAGTGAGCAAGGGACCCACGTCTGGGCATACTTCCGCCAACTTAGGGCGAACAAAGCGATACAAAGGGGATGATGGACGGAACGTTTGAGCCAATCAAACACTCACCACCAGTCAACTGATCTGGGTTTAATCCATCATCATTCTTTAGCTCACTCCACCACCCCAGTTCAGACATGGCCATATGCAAATCAGTCTGACCCTGTGCCTCATGGGAACAGTCCAGCCCGAACTGCGCCATGTCTTCCCTGGACCGAAACAAGCATCCTAGGACCGGTTTCTGGCATTCCAGCCGTCATCAGCCAGGCTTGCCTGAATCCAGTGGCAAAGTGAGCAAGGGACCCACGTCTGGGCATACCCCGCCAACTTAGGGCGAACAAGCGATACAAAAGGGGATGATGGACGGAACGTTTGAGCCAATCAAACACTCACCACCAGTCAACTGATCTGGGTTTAATCCATCATCATTCTTTAGCTCACTCCACCACCCCAGTTCAGACATGGCCATATGCAAATCAGTCTGACCCTGTGCCTCATGGGAACAGTCCAGCCCGAACTGCCAAGCCATGTCTTCCCTGGACCGGAAACAAGCATCCTAGGACCGGTTTCTGGCATTCCAGCCGTCATCAGCCAGGCTTGCCTGAATCCAGTGGCAAAGTGAGCAAGGGACCCACGTCTGGGCAGATCAGTTGACTGGGGGTGAGTGTTTGATTGGCTCAAACGTTCCGTCCATCATCCCCTTTTGTATCACTTTGTTCGCCCTAAGTTGGCGGGGTATGCCCAGACGTGGGTCCCTTGCTCACTTTGCCACTGGATTCAAGCAAGCCTGGCTGATGACGGCTGGAATGCCAGAAACCGGTCCTAGGATGCTTGTTTCCGGTCCAGGGAAGACATGGCTTGGCAGTTCGGGCTGGACTGTTCCCATGAGGCACAGGGTCAGACTGATTTGCATATGGCCATGTCTGAACTGGGGTGGTGGAGTGAGCTAAAGAATGATGATGGATTAAACCCAGATCAGTTGACTGGGGGTGAGTGTTTGATTGGCTCAAACGTTCCGTCCATCATCCCCTTTTGTATCACTTTGTTCGCCCTAAGTTGGCGGGGTATGCCCAGACGTGGGTCCCTTGCTCACTTTGCCACTGGATTCAAGCAAGCCTGGCTGATGACGGCTGGAATGCCAGAAACCGGTCCTAGGATGCTTGTTTCCGGTCCAGGGAAGACATGGCTTGGCAGTTCGGGCTGGACTGTTCCCATGAGGCACAGGGTCAGACTGATTTGCATATGGCCATGTCTGAACTGGGGTGGTGGAGTGAGCTAAAGAATGATGATGGATTAAACCCAGATCAGTTGACTGGGGGTGAGTGTTTGATTGGCTCAAACGTTCCGTCCATCATCCCCTTTGTATCACTTTGTTCGCCCTAAGTTGGCGGGGGTATGCCCAGACGTGGGTCCCTTGCTCACTTTGCCACTGGATTCAAGCAAGCCTGGCTGATGACGGCTGGAATGCCAGAAACCGGTCCTAGGATGCTTGTTTCCGGTCCAGGGAAGACATGGCTTGGCAGTTCGGGCTGGACTGTTCCCATGAGGCACAGGGTCAGACTGATTTGCATATGGCCATGTCTGAACTGGGGTGGTGGAGTGAGCTAAAGAATGATGATGGATTAAACCCAGATCAGTTGACTGGGGGTGAGTGTTTGATTGGCTCAAACGTTCCGTCCATCATCCCCTTTTGTATCACTTTGTTCGCCCCTAAGTTGGCGGGGGTATGCCCAGACGTGGGTCCCTTGCTCACTTTGCCACTGGATTCAAGCAAGCCTGGCTGATGACGGCTGGAATGCCAGAAACCGGTCCTAGGATGCTTGTTTCCGGTCCAGGGAAGACATGGCTTGGCAGTTCGGGCTGGACTGTTCCCATGAGGCACAGGGTCAGACTGATTTGCATATGGCCATGTCTGAACTGGGGTGGTGGAGTGAGCTAAAGAATGATGATGGATTAAACCCAGATCAGTTGACTGGGGGTGAGTGTTTGATTGGCTCAAACGTTCCGTCCATCATCCCCTTTTGTATCACTTTGTTTGCCCTAAGTTGGCGGGGGTATGCCCAGACGTGGGTCCCTTGCTCACTTTGCCACTGGATTCAAGCAAGCCTGGCTGATGACGGCTGGAATGCCAGAAACCGGTCCTAGGATGCTTGTTTCCGGTCCAGGGAAGACATGGCTTGGCAGTTCGGGCTGGACTGTTCCCATGAGGCACAGGGTCAGACTGATTTGCATATGGCCATGTCTGAACTGGGGTGGTGGAGTGAGCTAAAGAATGATGATGGATTAAACCCAGATCAGTTGACTGGGGGTGAGTGTTTGATTGGCTCAAACGTTCCGTCCATCATCCCCTTTTGTATCACTTTGTTCGCCCTAAGTTGGCGGGGGTATGCCCAGACGTGGGTCCCTTGCTCACTTTGCCACTGGATTCAAGCAAGCCTGGCTGATGACGGCTGGAATGCCAGAAACCGGTCCTAGGATGCTTGTTTCCGGTCCAGGGAAGACATGGCTTGGCAGTTCGGGCTGGACTGTTCCCATGAGGCACAGGGTCAGACTGATTTGCATATGGCCATGTCTGAACTGGGGTGGTGGAGTGAGCTAAAGAATGATGATGGATTAAACCCAGATCAGTTGACTGGGGGTGAGTGTTTGATTGGCTCAAACGTTCCGTCCATCATCCCCTTTTGTATCACTTTGTTCGCCCTAAGTTGGCGGGGGTATGCCCAGACGTGGGTCCCTTGCTCACTTTGCCACTGGATTCAAGCAAGCCTGGCTGATGACGGCTGGAATGCCAGAAACCGGTCCTAGGATGCTTGTTTCCGGTCCAGGGAAGACATGGCTTGGCAGTTCGGGCTGGACTGTTCCCATGAGGCACAGGGTCAGACTGATTTGCATATGGCCATGTCTGAACTGGGGTGGTGGAGTGAGCTAAAGAATGATGATGGATTAAACCCAGATCAGTTGACTGGGGATGAGTGTTTGATTGGCTCAAACGTTCCGTCCATCATCCCCTTTGTATCACTTTGTTCGCCCTAAGTTGGCGGGGGTATGCCCAGACGTGGGTCCCTTGCTCACTTTGCCACTGGATTCAAGCAAGCCTGGCTGATGACGGCTGGAATGCCAGAAACCGGTCCTAGGATGCTTGTTTCCGGTCCAGGGAAGACATGGCTTGGCAGTTCGGGCTGGACTGTTCCCATGAGGCACAGGGTCAGACTGATTTGCATATGGCCATGTCTGAACTGGGGTGGTGGAGTGAGCTAAAGAATGATGATGGATTAAACCCAGATCAGTTGACTGGGGGTGAGTGTTTGATTGGCTCAAACGTTCCGTCCATCATCCCCTTTTGTATCACTTTGTTCGCCCTAAGTTGGCGGGGTATGCCCAGACGTGGGTCCCTTGCTCACTTTGCCACTGGATTCAAGCAAGCCTGGCTGATGACGGCTGGAATGCCAGAAACCGGTCCTAGGATGCTTGTTTCCGGTCCAGGGAAGACATGGCTTGGCAGTTCGGGCTGGACTGTTCCCATGAGGCACAGGGTCAGACTGATTTGCATATGGCCATGTCTGAACTGGGGTGGTGGAGTGAGCTAAAGAATGATGATGGATTAAACCCAGATCAGTTGACTGGGGGTGAGTGTTTGATTGGCTCAAACGTTCCGTCCATCATCCCCTTTTGTATCACTTTGTTCGCCCTAAGTTGGCGGGGGTATGCCCAGACGTGGGTCCCTTGCTCACTTTGCCACTGGATTCAAGCAAGCCTGGCTGATGACGGCTGGAATGCCAGAAACCGGTCCTAGGATGCTTGTTTCCGGTCCAGGGAAGACATGGCTTGGCAGTTCGGGCTGGACTGTTCCCATGAGGCACAGGGTCAGACTGATTTGCATATGGCCATGTCTGAACTGGGGTGGTGGAGTGAGCTAAAGAATGATGATGGATTAAACCCAGATCAGTTGACTGGGGGTGAGTGTTTGATTGGCTCAAACGTTCCGTCCATCATCCCCTTTTGTATCACTAAAGAGCAATTATGGCGAGTATCTTTAAATCTGTAATACACTCTGGTCAAACCAGCACCATTTAAAAAGAATCATTTATTTACTTCCCATAGAGCTTATTGGTCACCAGCGAAGTTGGCTGAGATCACATCGGAACTATCAAAATATAAGCAGTGCAGTGACACAGAGGCGGACGATATACGCATGTTCGTGGATTTCCCGTTATTAGCCTTCTTCTGGGGGTAGGTAAGTCAGGTGTTTCAAGAAATTATTGGCTGCGAAATTAAGGTAAACCCCTGCCTGATCCTGTTTGGGATGGACTTGTGCCCTTACTGGGATGAGTTAAACTCGGATCAGGACTCACTGATATTTTTTCTGCTATTTCTAGCAAGAAAGCAAATCTGTAAAAAATGGATTTCTCCCGAGCCGCCAAAGGTATCAGAATGGCTCAGATCTGGAGAGATGTCAGTAGACTGGACTTGGACCGCAAGTCGGCCTCAGTAGAGAAAAGATGGCTTCCCTATGGCAAAATAAATCGTAACATCCTATGATTACACCTCTATCTTGCTGAGAAATCGGAGGTTCTCCTTCCTAGGAAAGGGCAAAACTATAAGAAATATTCAGTAAACACATACACTGAACACTCCTGGTGGAGGTGTCTCGGCTCACAGCTCACTTAGCTAGATGGTGATATGAGGACAAAAAAATTAGACCATTCCTCTAAAACCTTGGAAGGATTAGCACACAATCTCTGTTACTGCAAACTCCATCATCGTTGCTCTAGAACTTTAGAACACAAACCCCTCTAAAAATATATCCTCAAGTTTACAAGAGGGCTCAGTGAGGGAAGTGCTCACTGCTGGAATCTGTACGACACAACTGTGAATTCCAGCAAGGCAAACTCATCCTTTCATCTTTCTGGGGTTGTTATACTGCACACCATCAAAGTGGAAAATATCTATTTTATTAACCGCAATGATGAATGCACAAAAGCTGCAGTACTTTGGGAGATCTCTGCCCACACACCCTCACTACAGAGGAAGACAGGCACACAATCACTGCCGCTGTAATCACCATCACTGCTCTAGAACCCTGAAGGGATTAGCACACAACTGCTAACACTGTTAGGGGAGGAGAACATGGCGGCCGGCGAGTAGCAGGTCGCGGAGGCTCCCGTGGGTCAGGAGCGAATTTACTCAGAAAAGCGTGTCCAGAGGATTCGAAAATACCTGTAATGTACTGATTGGCCCCCCCCAAAAAAACTGAATTCGTTGAGGTGTAGAGAATTACGGTACCTATGAGTTGGTTCCTTTCTTCGGCGACTTCGTGGGAGGCGACTTGTGCGTTTGCCGTTGCTGTCGGTCGGCGTCTGTGTGGCGGGGACCGCTGGGGCTCTCGGCATGGTTTGGCGGGACTGGAGGTGATGACTGTGGGCGTCCCGGCTGCCTCGGGACAACAGGCAAGGAGGTTTTGCCCGGAGGAATTATCGAGGAAGCTGCCGGGTTCATGCGCGGACTGGGAGCCGATCTGGGGGCGCGCGGCTCGGGAGCTGGACCGGAGTAGGAGTGCTGTGGCAGTGCTCCCCTTCCAGGGCGGGAGAGGCAGGGGCAGCACAGTTACAGCACTGGAAAGGACACAACAATCCCAGTTCCTGAGCCGGGTGGAGAGGAAGCAGCATCAAGTGGTGAGAGTCACGGAGGGGGAATTAGAAGCTGAGAACTTGTGCAGAGTCTCTGGAGTACCTCGTGTCAGCAAGGGAGGTAAGACTGAGCAGCAAATGGACACAGAATTAGGCTTCATGTCAGTAAATTCAGGCTGGGGGCAAACCAGATACTCCCTTAGAAGTGAAAAATTGAATACACACATGCTGGATTCTCAAGGAGGTGAAGATATAAAAAATCCTGGAGCACAACAACCTAAAATTAACAAAAAACCGCCAATACAGAATAAATTGACGAAGAAAGATTTAGGTGCAGCCAAATTTAAAGCTCCCTGTAAAAAGAAGAGTGGCTCTTTGATTAAAGAGACGCCTAAATTAACACCTTCCTTGAGAAGTTATTTTAAAGTTACTCCCAGCACATTAATACTAAAACCAGTAGAGCAAACCTCTTTATTCGATCCAAGCGAGTCGCTGAGGAATCTCCCCACCTTCAATAGATTTCTTCCACTAATGGATGAGGCAAGACTACTAGTTTCAGAAATGGCTGACAAAATAGATAATACTATGGTGGCAGCAGAGGTGGTTCAGAGCCATAAGGATAACCTCATAGAGATATCAGAAACACAGGATTCTTTAGATAAATATCAGGTCGGGCCAATCAGAGACAACTCGGAAGAACTTGAAGGAGCTCATGCACAGGTTGCTGAAACTATGAGTTGTGATACCGGGAGTGAAAACCAGTTAAAATCACTGTGATATGCTACAAGCTCTTGCTAAAGAAATGAGAGATAGATTCTCGACATCGGAAAATAATCAAGTGGATATTAAAAGTTTGTGTGAAAAGTTAGAAATCAAGATAGATTCACTTGCTGCCAGGACCATGGCCTTGGAACGCACTGTAACTGAGTTAACAAACCAGATGGACGAGAATACAAAGAGCATAGCGGCATTAAAAGGAAAAGCTCTGGAAATACAAGACAAACTAGAGTCATTAGAAAATTTTCAAAGGAGAAATAACATCCGCTTGCTCAAGGTACCAGAAGGAGCAGAGGGGAGTAAAATAAAAGAGTACGTAGTAAAGTTAATAAAACAAGCAACACATGTTGAGTGCTCGGAGGAGGCTCTGATGGCAGATATACAAAGAGTACATAGGGATCCTTTTAGGCTCAATCCCAACAAAACGAGACCAAGGAAAATCCTAGTACACTTTCTGACATACAGTTTGAAAGAAGAAATACTTAATAAAGCACTAAAATTAAAATCCTTGACTGCAGATGATATAACATTCCAGATAAGATTGGATGTCTCCGCAATCACAGCTTCTAGACAATGGGAACTGGGTAAATTACTGGATCCTTTTAAAAAAATGGGTGCAACAGCACAATTAAAATTCCCAGCATCATTGAAAGTGATGTATAACAATAAAATGAGGATATTTAGAAGATGTGAAGATGCTGAGACTTTTCTACAGTCTATATCATTGGGGGGTAGGGGTGGAAGAGAAAGAAAAATAGTAATTCTCAGGATATGAAAGACTGTAAAGTTTAGTACCAAGCTCCTGACCTAAGAAGAGGGGCCCCATAGGCCTAGGTTGAGGCCATGGAGGAGGTAAGGGGGGGTTCTCCAGGGAAGGGTTCACTAGAGGGGGTGAGGGGGGGAGCACAGGGTGGGGAGCAGTGGGAGAAAAAAAAAAATGTCAGAGTCGCCAAATTGCTGAAGGTTTTAATCAGAGAAGAGATCAAGAAAATGGTGTGCCCAGTGGATAATCAAAATTTTGGGTTAAAGGTGCTTTCCTGGAATCTTAATGGACTGAGGACAAAATATAGGATGGAAAAATTCTTTCAGTACTTGAGGGATACCTCAGAACAGATTCTTATATTACAAGAGACACATTTGCTGGAAAGTGAACTAAAGTCTCTATGTAAATCTAGAAAATGGATTCAGAATGTTATTTGTACTACGCAACAACACTCAAAGGGAGTTGCTATAATAATTAAAATAAATTCAGCTATCTCTCTCAAGTCTAGTACGGTGGATAAAATGGGGAGATGGGTCGTAGCTAGGGTTAAATGCCATACATTTAAGTTTACAGTGGCAGGATATTATGGCCCAAACACTGACGATCCGGGCCTTTTAAAAATGTATTGTCTGAAATATTGAATTATACAGATCCACTAATACTGGCTGGAGACTTTAATGTGGTCTTAGACCATGTACTTGATAAATCAAAGAGAAGTAGAGCTATTCTAAACTATAAAATGGCTGCATTGATTAAAAACACAATGAAACAGCTTGCTTGGTATGATGTATGGAGGAGTAAAATGGGCAAGAAAAGAGGTTTTACTTTTCATAATAAAAAATATAATCATAAATCTAGAATAGACTACTTTCTCTTGAGTACAGTTTTAAAGAAATGGGTTCAGGATGTCAACCACGTAGGGGGAACATCTTTCTGATCATTAAGCAGTGTCATTAACTCTTATGGTACCAATTAGACCGATTTCCAGGAGATGGACTGTATAGCGTGCCATCCTTTTGGAAGAAGAAATAATTGAGAAGTTAACATCAGAAACAGAGGCCTTCTTTCAAATTAATCTAGGTACTGCCCCGATACATATGGTTTGGGATGCCTACAAGGCTTTTTTAAGGGGTTTATTAACCTTTCTACAGCTTGCCAGACATAAAAAGTATAAAGCTGAAGTTGAGGGAATAGAAAAAGAAATACAAGTAATAGAGAATCACATCATTACACATCAGAGTAACCCTCGGATACGAACATGACAGCAAGGTTAGAATCTCTTAAATCAGATCTGGCAGCTGTTCTTGATTCAAGGCTGAAAAGAAATGGCAAGCCAGTAAACTAGCTCACTTTGAGTATGGGGAGAGCTGTGGGAAGCTTCTGGCATGGAAGACCAAGCAAGATCTGGCCAGAGGTACCATTAATGAGCTGAATTCTGCTGTCCCGGGGGTATACTTAAGTCCCCAGATGAAATCGAAAAGGCCTTTCAGTCATACTTTGAGGAAGTGTATCATGAAGATTTAAATGTTCAAGAAGGTGAAATAAGAAAGTGGCTGGGTCAGACTCCTATTAAAAAGATCACCAATGATAAATCTCACAATATGGATATGCCGATCTCTAGAACTGAGATTGGGAAAGCCATTGATTTGGGCAAATCTGGGAAAGCTGCAGGCCCGGATGGGTTACCTGCGGAACTGTACACAGTTCTAAGGGATGTTCTTGCCCCGGTTTTGATGACATTATTCGCCCATATCTTTGAAGAGGGAGGAGATATCCCACCCTCGTGGAACGAAGCAACGGTTTCGCTAATCCTTAAACCCTCCAAATCACCAAGATCTTGTGATTCATATCGGCCCATCTCTCTGCTCAATATTGATTATAAGATCTTTGCAAAAATATTGGCAGAGAGGTTGAATGGGGTATCAGAGTGCCTTCTCCATAGGGACCAAAAGGGATTTGTTAGAGGGAGAGGAATAGGGGAGCTCACTTATAATTTGATTGGGGCGATTGAAATAGCAACCGTATACAAAATCCCGCTAGCTATAATAACGATAGATGCTATGAAGGCTTTCGATAGAGTAAACTGGGCCTACTTAAAACACATACTAAAAGAATATAATTTAGGAAATAACTTTTGTAGGTCAGTCTCTGATATATCAAACCCCCATAGCGAGAATTTTAGTAAATGGTAATCTATCTGCTCCTGTTAAAATCCAGAGAGGCACTAGGCAGGGATGCCCTTTATCCCCGATACTTTTTAATTTATATATCGAGCCTCTGGCTGAAAAAAAAAATCAGACAACATTCAGGTATACAATCTTTTAAATTTAAGGATTGGGAAAAGAAGGTGGCGTTATACGCCGATGATTTAATGGTTTATACATCGGACTTGAATGTCTCAATCCCGTTAATATATGAAGAAGCAAAGAAGTTTGGGAGTGTTTCGGGATATGAAATAAATGCTACAAAAACTGAATGTACGGCATGGAATGTGGGCACCTGTGCTTATCCAACAAAAAAGGTGATTAGGTATTTGGGAATACCGATTACCCAAAATATAGATAAGATCGCAGAAACAAACCTCCAAAAGATCACGAAAGAAATTCATAACTCTTTATTGGGTTGGATCTACTTACCTCTGACTGATTGGTAGAGTGAATTTAATAAAAATTATGCTGTTGCCCAAGTTAAGTTTAATATTACAGAATATTCCATTGGTATTCAATGAAAAAAGTTTGAGGACTCTCCAGTCGAAATTAAATACCTTTATCTGGGCCTCAAAAGGTATTAGAATATCGTGGAGGAAGTTGCGTAGGAAAAAGAATAAGGGGGGGCTATGCTTACCTGATTTAGTTCTGTATGCAAGGACATTTTCACTGAGGGCAGGTAAAATCCTCATGGACATACCAGATGATTCGGATGTGGGTGTGATGTTTAAGGAGATGCTCATGGATGTTGAGAGTGGGAGTCAGGGCTTTCTATACAAATACGGAGACCCGAGATTCTTCAAGAAAGTTCGCTTAAAAATACTAAGCGGTTTTGCTAGTACTTGGGCCAAGATGAAGAAAACTTTGAAGATTAACTACTTTAGTGCTCTTGCTCCTATCTGGAATGCTCCAGGATCGCCAGGGTAGACTAGAGATTCTCTGTCAACTCCTCTGATAGAAGCAGGAATTATGCATTGGTAACAGATAATATCGGAAGGGTCTCTGCTATCCTGGGACGAGCTGAATTCACTTACTAACAACCGGCTTTCCAAATTCAAGTACTGGCAAATAAAAAGTTGGTATCAAAGTATTGGGACTGAAGTGGGCTTGTCCAATGAACTAGAAAATGTACTTTGGAGAAAAATTGAAAAAAAGAAAGAGGTAACAACTTTTTACTGGTTAATGCTGGACCTGGAGGAAGGAGAGTTTAAACTACCGACTGAGCTGTGGGGAGAGAGCTTGCCCGGCTGTCATCTTGAAGATATATGGCAAGTATCTCATGACATCTTGTACACTACAGTACAACCTGCAAATTTAAGAAGGAATCATATCTTTTGTGTTCACAGGGTGGATTGGTCTCCCCTTAAGCTCTCAAAATTCTCGAAAGGTCCAGCGCCTAAGTGCCCAAAGTGTCTCCTGGTGGATGCGGATGATGTTCATATGTTTTTAACTTGCCCCAAGCTTCGGCATTTCTGGGCAGAGGTTAATAAAGGTCTGGAAGATATTTTTGGCCTAAATATCCAGGTAAGCACAGTTTTAGTTTTTTTTGGCCTGTTTTCAGATTATTAGTCATTTTCCAGGTGGGAAAAAAAGTTATGTTTATATTTGATTTTGCTTGCAAGAAGAGAAATTTGCAAAAAGTGGATAAAGGATATTTCCCCAACTTTTTTAGACTGGGTGATCTCCATTAAATATACAATGAAGATGGATAGAGTTAAATTAGTAAAATATAAAAATAATAGGGATAATAGAATAGATTTTTGGGGTCCATGTGAGTCCAATGATTAAGCCTTTACACTTGTTTTACTTCATCTCTCTAGTTCTGTTGGGCGCCCAGGATTATACAGAACAAGTATGTAGAGAGGCTCTGTGTAAAGCATTACCATGTAGATATAGAGCTCTCCAGTTGGTGCTATTTGAGAGGGAGGCCACAGGAGGAAATTCAACAGCTCTAATTATCTAATGGCGAATGAGGACAAAAGAAAGAAGAAAAAAAAAACGCTAACACTAATCACAGTCATCACTGCTCTAGAACCTTGAAGGGATTAGCACACAACCGCTAACACTGTAATCACCATCATCACTGCTCTAGAGTTTTGGTGGGATTAGCACACAACCGCTAACATTGTAATCATCATCATCACTGCTCTAGAACCTTGGAGGGATTAGCACACAACCGCTAACACTGTAATCACAGTCATCACTGCTCTAGAACCTTGAAGGGATTAGCACACAACCACTAACACTGTAATCACAGTCATCACTGCTCTAGAACCTTGAAGGGATTAGCACACAACCGCTAACACTGTAATCACAGTCATCACTGCTCTAGAACCTTGAAGGGATTAGCACACAACCGCTAACACTGTAATCACAGTCATCACTGCTCTAGAACCTTGAAGGTATTAGCACACAACCACTAACACTGTAATCACAGTCATCACTGCTCTAGAACCTTGAAGGGATTAGCACACAACCGCTAACACTGTAATCACCATCATCACTGCTCTAGAGTTTTGGTGGGATTAGCACACAATACCTACAACTTTAAACCCCTTCATCATTGCTCTAGACCTTGGATCAATAAATACACAATCCCTGCCACTGCAAACCCTGTCTCCCCTGATCTAGAACTTTTAATGGGATTAGCGCACCATACTACCCCTGTAGAGAGGAGAATTCATGTCACTATACGCTGTAACCTCGAGGCACTGTTACTGCTTAGGATTCTTCCTTTCATCTGTGGCTGAACTCTGTTGGCATCTATAGGATATGTCTGTTTATTTCTGCTATGGGAGATCCATAGGATCAGCGTGGGCATTCATTTTATTATTGATGTATAATATTACCGTCTGGACTACTTCTTTTTGTATATAGTTGTGTGGAACGAGATGTGTTAAATAAGAACCCACTGTGCACTGGAAGTCACCACCTGCACGACGATGTGCATCCAAAGCCATTTATTCAATCCCAGGCTGGGGTTATGTTACATCTAAAATTAATCCATCGGATTAACATTAATGGGTAAAAAGTGGGGTGCAATTCATTGGGCTTTATCTCCATGGATTATGCAGTTAGAGCCCCCCAGCTCCCACTGATTCTCCCTTGAAAACATGGTAACATTGGTTTACACCTGATTGGTACATTTAATTTACTTGCAAGTCCCTAGTAAATGGTACTACCTCTAGCCAGGGCCTGTAAATTAAATGCTACTACTGGGCAGCAGCACTCGTTATGCCACTCACTAAAGTAGCCTTTTAAAACATGTCTCAGGCCTACCACTGTGTTTTAAACAAACATTTCGACCTGGAAAAATAAACCTTGCCCCAGGCCTAAATCTTCCTTTTTAATACTTGCAATGGCAGGGTGCATTGCATTTAAAAAGTAGGACATGTGTGTTTATGTTTTACATGTCCTTGAAGTGAAAAACTCCTAAATTCATTTTTCACTGAGTAGGCCTATCTTTCCAATAGTCTAACACTGGGTTACCTTATTAAAACTTAATATGTGATAACAACTTCAGTTTGTGAACGAATAGAAAAATAGTGTTTACACTCAAATGGATTTTAATTTAAACTCCTCTTTAATGAATAAGTTGAATTTAAAGTTACAATTTTGAAAGCAGCACTTTTAGGAAGTTATTCTTGCACTTTTATAGAAAGTTGGCATTTTTCTGCTCAACCCATTTGTGCCATTTGACAATTGTCATGAGTCACATGACTGTGATTGGCTCACCTATTGTGGATTGTGTATTCCTTTCAGACACTGAGGAAAGGATGTAAGGGGAAAGGGCCTTCCTGAAAGAATGGTTGGGGAGAAGCTACCCTAATTACATTTCTAAAGACCCTGCCTGCAGCACACAAAAAGGAACCGGACACCAAGCATGGCCTTGCCTTTGTCACCTTGGACAGTTTGGAGACAAGACCAGAAGATGAGGAAGAACTGACCAGAACCAGTTTTTGGGTTGGCCGAGGAACTTCCCCTCACGAAGCTGACACCAGTTTGAAAATGGGACCTTCGGAACATATCATCAGAACACTCCTGGTCGTGTGGAAGATTCAGAAGAAGGACCGCCCCGCTGCTGGAAGGACTGCCCCGCTGCTGGAAGGACTGCCCCGCTGCTGGAAGGACTGCCCCGCTGCTGGAAGGACTGCATTTCTGACTGAAGAAGGACTGGACCTGCTTGTCTGGATCACAGGCTACCCAGAGTGACTCCAAGGGTTAGTCGGCTGACCTCCTGTGTGAGCGACACCACAAGCTTCCAGAGACCTCTCTGCAATTGCCCTGCTGACCTGAACCAACTTGACCTGCCTGGACCTGCCAGAGGCTGCTGTTGGCCTCTGTCTGAAGCGAGTCCTGATTCACAATATTGGCTGGCATCTGTGGAAGCACCTCCTGCAGAAAACGTAAAGAAACAGAAGTTTTGGGCTCTTCTTGGTGGTGAAGTGATTTTTCTGCCGAGAATGGACTGCCAATGCAAAGGTTCAGCACGACTTGATCTTCACTACCACAACGACCGCCAATGAGAGACCCCTGCCAACACGAACAGTGTTCGTTGTGAGGGCTTGAGAAAGTAACTTTCTAGTGGGACTACCTCGGTCCCTGTGTCCAATCCTCACTCCAATGCTGTTGGCCTGAACTAGTAACTTTACCCCAGTCCCTCGTGACCAGATAACCGAAATTATTGCTTTATGTTTCTTGGCGCTATTACTACTAACAGCTTTAACAATTCATAACTTTCGTTCTATTTATTGGATGTATGTTGTTTTGGTACAATTTTATTTATTAAAATGTACTCTATTTTTCAAAATTGTTTTGGGATTTTATTGGTGTTGTGTTCTCACTTTTTACTGTTTGTGTGCTGCATAAATACTTTACACATCGCCTCTAAGTCAAGCCTGAATGCTTTTGTGCCAAGCTACCTGAGGGTTAAGCACCGATTAATTCAGTGATTTGTGTGGTTCACCCTGATAAGGATTGTGGTTGTTGCTTGAGTGGGGCTCTCACCCCCTCATCCCAATTTCTTACAGCTACAATAGAGTGAGACGTAGAGAGACCACAGCAGAAGGTACAACAGCACAGGACCTAGTGAGACCACAGCACAAGGTAAAACAGAGAGAGACCAGTGAGACGACAGGAAGCATAACTGAGCGAGACCTAGTGAGACCACAGGAGGAGGTACAACAGAGCCAGGCCTTGTGAGGCCTCAGGAGGAGGGTCAGCAAAGCCAGGCCTGATACCACAGGAGGGTACAACAGAGTCAGAGCTCATATGAATTTTAGGAGGCATACAACAGAGTCAGTCCTTGCGAGAGGCATGAAAGGAAAATAGAGCTAGGCCTTGTGAGACTATAGGAAGGTACAAAAGATCAAAGCCTCATGAGACCACAGGAGGGTAAAACAGGGCCATACCTTGAAAGACCAGAGAAGGGTGCACCTGAGACAAGCCTGGTCAGACTACAGGGGAGTATAACTAAGGCAGGACTTGTGATCACAGGAAAGGACAGCAAAGACAGGTCTCCAGAGACAAGAGGAGGAAACGACAGAGTGAGACCAGGGAGACCACTGCCAGACCATACAAAACCACTGAAGGGGAGAGCATAGCTAGGCCTCAAGGCCAGAGGAGGATACAAAGAGACAAGGGCGTGAGACTACAAGAGGGGTACAACGAAGTCAGGACTCGTTAGATCACAGGATGTCTACAAACATCAAGCAGATTTTACAGGAATCTTTTCTTCTCTGAACTGGCCCTCACCCTCCAAGTTTCTTTCCATATAAAACCCCAATTAAATGATCCAGAGACAAGTTCTACTGCGTGTGGCACTCAGATAATTTCTCAATTGATGAATCCCTGTTTCTAATAAAAGACCAAGCTCCAAATCTGTACCCTCTCCCTAGTTCAATCCCATCCTCTCTTTTGTTCACTGACGAGTCAAACACTCTTAAGCGCAGCAGCAGCAGATGTCTGTAGTGCTTATGGAAGTGCAACTGTGAGTCTAAAGCAAAGCTGGAATAAAAAAATAGGAGCCGGTCTCCCTCTTTGATTGAAAAACCTTGGCTAATTATTCTTAATACTTGTAACTTTTGTTCTGTGTCTCATTTACTGGCAACTGCCAGAATTAGCGAGTCCTATGTGGCAGGTAATTCTGCACTTTTCTAGAATCTAACACAGTCTTAGTTGACACATTTCGCCCAAACAGAAACACTAGAACTGTTCTTCTTGCAGTACTAGATGATCTTATAATGGCTGTGGATGTCAACACGAGACATGAAGAACTTATGTTTGTTGACGTTTTCACTAATAAATTTGAGACACTAGTGGTGCATATATGCACAGGGTCGGACCAAACACGCTCGTATGCCATGCAAAGGATATATTAAAGGCCCATAAGTATATAACTGGCAGAGGGGCGTGGCCAAGATGCCGACCGTAATGGCCGAGTAGGCTTGGAGCTCCGCCGTTGTTCCCCGGAATCTTGCCGCCAGAGTGGCGTTCGCCGCTGCATCGCGGTCAACAAAGATGTAGGAGCGGTGAGAAAGGCGACTGGCGCTGCATCGGACCCCCGGGAAGCCCACTGTCGATGCCTGCTCCAACCTTGTAAGCCCAAGAGAGGTGGGGTTTGTCCCCCGTGTGAAGCCGTGGGCTCAAGTGGTGCGGTGCTGGCAGGCGCCGCGACGAGCATGCGAGGACGCTGGGGGAGAGACCGGTGAGCCCCAGCTGAGAGGGGTGCAAGGATTTTTTAAAAGGTGAGCGGCCGCGGTGGAAATATCCTGTTCCTTCAGTTAAAGCGCAGAGAGCCTCGCAGACGCTCCCCCGGAGGCCCTGTGGTGACAGGGTCCACGGGTGAGCCTGGGGGTTGGCCATCGGGCCGGGAATCACAGCGTCCCACAGGAGCCACCCTGCTGCCTCACTGCAAACAAACCCAGGTGGGGCACCCACAAGAGATTGATTGCTGCTCTCCCACCCCCCTCTCCCACACCTCATACACAAAAGGTGGAAAGACACTGGGGCATATTGTCAGAGCTATGGCACATACACAGGCCCCGCTGCAGTAAGCCTGGTACACAGTTAGAAAGCGGCCAGTGGCACAACATAACTGCCCTTGCGCTGCGTCGTTCTGCAGCGAACACACTGTTTGGGGGTCCTGCTCAGCACCCAGGGTCTGGGCATGGTCCTGACTGACCCCAAACAATGGAAACTTTCCTTCAAGAAAGCAGGCTGTGGCGCAGAAGCGTATGGAGAGGTTGCTCAAATCGATCGCCATCAAGAACGAGGATTTGGAGGCGCGGTGGCAGCGCAATAACATACACGTAGTGGGTATACCTGAATCCACTAACACAGGGTGACTGGATGCATTCATGGAGACGCTGCTGACTGATCTTTTTGGCCGAGACTCCTTCACTTCTACCTTTGTAGTGGAACGTGCACATCGCATGCTCGGGCCACGCCCCAATCCTGCTGCCCTCCAAGACCTATAATAGCCCGGCTTCTCAATTTTAAAGACAGGGACACCGTGCTGCGGATGGCTTGTGAGAAAGGCACACTTGAGTGGCAGGGGTCCTCCATATCAATCTACCCGGACTTCACAGCGATGGTGCAAGAGGCCCGACGCAAATATGCAGGAGTCAAAGTGAACCTCCGCAAGTTAGGACTGCGCTACGAGATGCTTTACCCCGCCCGCCTTAAGGTTGATGTGGATGGCCGCTCACGCATCTTTGATTCTCCCCACGACGCTCAGGAGTTCTGCCAGGCCTACACTAAGTCGGGGCACCAGCGTGGATCCCCTTCCCTACTTCACTCACCAGACATTCAGAACTCTGGTGCTAGCGCAGACCTCTTCTCGGCCAGTTAGTGGGACAGTGTCGCCGCTCAGGATGGTTTGCTGTTTTGGATCTTGTTGACTGAACTGCTGCCGACTTGGCTCACATTTTCCTTTTACATGCCGGTGTGGCAGGGACTGCCGCACGTGGCGGACTGCATGCACCCTTACAGGTATGACTGCTCCGACAGAACCGTGGAATCAGCGTGGCGTAGCCACTCCCCTAGTGCAGATGCACTTCCTATTTTACTACTGTACTGTAGAATGTTTATTTTCTTTTTATGTTTGAATTTCACAGTAGAGGGTTTTTCACTCAAAGGTTGGTGCGAGGGATGGGTGGGGGGATATGGGTTGGTTTAAAATATTTTAGCAGAGATGCTTTTTCGATTGTCTCAATTGTAGTACAGTAACAGCTATTCAGGTCTTTACAGTGCACATATTTTGGGTATAGATAATGGTTAATACAGTGCAACCAGAAGTTAATATTACAATGATGTCCTGGAATGTAAAGGGCCTTAATAACACGCGTAAATGCAAGCAAGTATATAATTATCTACAACGGCATCAGGTGGATATTGCTTTCCTACAGGAGACGCACTAGGAGCCCTCAGCCCAGTCCACGCTGGCCGCCAATTGGGGAGCGCATAGATCTTTGCAGGATACAGTTTCTATGCCAGAGGAGTTGCAATATTCATTCACAAATGTGTCCCTTTTTGGGAGGTAGAGGTTTACAGAGATGCTGAGGGGCGATTCCTGCTGGTCAAGAGATGTTTGCTGGAGCACTCTATGCTGCTAGTTAATGTCTAATGCAAAAACAACAGTTGATGGACAGAATGCAGAACAATGTCATACATTCACCCCAGCACAGAGATCTGGGCCTAAATCCATCGTTATTTTGCTCACCATGCCATTCCAGTTTGAACCCAGCCATATGCAAATCAGTCTTGACCCTGTTCCTCATGGGAACAGTCCAGCCCGAACTGCCAGGCCAGGTCCTCCCTGGACTGGAAACAAGCATCCTAGGACCGGTTTCGGGGTTTCACCCCTCTTCAGCCAGGATAGCTTGATTCCAGTGGCATGGAGAGCACAGGACCCACGTCTGGGCATACCCGTCCCACTCGGGGTGACAAATGCAAAAACAACAGTTGATGGACAGAGGCATGGTGAGCAAAAAAACGATGGATTTAGGGGTGAATGTATGACATTGTTCTGCATTCTGTCCATCAACTGTTGTTTTTGCTAGTTAATGTCTATGCACCAAATGTTGACGATCCCGACTTTTTCAGTGCTATTCACACACAAATTGAAAACATGGGGGCGGACCAGATTTGTTTGGGTGGGGATCTTAACATACTTCTCGACCCCGACAGGGATAGCACAGCATCCACCATAGACACTAAGCCCAGAGCCAGGCACTCCCTGTCCGACATCAGAGAGACATATGGTCTGGTCGATGCATGGAGGCCCCACAGTCCTAACCAGAATGAATACACCCACTACTCTGCTCCACACAACACCTGGACGCGGCTGAATTACTGGCTCCTAACAGAAGGGGTAACGCTGTGGGTTGGTGCAGTCCGACATCTACCACGCACACTGTCAGACCACTCCCCGGTTCTGCTGCAGCTGCGGGTCCCCCGTGCTGGGGGTGTTGAAAGGCCATGGAGATTCCCTGATATGGCCTTACAAGACTGTGTTTGAATCAGAGC
Organism: Calotriton arnoldi; assembly: GCA_963921515.1. Taxonomy (NCBI): domain Eukaryota; kingdom Metazoa; phylum Chordata; class Amphibia; order Caudata; family Salamandridae; genus Calotriton; species Calotriton arnoldi. Next base: position 449,859 of record CAWUFW010012179.1, read on the forward strand.
TTTGGGATGCGATATTGGAATATTTCGTACTCAACACCGGCACCGTGACTACTAAAGCCACCCTATGGGAGGCTTTTAAAGCCTACACCAGGGGAGTGTGCATCTCAAAGAGCGCCGGGATGCTCACGGACCTACGTCGCACTTTGTCACAGCTAGAGTCGCAGTTGGCGGAGATTGACGGCAGCAACACTGCCCTATCCCACCCCCCCCAATTACAACGTCATGCAACCCTTATGGCTGAGTTTATTGAGGCAACAGAATGTGAGGCACATTATCTGGGTAAATATGCGGTAGTCAGGAGGTACGGGGAGGGGGAGAGGCCAGGCAGGACCCTAGCCAGGTTAATGCAGCAATCCCGCAAAGAGACATACATAGCCGAATTGTGCGGACAGGATGACACGCGAATAACAGGCAACGTAGGCGTACTTGAGGAGGTGCTCACTTACTATACAGATTTATATACATCCAGAGCCACAGTGGATACAACGGAATATAGGGACTATATGGATGAGATCTCCTTGGTTTGGCTCGAAAAGGGACATTGCGAATTCTTGGCTGAACCCTTCACAGAAGATGAGGTAGTTGAGGCCATCGATGCATTGGACGGCTCCTGGGCGCCGGGTCTAGATGGGTTCTCTGGTTGCTTTTATAAAAAGTTTAAAACGATCCTGGCCCCACACCTCATAGATGTGTATCAGGAGGCGATGGAGTCAGGAGAGCTCCCCCCCACACTGTGGGAGGCGGTTATTACACTCTCCCTAAGCCTGGAAAAGACCCGCTGAAATGTGGCTCGTATAGGCTGATCTCCCTATTAAATTTTGATAAGATATTAGCCAAGATACTGGCAACACGGCTTGCTCTAATTGTCGACCAAATGATCTCGCCTGCCCAGTCGGGATTTATCCCACACAAGTCGACTGCCCTGAATCTCCGCACCTTATTTGCCACCTTGCACAGAATTTCCCCTTCAGTGCCAGCGGTGGCTGTGCTGCTCGATGCGGAGAAGGCTTTCGATTCCCTCGAGTGGCCCTTTTATATGCCATGCTGGGCCGTCTTGGGATGCCGGAACGGTTCCTGATAGTCATTAAGTTATTGTATACACAACCCATAGCACGTATCCGCCTAAATGGCACGCACGCATCCTCATTTCCACTCACACGGGGAACGCGGCAGGGGTGCCCGCTTTCCCCCTTATTGTTCGCTATAGCGCTGGATCCTTTAGTACGGCACCTACAGGAGAAGTATCTCCACCGCGGTTTTCAGTTTAATACGGGTCCCCTACTCCTTACTCTATATGCAGATGACGTTATACTCTAAGTGCGGCATCCTGATGACAATCTTGCGCCACTCCTTCACGAAGTCACCAGGTATGGCGCCCTCTCAGGCCCCTGCATTAACTGGGAAAAGTGGGAGGTCTATCCGTTGACGCCGGTGCCCTGCGATAGGACGGCGGAATATCCCATGGCATGGTGTGAGTGCTCTGTCAAATACCTCGGCATCCATATTTACAGAGATGCGGACCGCATCCTGCAGCTCAACTACGGCCCGGTGGTTAAGAGACTGGGGCGTAATGTTGAACGTTGGCTAAAATTGCCACTGTCAATGGCGGGACGGATTGCCATTGTTAAAATGGTCATCCTCCCCCAATTTTTGTACTTATTTCAAAATATTCCCATCCCACTATACAACAGTTTTTTCCTTAATCTTCGATCACACCTGATCAGGCTAGAATGGGGTGGTACACAACCTCGGATAAGCTGGGACACACTGATGTTGCCGTATGAGCGGGGTGGGTTTGGGATTCCAAATTTCCGTATATACTATCTAGTGGCACAGGCAAGTTTTGCGCGACACTGGTACCATGCGGACGTCAGAATTCCGTACTTTAGGCCAGAAGCGGACCTCGCGCATCCAGCGCCACTGTGTACGCTTTTGCCAGCCGGGATGCCGCGGGATCCACAGGATATTCAAACACTCTCCACAACGAGCTGGGCCTGGTGCCGACTGCTTAATGTGACCGGGTCCCACCTTCTATACTCCTCCCTATTACCGCTGGCATGAAACTGCTGGATTCCCATCCTACAGGAGACCCTCATGAAACCCACACTCGCCAAATTTCACCTGGTTACGTTTGGAGACTTGTTCCCCAATGGTCATGTTTTCTCGCGTACCAAGGACCCCCGTTTTAGAGAGGCAACAGTGATGGACCACTTCATACTGCAAAGACTTCAGCAGGCTCTTAGGGCCAGCATCCACAATTACCCACTCGAACCCTCTGAATTTCTTCTTCTGTCAGAAGTCATTAAAGAAACGAGTGGGCTCCACCTTATGTCCCGGCTGTACAGAGCCGCCGTGTCCCTACTCACGAGCCGGGATGCCGGGGTGCGTGCAGCCTGGGAGCGGGACTTGGGCCATCCCATCTCTGACTTGCAGTGGAGCCGCTGCAGCGTGCTCACACGCTGAGTTTCACCTAATCACAGGCATAAGTTGCTACACTTCAAATTTCTTTGGTGGACACATGTGACACCAAGTAAACTACATCGCAGTGACTCAACCCGTCTGCACACGTGCTCCAGATGTCACTCCCCAGAGGCAGATTTCGCACACATGGCATGAACATGCGAGAAGATAGCAAGGTATTGGAGGGTGGTTTTTGTGGAACTTTCCCGTATGATAGAGATGGAGCTCGCATCCTCCCCGCTGTTGGCACTCATGGGGTACACGCATGACCTCCCCAAATCCAAAAGACGATTTGTCGCAATTGCACTCCTTATCGCTAAAAGGGAAGTAGCCTTAAACTGGGGTAGCAAATTCTCACCCACATTGAAAATGTGGTTACGCAGCATGATATACTGTAACACAAACAGTGACACATATGCACTGCTGCAACCACCGGCCTCCAGGCCCCTTGATATATGGCAGCCACTCCACTCGTATTTACTAACGGTGCAGGACACAGGAGACACACCACCTCCACGGCAACACACCTTTTCAAATAGATGGGGGAGCACATGCATCCATAGGGGAGTCCACGATGCGACAGTGATGTATATGTACTCTGTTGTTCCTTTGCTACTCAGGATTATTGTAGTTAATGCTCGTTTTGATGACATCTGCGTGTAAATGGACCGGATATCAACTCAACCACAGTCAATATTAAGCTGTACCGTATCTTTGTTACTATGTTTATTGTGAAAATCGTTTTTTTAAATAAATAAAAAAAGTATATAAGAGGCAATCAAAGATGATTCATAGGGTAAGCCATTTTGGGAAAGTGTCATATTGTGGAAAATGATAATTGTATTATAATAATAATGCTTAATATAGGTATGGTTCAGGTGGCATAACTAGACTGCACCTGGCTGCATTACTTAAAGTGCTTGTTTAAATGTTGTGCTTGTGCATTGTTTTCCATTCTCTTCCAGAAAATCTTCAAAATTATTCTTCAGTCACTGTATTCCTCGGTGTGTGCAAAGTATCTTTTCCCAAGCTTGCTTGGCCGAGGGGACGTGCACTGAAACAAGGTTATTGAGCTAAGCCTATATTTCATGCCTGTTGTTATAGCTGTGGAACAGTGCTTTGTAAGTTTATTCTCTTGTAAGATTTCCTTTGTGCAACTAATCATGTGGTTAATGACCAATGAGAATTGGCTTGCTATACAAGTAGCATTTTATTTCCACTTCTTTATGTAGTGTGATGCCATAAATCTTTGATGAAATGGCTTATATTCATTTCTCTCATTCTAACTAGTCTTTTTTCATTCTGTAATGATAAATGTAATATTTGAATAAGTCTACAAAACTGAGAACTAGAAACGTTTTTCATAATGGTCTAGGTTTTTTTAGTATGGATTCTGCCTTTCCTGCGAATCGACCCTCCGTAATGTCAATAAGGTTGGCAAATCAACAATATAGCGGGCACCGTTGCAGGAAAGCATGTCATTCCTGCAGTAGGAAAAACTCATTAAAGAAAATAGTGCTCACAGACTGGTAATAAAACATACTGTGTAACAACAGAAGTAAAAGGGCCAGTCCTCATGGGAGGTTCAAATAAAGACAAGGCAGTACTCAGGAGGGACTAACAAGCCTATTAACAAATCAGAAGCCAGCATTTACAAAGGACAACGACAGAAGCCAATGAAAAATATGGGCGGAGATTGGGCGGAGCTTCAAGCCCATACCTGAATACAGCTTGCCTCACAGAACAGCGCATGCGCGGCCCAGGCTCGACCTGAAAACTGCTTATGCCTGCAAAATTGGTTCTTGTTTACTTTTCATTTCAGTGCCACAATGCAACACAAGAACATCCACTAGACTTCTCTCCAGAGCTCCGAGCAAGCTGTGTGTCTCTCGGAAGTGTTGCGTGAGGTGTGCGCCAAATCCCCTCCCTGGTTGCAAGTAGTACAGGCTGACTGCAACATCCCAAAGCTGTTGAGTTCCACAGGAGAAAAGTAGGCCATGTGGCCGTGCAGTTACACTTGCGCTCAGGAATGTTATGTGATGTTAAAAACATTTCTTAAGCACATGACTGCCGCCAGAAGGGGGCTTCCTGGGGCTACTCACAGGTAAGACGACAGCCGAAGAAGGCAGGCTGGGCTAAGGAGAACAACCAGGTCTTTAGTTGCTTCCAAAAACATAAGTGGTTTTGAGTCTTTCTTAGCGAAGACGGCAAAGAGTTCCATAGGGTTGGGGCAAGGACACGAAAAGAACGTACGCCCATTCTGGCTCTTCTGTTACGGGGGAGGCCAGGTTCAAGTCTGCTGAGCGCAAGGCCCTCATAGGGGAAGAAAACTGCATCAGAGCAGCAAGACTTGGAATTTTGCTTCCCTACTAAAATCTCAAGGAGACACACGCATTCTAGATTTTAAATCTTGTTCACATATCAATGTTGGCCAGCAGTAAACAGTTTATTCGTCACACGCCGCTTGATCTTCCTTACCCTGCACCTTTTTGGGCCACAACAGCCAAACAGCCAGGCCGTACATTCCTTCTGAAACTGACTGGAACCTCAGTTCTTGAATCATTGTTGAAACCATGTGCAATCATTTTGTGTGGTCCCCCGCCATCTTCGGTTATTTCATTGAATGATCCAGAGGACGTGTACCTGTTAAGGCTTTGAGCTTTTTAGCTAAACAACAGAATACGTCATTGAGAAGTACGATGTATGATTAAGCTCTATTAATAACGAGTTAGCAAGACTAGCCAGTAAACAAGCAGCACATATCTGTATGTCACCTCATGATGAAGGTTTGAAAACTTATTTACAGGTTTAAGGATTGAAATGAGGTATGTGGAAGGATCCCTCAGGAATGGAGACACTCCACAGGAAACTGAGATGGGCTAAGATGGGAAGGTAGGCTGAGAGGGCTGGAGGCAGCCCCTCCCCCCATGGCACACAGGAATGGAGATGTGTTTGACAGACACCCTGACCAATTGTGTGACCACGATGCAATAGTTGTAAAGAAATGTCTCATTATCTTATTTCAGAAATGAAAAATGACAATGATCCGATGCCCCTGAACCATACTCCCCGTTTTCAATGATATACGACATGTGACTGATGACGCGGAGCCAGTGATGTTTATTGTTTGAATCTGTATTGTTACCAAAAGATGATAAATAAAGACCTTAACATTTTTTTTTTTTTTAAAAAGGACTGAAATGAGGCTTCAGAAGACACACAAGGAAGTCTCTGATTTGGTGCCTGGAATGAGTGGTCAGTGACCTGGGCAGAGGTTTGAGGATTGAAATGAGGCTTCTAAAGACTCAAGAGGATGCTACGGACTGGAGGGAGGTCACTGCAGACCGGAGAGAGATTTCTTAGGATTAGGAGCAGATATGAGGATTACAATGAGGTTTAAGAGAACTGGACGAGACTTCTTCTGATTGGAGGGAATTTACTAAAGAATGAGGCCTGAATATGGCTTTAATTGAATTTCAATGATGTTTGGAGGCACTGAAGGGGTGTTTTGAAGACTGTTATCATAATTAGGAAACTTTGAATGAGTTTTTGCAGAACTCTCAATTGAGGAAAACCGAAGAGGACGTTTCCAGAATGTGCTTTAGTTTTCTGTATGTTCAGGGTACTTTTCTTAGGACTTCAGCTACGTTTTAAAGATACAAATATGCTTAGTGAGGACAGCAGCTCACTTCTGTAGCAATTATTTAAGGACTCAAATGAGTATTCTGATGACTCCCAGGGATTAATGAAAATTTAAGAGAGTTTCCTGATGACGCTGGGGAGTTTTCCGAGGACTTAAGTTTTCAGGGGAATCAAAGGTATTTTCTGAGGATTTAAGGGTTTTTTGAGGATGCAAAGTGATTTTATGAGGATCTGAAAGTTTTGTAACACTTTGTGTGAGCTCAGTAGTGGCATTTACACACTGCAACAGCGAGACCTGCTTCTTACACACTGAGAGGAGAAGAATAAACCAGCCTTACCTGGTCAGTGTGCTTCTGACAGCCTGCAAAACATAGAAAAAAAACAAAGTGAAACCAGTTTCCACAGGAGATGTTAAAGTTATGGCAAGCACAGAAAGTGATATTCTAAATGAGGTCACATGACATAGCAGAAATGGGGTCACTCGACATATTGTATGATGTTCTCAACAGGGTCACATGCATGGGCATCATTTAGGAATTGCCAGGGGTCACAGCTGCGACTCCGGTCTTGCCCCTTGTAACCCCTGGTGCTGCGTGTGTGAGTGTGACCCTGGCTTCAGAGGTAGCAAAATCAGTGCCAAGAAGACAGAGGCAGCTCGCCCTTATGGGAGTTGTGCTCCATCCTAGTTTTCTGCCAATTTTTTATTACACTAATAGTGAATAATAGTTTATTAATCACTATTAGTGTAATATAAACACGGAGCACCAGGATATAGAACCAGAACTTCAATGGCAGATGTTGTGAGTAAAAAAGGTTTTTTAAATGTATGTAGTGGAGTGCTTGTAGGTCAGTGAGTGGCAGGTAGTGAGTGAGAGCCAGTAAAAGGTAGTGAGTGAGAATAAATGAGATTGAGTATTAGTGAGTATGAGTGAGTCAGAATGAGTGACAATAAGAATGAGTGCACATGAGTGAGAAAGTATGAGTGAGTAAGAGGTAGAGTGAATGTGAGAGTGAGTGTGAATGAAGGAGCTCTCTTCCAGGAAGGCCGATTATTTCGAGTCTAGGGAGTCTTACCGAACATATGTCTGAGTATGTTGACTTATACTTGAAACCTCTGGTAGTAAATTTACTTTCATATATAAGGTATACTATGGATGTGCTTAACAAACTGAAGGATGTGACTTGGGACTCTAGCATGATGTTTGTCCCCTTAAACGTGGTGAGACTTTACACCTGTATACATAATGAGTTTGGCCTGCGGGCTCTTGACCATTTTTTGTCCAGTAGGAGTGCTAGTTTAGTGGAGCACTCTAAAATGCTCACGCAGATGGCAGAACTTATCTTGACGAATATTTTCCTGTTTGACAGAGATTGGTATCACCAGATTCAGGGTACTGCGATCGGGTCCAGGTTTGCACCCTATTATGCCACCCTTTTTATCGGTTGGCTTGAGAGGGTGCATGCCTGGGCCCTGTCTGAAGGAGTTGGATAGATTACTTATATTTCTGGGGGCGCTTCATCGATGACGTCTTGATTATTTGGACTGGTACCAGAGATAGTTTGAATCAATATGTGAACTATCTAAATGAGAATATATATGATGTACGGTTCACAATGTATTGCAACCCGGACAGGATAAATTTTCTGGACGCGCGTAGGCATACTCACACTGGGCAACTTTTTAGGTCGAGCCTAGCGCAGCGCGCATGCGCTGCTCTATGGGAGGCTTCTTGTGAGCACTCAAAACTTCTCAGTGTGGGTCTGACTCCTCCCACACATTGGATTGGCCTTTGCGTGTGTCTTTCAATAATGAAAGCACGCAAATGGCCAAAGGCGGGTGCATGTCCCACCTCCTTTCCAATGTGTCACTCCCACAGCTTTTTGCTCTCGGGAGCGAGCAGCAGTGCGCAGGGTGGCAGCTGCATTCCTGGTGGGTCAGGTTACACGCAACGCGCCATGCTTTCGCTTTTGTTTGTTGTGCTTTGTTTCCTCCCACGTAGCACCGCCTAATTACTGGTATTGTTGCACTTTGCGGCTTATGTGTTCGTTTTTGGGGGCAATTTATTTTCCTTTTTTTTCCTGCTTGTGTTTATGCAAGTTTCATTTTTTTTGTTCCTCGTGCTTTTGTGGCATTTGAACGGCAGCGTGTTTTCCCTTATGTTTTTGTGGCAGCTAAAAGACATTATGCTTCTCCTTTATATTTGAATATTTATTTACATCGGAAAAGGGCAAGCTAGCGAGTGTGCACGTTTATAAGCTTTCACCCCACCTTCTCCCTCCCGACAACGCTTGCTCCATCCATAAATCATTCCCTCCCCATCACTGCTTTAAACCCCCTTTTGCCTTTGATGTCTTGCGATTCGTTGTCATCAGTGTTTCGAACTTACCAGCCCCCGGGATCTGTTCAGAGTCTCTGTGCGGACACGTTCAGAGTTGGAGCGGTTTGATGTTTTTCAGCCTAAAAAGATATTGTGCTTCTCCTTTATATTGAAATTTTTATTTACGTTGGAAAAGGGCAAGATAGCATGTGTGCGTGTTTAACCCCTTCGGTGCTCATGACGGCCGGGAGCCGTCATGAGACACGGTGGGCGTGTGCTCATGACGGCTCCCGGCCGTCATGACACATGGCCCCGGAAATCCCTCTGGTGCGGGCACCAGAGGGATTCCCTTTACACCCTAAGAGCCTCGGGAGCTGGGGAAGAGCTTCCCCAGCTCCTGAGCCCCCCCCCTGGTTTCCCTGAAATGACGATCGGCGCGCAAGTCGCGCTGACGTCATTTCAGTGAAACCGAAACTGAAATGAGCCAAGAGGCTCATTTCAGTTTCCCTTTCTACGTGCTCAGGGGGCTATCTCAGCCCCGTGAGCACGTAGAAAGACGGGAGAGGTATCGTTGGAAAGGGGAGAATCTCCCCTTTCCAATGGTACCCCACCCCAGTGGATCCCTGCTTGGGGATCGCCCCAGGAGGGCGATCCCCAAGCAGGGATCCACCCACTAGACACCAGGGAGGGTGGAGCGGCCCCTTGGGCAAGGGCCTTTGCTCCCCCCAATTAAATTTGGCACAATTTAGTCTTTTTGCCCCCCCGGGGGGCAAAAAGCCCACTAGACACCAGGGATTTTTTTTTGCATATAAAAATAAGGGTGGGGGCTGCCCAAAACGGGCATGCCCATGCCCCCACCCCGTAAACATTACAGCCTTTCTGCCCCCCCCCGGGGGGCAGATGGGGCATTGGCCCCTAATCTGCCCCTTCGGGGGGGCAGAAAGCCCACTTGACGCCAGGGATTTTTTCTTGCGCAATTTTTTTTTTTAGGGTGGGGGCTGCCCGAAACGGGCACGCCAATGTCCCCACCCCCCCGCCACCATTACAGCCTTTCTGCCCCCTCCTGGGGGGCAGATGGGGCAGTAGCCCCCAATCTGCCCCCCGGGGGGGCAGAAAGCCCACTAAATGCCAGGGATTTTTTTTTGCGCAATTTTTTTTAGGGTGGGGGCTGCCCCCCCCACAAAAATGACAGTCTTTCTGCCCCCTCCCCCGGGGGGGGGGGGGCAGAAAGCCCACTAGAAACCAGGGATTTTTTTGTTTTATTCGTGTAGGGGTAGGGGCTGCCCAAAATGGGCATGACAATACCCCCACCCCACCCCCAGAGAAATTCCAGTCTTTCTGCCCCCCGGGAGGGCAGATGGGGGCAGTGGCCCCTGATCTGCCCCCTGGGGGGGCAGAAGGCCCAGTAGGCGCCAGCGATTACGCGGGCTTTTTTTATGCGTGGGGGTGGGGGCTGCCCAAAATGGTCATACCAATGCCCCCATCCCCACAAAAATAGCCTAAGTCTTTCTGCCCCCTTGGGGGCATATCGAGCGAACCCCCTCCCCGATTCCCCCAGGGCGGCAGAAAGCCCACTAGGCTCCGACTTTTTTTTAGCAATGTGCCTACCTGTGGATTTTGGGCCCTAGCGCAGCTGGCACGTAGGGAAACCTAGCAAACCTGTACATTTTTTTAAACTAGACACCAAGGGGAATCCAGGATGGGGTGACTTGTCTGGCTCTCACCAGGTTCTGCTACCCAGAATCCCTTGCAAACCTCAAACTTTGTAAAAAAAAAAAAAAAAAACACATTTTCCTCACAATTCTGTTGTGGGAAAGTTCTGGAATCTGTGTGGATCCACAAATTTCCTTTTACACAGCATTCCCCCAGGTCTCCCGATAACAAGCATTTGCAATGCAATAGGTCTCGCAACTGCGAGTTTTGGAGCTATTGGCATTGTAAATGGTATTGTAAATGACAATGCCTTTAATTTATGTTGTACAAACCAAAACATAAATAAAAGGCATTGTCATTTACAATGCCAATAGTTTAAACTTGCGTAAATGCGAGACCTATTGCATTGCAAATGCTTGTTTCAGGAGGATTCCTCCTCACAGGCCCCTTGGAAGAGGCAGCCTGTCAAGCTCTGGGTACTGCGCAAGGCACGTGAGCACAGGAGACAACTGTGCTGGGAGGAAGAGCGTTTCCGATGTGTTTGAGCACACAGACCCGAGGTGCCCACTGTAGTGTGGAGTCTTGTGACCACGAGAAGGCAGTTCACAAAAACAAGTCATAAACTGTAATGCGACGCTGGAACGAAAGACTAGTGTCTGTAGAGTTTTCTCTTGTGCCACTGTGCAGAGGTTGCTGCTGCCGTCTTCCATCGTTGCCTCAGCAGAACCAGTCCGTGAATAAAAAAATCAAGCGCTATGAAGCGGCCAATGCTTCACAGTTGGGAGGGTGCGAATAAAACGTCAGGAGTGCGTGTGGGAGGGGGACAAACTGGCACAGGGAAGAAACAAAACAGGATTTGGGTGAGTGGGGACAAAGTAAACAAAAAAAGCCATATATTGCCTCCAGATCGCCTTAAATAAATGGGTGAGCAGTTATTTAAAGAAGAACCAGTTGGACAAAAAATATACATAAACACACTAACAAATTGAATTTCTGGAAATGCAGAGCAGGAGTCATGAATGAATGGCATCTTATTCCCAAACTTAATTAGCAAGTATTTGTTTGCTTTGAAAGGGGAGGGGTTCGTGAGCCTGTTGTTTTTGTTTTCCCTGAGACACTGAACTGGCCAGCCTTTCATGAAGGAAGCAGAGTGTACAAACAGGACGGTGCGACTCAGCTCGATGGAAAACTGTGGGCTCATGAAGGTGCCTGGTGAGTTGGTGGTGGCACCTACCAGGAGACTGAGTAAACGCTATGTCCCCGGCAGCAAGAGGTTTTATCGACATTAGTATGCCCGATTGAATGACCATTTATTTACTGTAGAAGTTTGCCTGCTTGGGATGCTAAAGGTGTAGGCACAGCATAAGAGGCTGTTCCAAAATGAGGTTTTTTATGGTGAAATCTGCAGATTATGCAGCAGATGATGGATTATGTGGCAAATGTGGAAAATCCATAATTATGTGGGAAACGCAGTGGCCGCAAAACCGCATCATGCCAGTGGCCCAGGTTAAGGGTTAAACAATGGTCCAGCACTAAAGGTGGTAGAATTTGTTTCATTAATCATCACTATATTTTTGTATTCCACTCTGAAAACCCACTACTTTTATGTCCTTTTTTTCCTATCGTCTTAATTTTTTAACGATACTTTTTGTTTTTACATACAATCTACGGAAGCAGCACCACGTGCCGTTCGAACCCTGTTGGATACACAGGAAGTGACATCAATGACCTTTGGGCCAGAGAATGTGCCATTTTAACTTAAGATCACGCAATTTTTTTTGGGGGGGTGAGTTTTATATAGTTGGAACTCGACCCGAAGGTATCCGAGCGCTTTACATGAGCACCAGTTGTGTTCCAGACGGATACATTCGTTTTGTTAGCCACGGAAGGTTGAATGATTTGCGCAGAATCACATGACGTTGAGCGTCCCTGCCGAGACTCAACCCTGTTCCCCAGCTTCGAAGTCGACCGCTCTAGCCGTTAGGCCACATCCTCTCCTTAAAATCAAAAAGTTACGCAAAGTAGCAAATATTAAAGACATTATGACCATCAAACCCCTAACTTAGACTGATTACGTGAGCAGGGTGGCAAAACAGGCACCAGAAATGGCAAACAGCTACACAGGAGTTGTTCGTCCCCATCCAGCCCCCAAAGATGCCCTGGGTGCGCCAGTACCGGACAGAGGGATTCGACCTTCCGGAGTATAGCAACCTATCTCTCGGCCTCGCCTTAGGTTTGAAGCCATATTTCGAAAGAATCTGTTTCTTGTGATCCTTTATTACAATCAGACGCTGCCATCCTGAGAACAAACTGCAAGCAAATTGTTTCTTATCGGGGACCTTTGAAATGCGCATATTACTGGTTTGTTTTTCATTGGATTGGGCAAGGAGCTGCTTGTTTTGACACCGCGTTAAATGATTTGTGATGTTTACCCAGAGGTCGAAGGGCAATAAAAAAAAGGTGGCGGGACAGTGATGCAGCGCGGAGGTGTTCAGGCAGGGAAGGGGGTCGGTTGGTCTAAGGAGATAAAATTTTAGGTGCTTCTCAGCTCACCAGGAGCACACATGGAGCAGCGTTAAAGGATTGATCACCATTGTAACAGAAAAGGACAGGCTTAGTCTGGAAAAATGCAAAGTATGGGAGCTGTGCAAATGGCTGTAAAAAGCAGTGGACATTAGTTCCCGCTCACTTCGACATCTAATGTTTGTTCTTCTGCAAATCATTCTGGTATTGGGGCCCGGTGGTACAAGGAGGTGGAACTGTAGGTGGTCTTGTGCGTGAGAAGGGTGGGACAGACATAGCTTGGATGCATTTATGATGAGTGGTGTGAATGTGGGTGCGTGAGTACATGTGCAGGCACATTAAGTGAAGTCACACCCCTCACAGACGAGCTTCCACAGCAGCGTTTGGAGGAAAACAGGAAGCGGCTGGGGGATTTTAGGAAGCGGTTCGGGTAGGCAGAAATCGCTGAAGGACATAGCGGCACGTAGTTAGGAGGACATTGGATTTTACACGGAGCAGTGAGAGATTAGGGCTGGGGTTGGCAGGAAGCGCTGCGGTTTGGAAGTTGGAAACCGAATACGCAGCACGTGAGCAGAAACATTTAGGCGCTCGTCTGAAAAATATTGAATTGAGGGGCTATTGAGGTAGCAACACATACACTCGTGAAAACACAGGGCAGACTGCAAAGAGGTGAGGGGTATGACCGTATGCTGGTAAGAGATACAGTGCAGATAGGCACCGCAAAGTAATGGGGGCATGGCAGGCTGGTAATAAAGTAGATGCCAATATGCAGGCAGACTCGGAGTGAAGGGAAAAGTGCAGAGCAAGCTGGCGATGCTGAGGAAAGGAGCAGCGGCGGGAAATAGATTCAGGACAGAGCCCAGGGCAAACACTGAATGACAAGGTCGGGCAGTTTGGCAGTGCAGAGAATGAGGAGCAGGGCAGGCAGACGGGTTAGAGGATAAGTTGCGGGCCGACTGACAGCACTGAGGATAAGCTGCAGAACGGACAGACAGCGCAGAGAATGAGTTACAAGACAGGCTGACTGTCCTCCATGTGACCCTGTGCGCCTCTGAGCTCCGTGCCTGCTTCACAGCTGTCGTGAAGACTTTTCTTATCTGCTTGTTAAATAAACAAGCAGATAAGAAAAGTCTTCACGACAGCCGTGAAGCAGGCGAGCCAGTCCACCAAAAAGCAAAAGGGAGGCAACGAAAAACCCTCCTTTCCAATGGGAAGTCAGCGTTTACCATAAACGCTGACGCTACCCAATGGAAATGAGGGGCGGGGCTCGAGTCCCCTTCTCGAAACAGACTTGTTTACTATAGCTCTCGCAGGCGAGGAGCGCATGCGCGCTCCAACGCCAGGCGAGACCTAAAAATGGTGCCTCACTCGTGTGGGAGGCCCAAGTACCCGCGACAGGCAAGGGCCCAAAACGTATTGAGGCGACATCAAAATTGCCTATCACAAAACGGGAAACAGCGTTTATAACGCTGTCAACACCACGCGGGTAGGTAACAACGCGGACGTTACATCGTCCGCGTTGTTACCACGCATGGCATTACATCGCAAGTCGTTTCTACGACTTGCGCTAGATGGCGCGCAACACCAAGGAATGTGTTGGATTTTAAATCCAACACATTCCTTACTGTTGCGCTAACTGGAGTAGGAGTAGTAATTTATACTATTCCTAAGTCCAGCGCGCCATCTAGTGCAAGTCGTAGAAACGACTTGCGATGTAAAACCATGCGTGGTAACAACGCGGACGATGTAACATCCGCGTTGTAACCTTCTGCGTGGGATTGTATGTCGTAGTAACGTCATACATTCTCACAAAACTACCTGATTTTGCAAGGGGGGGTCACCTGGGTTTTTGGCCCCGTGCTCAGCGGCCAGCTAGGGAAACCTACCAAACCCACACATTTCTGTAAACTAGACACCCGGGGGATTCCAGGGAGGTATGGCTTGCGTGGATCCCCAACGTTTCCTTACCCAGAATCCCCTGCAAACCTCAATTTTAGCTGAAAAAAATCACTTTTTTCACACATTTTTGTGTGGGAAAGTTGTGGCGTCACTGGGCTGACACAAATTTCCTAACACCCAGCGTTCCCCCAGGTCTCCCGATAAAAATGGTGCCTCACTCGTGTGGGAGGCCCAAGTACCCGCGACAGGCTAGGGCCCAAAACGTATTGAGGCAACATCAAAATTGCCCATCACAAAAATGTTTTGGGCCCTTGCCTGTCGCGGGTACTTGGGCCTCCCACACGAGTGAGGCACCATTTTTATCGGGAGACCTGGGGGAACGCTGGGTGGTAGGAAATTTGTGTCAGCCCGGTGATGCCACAACTTTACCACACAAAAATGTGTGAAAGAAGTGATTTTTTTCAGCTAAAATTGAGGTTTGCATGGGATTCTGGGTAAGGAAACGTTGGGGAGCCACGCAAGCCATACCTCCCTGGAATCCCCGGTTGTCTAGTTTTTAAAAATGTATAGGTTTGCTAGGTTTCCCTAGGTGCCGGCAGAGCTAGGGTTCAAAAACTACAGCCAGGCACTTTGCCAAAAAAGGGTCATTTTTCACTGTGAAATTGTGGTGTGTCCACGTTGTGTTTTGCGCCGTTTCATGTCGCGGGCACTAGGTCTACCAACGCAAGTGAGGTACCATTTTTCTCGGAAGACTTTGGGGAACGCGGGTGGGTGGAAATTTGTGGATCCACGCAGATTCCAGAACTTTCCACCACAGAAATGCGAGGAAAATGTGGTTTGACAATTTTTTAGGTTTGCAAGGGATTCTGGGTAACAGAACCTGGTGGGAGCCAGTAAAGTCACCCCATCCTGGATTCCCCTGGGTGTCTAGTTTTCAAAAATGTATAGGTTTGCTAGGTTTCCCTAGGTGCCGGCAGAGCTAGGGTTCAAAAACTACAGCTAGGCACTTTGCAAAAAAAGGGTAATTTTTCATTGTGAAAATGTGGTGTGTTCACGTTGCGTTTTGAGCAGTTTCCTGTCGTGGGCACTATGCCTACCCACACAAGTGAGGTACCATTTTTATCGGGAGACTTAGGGTAATTCAGATTTGTAAAGCAACTGTTATTACCTATTGACTTTCGATGCATTTCTGCCTTCCAAATGAAAGACAATGTGTAAAAAGAAGTAATTTTGAAAATGATCGATAACTCTCATGCTAGTATGAGTATTCCCAATTTCGGAAATGTGCAAATATCTACTGTTTCTAAACTCTATATTTTGTTCCCATTTCAGAAATACATAGGTGTCTTTCATACCGATTTTTCCATGTATATATTTTCCCAGAATAATTGCTATATACCCGGTACATAATAAAAAACCATTGCAAGTCGCTGCTCAGTTTTTGGCTCTGGGTTCGTCGGGTTCTTGGTGAACCTACAAGTCCTATATATCCCCACAACCAGTAAGGTCCAGTGGATGTAACGGTATATTGCTTTCAAAGAGCTGTCATAATTTTTTTTTTTTTTTTAATTTATTTTATTATTATGCAAGTTCTTTTTGACATACATAGCAGTACGCCTACAACCCTGGGGCCGGCTGTGCTGGTACATAACGTTACTGCTCAACGCAACGCTTCCCACATCCCGGGGGCCGGTCAGCGCTTTGCTTACCCTTAACATTGTCGCTCTGGTAACGAAGCATTTGCACCATGCGTCAAAAATGTTGTATACAGTTCCAAAACACTTTTAATATACAAGAATGAAAATTTAAACAAAAAGAAAAACAAACAAACAGTGAGGTGTCACATCAGCCATTTGCACCTAAACATCGGATCTTGTGTTCTAGCTCGACTGTGAGGTACTAACACTGTAACCAATTCCCTCAAGTACCCTCCTGTTTTCCTCTTTGATCTCCACCTACGTGCGCTTTCCGTTCCGGTCCCCCAGCTTAAACTGGACACAGCGAAGTCCTCCGCCCGGGAGGCCCACCCCGCCCCTCAGGGCCTGCATTCACCTCTTATCGCACTAAGGTGCTAGCGCCCACCTCTGCGCCTGCCTCTGCTTCTACTGTCGCGCCCCCCCTCCCGCCCTTCAGATACGTGGTATATAGACCCCAAAAATTCTTAGGTCTGCTCCGCGGCGGTAGCAGGTCGCTATAAGTTTCTGATTGTGTGCAGCAGTAAAGGATGTCTCGCGACCATTGCGGGATCGTGGGTAAAGGTCGCCGCAGCCAGCACATCGCTACTCTACGTTTCGCCATCAACAGTCCCATATCTACCAGTCTGCGAGCAGCTTTCGGCAATTTCCTAGAATAGCCCAGAAGCGCCACCAACGGGTCTGGGGGGATCTCCAGCTCCGTAATGGTACTCATCTCTCGGAATATATTCTCCCAGAATTTAAAAATACCAGGGCAATCCCACGCTTGATGTATAAAGTCCGCCGTAGGGTAGCGACATCTTTCGCATGCTGCATCCTCTCGCAGGCCATACCTATGTAATCTCTCCGGTGTGTAATACACTCTGTTAATATTTTTAAAATGTATCAGTCTATGTTTGCCATGCAGAGAGATGCGCTTCGTGTTGGCGCAGCAATATGACCACATGTCGTCGTCAATAGCCATGTCCAAGTCTCTCTGCCAGTCTAATCTTGCTTTGGTGTAGTGGTTGGCTCTCTGGGACATAGCCATCTTATATAAATTGGATACTAACTTGCGTGGGGATTTCGTTTTGATGAGATACGATAGTTCTCGGATCTCAGGTGGTTCGTCCAGGTCATCCCCTAGTTGCTGTCTCAGTGCGCTGTACACTCTGTGATACTGAAAGCGCTGAAGGGGGGTAGTAGTTACCGCAGTGGCTGCAACTGCATTCCACGGTTTAGCAACTCCTTCCGAGAAGAGATCTCCTATTTTGTGGATGCCCAGCGCACGAAGCGCCTGTACCACCCCTCTGTCCCTGCAGGGTGCCAACCAAGCCGCCCATTAAGTAGGCGTTTCCGGGGAGTACAGTAGTGCCCCCGTCGTTTGCTGCAATATGCAGTGCCATGCGTGCCTTGTCGAGTTAAGGGAGTCTAAAATGCCGGTCCTACGGTCAACGGTTTCAAAGATGACTGCCGGTAGAAGGAGAGGATCTGCGAACAACTTCTCCAGCTTAAGATGTGGTATATTCTCCGCACCATGTATCCAGCTGTGTGCCTGCGCCCCCTGTGCCACCCTATAATATAGTTCTAGGTCGGGTGCTCCCAGTCCCCCCAGATGGTAAGGTAGCGTGAGAGTCCGCCATTGTACACGGGCCTGCTTGCCCGCCCACGCCAGCCTCACCAGCGCTTTTTTAAGTCTGGCGAAAAAGGAGCGCGGAAGCACTATCGGTATGTTTGCGAACAGAAATAGGAATCTAGGTAACACTACCATCTTCATTATAGATACCCTGCCTATTAGTGATAGTGGGAGCCCGATCCACGTTTCGACGTCGTCTTCCAGTTGGTCTACTGCTGTCCCGTAATTTTCTCTAAAAACTATTTCCGGATCAGTGTGCAACTTGATGCCAAGATATCTAACCGAGTCTTCTGACCACTGCAGCGGAAACTCCATCGTGAATGGGGAAGTGGACTGAGTGAGGGGGAAAGCTATGGACTTAGCCCAATTAACCTTTAACCCTGAAAGTGCCCCAAAGTGTACCACCTCTCGCAAGACCGGGGCTAGATTGTTCTCGGGGTCTCTCACGTATATCAGGGTGTCGTCTGCGTACGTGGAGACAATAATTTCGCAGGTGGGAAATCTGACTCTCCTGTGGCTGTGATATTCCCTGAGTGCGCACGCCAGTGGTTCCGCGATCAATGCATATAGCGTTGGCGATAAAGGGCAGCCCTGGCGTGTCCCCCTTGTGATGGGAATTACATCTGTAACCAGATTCCCGAGCCGAATTCGCGCGTTAGGAGCGTTATATAACACCCCGATCATTTGCAGAAAGTCAGGGCCCAGTCCCATTCTGGTCAACACCTGTCGCATAAAGGGTCACTCCACCGAATCAAAAGCTTTCTCCATGTCCAGGAAGATTGCAATTGCTTTTGTGTCCTGCCTGACATGTTGCATTGTACCAAAGATCGTGCGCAAATTATACGTGAGGTTTCTATCTGGGACAAACCCGGCCTGTTCTGGGGCTACTAGTTCAGGGGTCAGAAGGGCCAGCCGCGTAGCTAATATTTTCGCAAACAGTTTATTGTCTACGTTCAGCAAGGAAAGCGGACGGTACGATCCACATTCCTCCGGGTCCTTACCTGGCTTGGGGATAGCCACCAATATGGCTTCTCTCATTGTTTGTGGCATTTGTCCGGTGACACACATATCTTCAAACAGTTCCTTTATATGCAGGAGGTCTATAAAAGTCTTATAAAAATTCACTGTAAGTCCGTCGGTCCCTGGGGCACTGTTTACCTTCATTCCTGCCAGGGCCTCTAGTATCTCGTCTTTTTCTATGGGTAGAGAAAGAAACTCCCTAAGTGTGTCCGATAAAAAGGGTAACTTAATGTGCTCCAGGTACGTTAGTATTTCCTCATCCATACCCGTCGAGTGCGAAGCATAGAGGCCAGAGTAGTATTGTTTAAACCTATTAGCAATGTCTGCCTCCTCAGTAAGCAAGTCCCCCTCTTCTGAACGAATCGCGGTCACAGCCGTCCTACCTCGTCTGGCTTTCAGTATGTTAGCTAGCACTGCTCCCGGTCTATCTCCCTCCCCATACGCGCGCGCTGTGGCATATTTTCCCAAGTGCTGCACCTCGTTATCGGCTACCTCATGATATTCCTCTAGCAGAGTCCTCATTGCCTCTGCGGGTTCCCCGTCTGCACCTACTTGCTGGCTGGTCTCCAGAGCACCCAGTTTTTGCTCCAGAGTCGATAGTCGCTGTCTGATGTCCCGGAGTACCCCGGAGTGCTTAGACATGGCCACCCCCCGAATGTACACCTTAAACGCCTCCCATACAATCTGAAAATCGTCCACTGACCCTATATTTGTATCAAAAAATGTTTCTATCGCCTCTGCGATCGCTCCTTTAAACAATGGGTCCAACCGAGAGTAGGGGGGGGAAGCGCCATGTGAACGGGGGAATAGTCTTCCTCGGGTGGGCAAGATCAACAAGATCGGGGAGTGATCCGACAGAGTACGCGGTAGGACCCGACAAGTGGATATCTGTGACATGAGGGGGGATGAGACTAACCAATAATCGATACGTGTATGTAGGTTGTAGTAAGCGGAGTAGTGTGTAAAACCACCCTCCACAGGGTGAAGTTCTCTCCATACATCTAAAAGGTCCCCGCTGATCATTGCCCTTTCTACTGCTCTTGCTGCCGCTGCCGGCTTTCTTGGCGGCCCTCCCGACCTATCTAAGCTCAGGTTCCTGACCAGGTTGAGGTCACCACCCCATAGCATACGTGCCGCCCCGTGTCTGTGCACTGTGGTGACTAGTGTGCTGAAGAACTCAGGGCAGTCATAGTTGGGGCCGTACACGTTGACCAATAACAACTCTAGTCCCCTACCCTGACAGCGGGAAATCACAAACCTACCGCCTGTGTCTGCCGTTAGTAGTTGTAGCTTATAGTCGGATCTGGGGTTTGCCCATGTCATAACTCCCCGTGCATGAGTCGTGAAACCTGCTGCATTGACATTCCCCACAATTCCTCTGGAACGCATCATTGGGCTCTGTATTGGGAGGTGCGTCTCCTGGAGTAAGGCAATGTCTACTTTGTGTCTGGTAAGGTAGTTCAACACCTTGCGCAGCTTGCGGTGGTCATGGAGGCCCCTCACATTCCACGTTAATGCTCTGAGGGATTCCAGTGGTCCCTGTACGGCATCCTCTCTAGTCGTTAACATACTGTCTGTCGCGTGCAACATAGTGTTGAATATCCTGCGTATGAATTGTGTGCAGTGCAATGTCCGACATTAATGTTGACCTCACTAACTCCCAACAACAACAAAAAAGGGGAAACCTGACCCGTCCCATCCCCTTCACCCCCCCCCCCACTGCGAACCACCCCCAACTCGGTCGCGTTGCATCCCGTGTAGGGACTTCCCACACCTCCCGCCACCCACCCCCAACTTCGTTATCTGTAGCGGTGGTTATCACTTGCGGGCGGAGGTCGCTAGGTGCACTACTTCCAATTCTATGCAAGTTTGTCCCCTTCCTCGACCTCCCGGCACAGCCCCCCCAGCATCTCCCCCACCACCGATCCACCGTCCATTGCAACACGTGTCAGCGTATGATTCCGCAGCCCAGTGTCGCCTATCTGCCAATCTCAAGCCTCCCGGCGGGCGCTCCCCATGCCCCTTGCTTTCGCTATGCGCTAAACTTCCGCACACATTCTAACCACTGTATACCCATTAACAGAATGCGGTTTACAATAAGACCTGCATAGTGGTTTAACTGTGAACGTCCGCCTCCGCACAGCCTTATATTCACATTTTCAGCAGTCTACCCGTCTTCTTCCCGCCCCCGCCCACTCCCCCCCCGGCACCCAGAATACTTATCGAGTGTACGCCACTGCGTCAGTCTCAGTCCTGTTCCTCCAGTGATCCCCCAGTTGCCTCATCCTGAAGCTGCCGCTCCGGGCTTTGTCTCTGCTCCCTATACCAGTCCTTAAGCGCCTTCTGTAGAGCCTTCGGGTCTATGAAGATGTGCGATCTTCCTTGCCTGTTCACCCGTAGCTTGGCCGGGTATAGCATTGCATAGTCTAACCCCAACTCTCGCAACTGCCTCTTCATTGGAACAAATTGTCTACGTGCCTCCTGTACTCTAGCAGTGAAATCCGGGTAGATTGAAATGGACGATCCCTCGTACGGCAGCGATTGTTTTTCCCTCGCCACTCGGAGTGCTGCGTCTCTATCCAGGTAGTTCAATAATTTTGCGATAATTGGGCGTGGCGGGGCGCCCGGCTGGGGTCGAGGACCCAAGGACGGTGGGCTCTTTCCACCACAAACATGTTCGAAAACACCTCCGCCCCTAGCAGGTCGGTCAGCAGCTTCTCCACAAACCATTCCATGTTTCCGGTTTGGGTCGTCTCCGGCAGGCCCGTGATGCGCAAGTTGCAGCGTCGCGAGCGGGCTTCGAGGTCCTCCGTTTTATCCTGCAGCACTTGCATGATCCTGCCAAGTTTTTTGTGATCTGTGTCCAACGTCGTCTGCGCTTCTTCTACTTCCATAAGCCGTCGGTCGGACATGTCGAGCCTCTCCGCATGCTTGTCCAGCCGCTCCCCCATTCTATCCATCCTGTACGATAGGGCATCAATTTTCGCACCCAGTGATGAGATACCGCTTTGCAACCCCTTTTCCATTGATAGTAGCAAACTTCGTATATCTTGACCGTCTTCCGTCGGGGGTGTGATTCGAGTTTCCTCCCCCACAGCAGGGTCGTGGGACTTGGAGCGTTTCTGCTCAAAGGTCAGCTTGGTCTGCGACCTATCCGTTTTGCCCATCGTCTTTTCTGTTGTAGCGCAGTTATGCAGAGGTCGTTTCTCTAGTTCCCCCCCGTGGCCCTCAGATTGGCACATTCTTAATTTTGTTGTTAAAACAATGAATGGTTTGAAATAAAAAAAATCTACAAAAGCAAGAACTTAGTAGGTGTGTTATTTTTCAGACTAGGATACAGTAAATGGCGACAAGTTGAAGGCGTCATTTAGAGCCCCTAAGTGAGAGCCCCGAGCTTGGAAACGAGATGCAGACGTACCAAGCCTCTGCCCCTACCCAACTTGGAATGTAACCAATCAGAGACCAAATGGGGGTTTCACCCTATCCAGAGGGTGCGGGCTGTAGTGTCCTGCTGGACACGTTCTAGTGTCTCAGCAGACACCGAGTTAGTAGCCACTCCCCTATGGGAGTGGACACACTTGCACCCCCACACGCATCGCTCACAGGCATCACGAGTGACGTGAGCCTGCCAATAAAAAGGCCCGGGTGCACGTGGCCAGTTCCAGTAACCATATTCACTGCGTCTGTGTCCTCCTTTGTAATCATGTGGGCCTAGGGCCCACGACACCACATTGGCGACGAGCGGGTCTGACCCTGCGTGTCAGCTGGCAGTTGTTTTGCTGTTCGTTGTGGGGGTAGAAGTGTAACTGATAATATGAGGCACCCCCACACCTGCTGCGAACACAACGGAGTCTCCATGCCCCCGGCAGCAACTCGCCGTACTGTCCGGCCCTGAGAGGAAAGAAGAAGCGACAGACGGTGAAGGGCGGCGCATCTACGGTGTTGAACTTCACTCAAAAGGTGAGCGCACCCCATCCGCGTGGGCGACAACACTGTACTGATCCCCAGGTAGCCAGAACACCCAGAAGAGGTGCCACGCATAAGGAGTGCCCCTACGACTTTGCTTGCGACAACCGCTGTGGAGGTACGTTATCTCACTGCCGGCGGTGCGCCATGTGGTGCAAGAAAAGTTACAATGGCCTGGTGAGTGACGCTGCGGTAGCCGTACAACTTAACAAGATTGAGCATTGAGGGACTCCACACGGCATCCCCAGTCATGCAACCTTCGTTCGCCCAAGAAAGAACACGCCCCTCCTGTACCTCCCTACTGACACGGACACTGGTCTGCGCTTCATCATAGCCCCAATCGCAGTCCTTGGTGAGGGACGTACCGACAGGGCACGGGCATTCAACTGCGACACCCCGCCAGCAAGGGTGAGAACAGAGGTTGTGACACTTTACACAGGACAAAACCTTGCACCGGCAGCTCCAGCACCTGCTGCACCATTGTTAAACTGCTTTCAACACCACAGATACAGCCCCTCATGGCACGAGAACCATCGCACAGCCAACACTCACCTCCGCACCAGCCTGCTCGCCTGAGAGCTGCATCGCCCGCATTTGTATAACGCTGCTGCGGCATGTAAAGAGTGACTGCAGCACCACCCAGTGGTCACGAGTGGTACCGCATCTAAAGGAAGAACGCGGTTTTCAAAACAAATAGGCCCAATTGAAACGGACACTGGCACAATCATTCTACGGCCCCACAATTATCGAGAATGAAGCAACCCCAACGGGGCTCCCACGTTTGAAGGAGATGAGTTGCCCTGCATGAGGAAGAGCCGGTCACGCCTAGCAAACAGTGAAGCACACAAGGGACTGTGAACAACTAAGCACATTAATGAAGCCCCCTTGCGCTCACACATACTGCCTCGGTGCACAACCAGCAAGTGAGACCAGTAAGGTACCAGGCTTGTGTCTCCGCCCAAATTTCATGCAAGCAAGTGCCATAAACTGGTCCCTGTCCGCAAGCACACCAGCTATAACAAAGTGCTGCACCCTTACTCCACACCTGGCCAATGTGTGAGTTGATGGGAGAAGTCTTCCCCCACGACAAAGACAGTCAGCAACGGGGAGAAAGAAAGCATCATGCGCCTCCTGGTTGCAGGTGGCCACCACTGCAGAATAAGTACATTCAAGGCAGGGAAGCCAAGGGCAGCCAAAGCAACTAAGTCCAAGAAAAGGCAGTATCTAAAAGGAAAACCGGACAGGTCCAGAGAGAATGCTGCACCATTCTCCCTCACCAGACTTGCAGCACCAAAAATAGTTTCACAGCAGCGCAACGGACGCCAAAATAAAAACACGAAAAAAGGGTGAGGAGAGCGCCGTGCACACCCCCTAGCAATTGTCTGCCACCTCAGCAAGGAAGACAAGAAGGCATACAGGGAGCCAGCAAAGGGCCCCCTTCAAGGGACAATGCCAAGAAGGCATAGAGACTATGCACCACTGCATGAAAGGAGCAGCACCAGATGGCCGATCAGCATCGCAGGACCACGGGTGGCCTATCAAGGAGGATGCCACACGAAGAACCAACCCTGCCAAGTAGGCACGAATAAGACAGGACCCAGCCCCTCGACAGCGCAGCATTGAAGGGCAGGCACTGTGCCCTCAAGCGAAGAAGAGGCGGAAGGGAAGTTGCCTGCCGTCTCGGAAGCGAAGCACCAAGGAGATCCCAGTGGAGGATCCCTGTAAGGCCCAAACTCAAGAAGGAGACATCTCCACAAAGAAGCATTGCTGAACACAGCACAGAGAGCAACCACATCTCTACTGCACCAACGAAGCCCCGCAGTGGGCCGAAGACCACACAGAGTGTCCTCCCTCGCACTGCCTCAAGACGGAGTCGGCAGTGACCCACGACAGGCAAGAGAGGAGTTGCACACCCCACGTGGCAGGCCGCCACAGCGACAGGCGCTCCGACAACATGGCGACACGTGACCGGACGTCATGTCGCACAGCAAGCAAGGAGCACGTCACACGAAGTGACCAGTCCTGACAAGCACGCCGGAACAAAGGCAGAAGCAGGCGCCACGACAGCACCGCCTCGAGGTCCCAGCACAACACCCTCGAGAAAAGAAGTGACAGCCCTGCAACACCCTCGAGAAAAGAAGAGTGACAGCCATGTCACACAAAAGGGAAGAAGAGAGTGACAGTCATGTCACACCAAAGGGAAGAAGAGTGACAGCCCTGTCACACCGAAAACTGGACGAACACAGGTGTGGTGAAAAGACCAACAGGAGGAGAAGACCGAGGACTCACACAGCAAGCCAAGAGCACACCCAGACACACCAGACAGCCGCCAAGGCGGACCGACGTCCCTGGACACAGCCTCACGGGAGAACCGAGCACAAGCCGCAGCCAGCACAATCCGCGTCTCTCCCCAACACTTCCCCAGGCGACCGTCCATCCCAGAGTGTCGGCAGTCCAAGTCAACGGCATCCCTGCTCCAGGCCGCAGATGCCGTGGGTGGAGATCAGCACCGAGTGTCCCTCTTCACACCACCTCAAGATGGTCAATCTCAGCACGACGGAGACTCCTGGCTGCTAAGTCCCTCCTCACTTTCAACTCTCCCAGAAAGTCACCACCACCTGTCATTCCGACTCACCACCGGGCTGGCCTCCGCCATCATGCCAGCCCTCAGCACAAGCGTCAAACAACATCACTCCTAGAGTACCACTGGACTGGAGTCCTCCCTGGTTGCCACACCAGCCGACAAAAGAAACCAGAGGCTACCTGTGAACATGGCACACACCTGAACCGCGGCAGCGAGTGCAAGTCTTAACCAAGACTCCTCTACCCTCGCGGGTTGTGCAGGAGACTCAGTAACGGCTCCTTGGTAGTCCTGCAGCTGCCCCCAGTCGGCACACATGCAGCCCCAGTGCAGTCCTCCTGCAGTCCCGCAGCAACCCCGACAACGGGCCTCCCCAGGCGGGAGAGTGAGAAGAGACTTTGCCCCACCAACAGGTTATCGGTTACAGCCAGGCGGTTCCACAGAGACAAATCGATCAGGCAACACCTCCAGGAACTTTCACCAGGGACTCCATCCATGTTCATGACACAACCCACTAAATGAACTGTTAGAACCCACCACAGACCATCCCGGACGTCAGCAACGTGGAGCCAGGCAAGACAAGTCATCATCAGAGAACTGACGGTATGCAGCGGACGTCATCAAAGCCAGCGGTCGTGTCCTGAACCCCTCAGGTTAAACTACGAGTGCTCGCCGAGATGGCCCTGCAGCCGGCGGAATCACTGGCCCATGCCTGACGTCTTCTTGCCACCGGACTCGTAAGGCTGATGGATCCTGTGGTGTTTAGTTGCCGGTTTATTTCTCTCCACAGGTTGAACTAATTGTTGTTGTTGTTGTTCTTCATTAAAGTTGGGGAGGAATGTAGTGTCCTGCTGGACACGTTCTAGTGTCTCAGCAGACACCGAGTTAGTAGCCACTCCCCTATGGGAGTGGACACACTTGCACCCCCACACGCATCCCTCACAGGCGTCACGAGTGACGTGAGCCTGCCAATAAAAAGGCCCGGGTGCACGTGCTCGGGGCCAGTTCCAGTAACCATATTCACTGCGTCTGTGTCCTCCTTTGTAATCATGTGGGCCTAGGGCCCACGACACCACACGGGCCACATTCCTGTGAATGAACAACCTGAATAATAAAAGCAGCCGTATTGACGCAACACGGTGTCAGGTAAGCATCGTACGCCAGAACTGGAGGTCCGTGCCTTGGCACCAAGTGCCAGGGCACAACCTGGCACCTCTGGAATAGCACTGGAGAGGGATTAGGGGTCTGTGCGCGCCCTGGCATCGCTCACCCAGTATAATTAATGTGCACGGGGGATGCCCCAGGAATCTGACGCAGTTACAAGTTGTCTGTGGTCTATGCCACTGGGATTCACTGCTCCACGAGAGGGCACCATCTGCCGAAGGAGGTGCCCGTTGTTATAAAACAGTTGTGCCAGCACTGTGAACACGCATCTGGGACGCCTTTGTAGCGGTACCCACTCTCTTGGAAATATGCACTGTTAGGATCTTCAACATGAAGCCTTTTCCGGTGCCCACAGCTGGGTCTCGAGATGCAGGCACGAGTGAGGCTTAAAAACATCAAACCGCTCCGACTCGGTGAACAGGTCTGTGCACATGGGCGTCCGCAGGGGGCAAGGAGGGGCGCTTGCCCCCCTTGGATCACCCAGCCGGCCGCCTTTTGTCCGTAATTTTGGCCTTTGGGGAACATCACTGTTCCCCTGTGAGAATCCTCAATGCCTTGACGGGGCCGCCTTGCACTCCTCTGAGCGCAAGAGCAGCTCCACCTCGCCCATTGTAATTCTGTATGCAGCTGATTGCCACATACAGAATGACAATGGGCCAGTCTGGCTGGTAAAGCGTGTGGTGGGCCTCCTCCAGCCTCGGGCATCCTGTCAGAAGGAAGAAATGTACGAAAACGCCCATGCTGTTACGAGAGAATCCAGTTAATCAAAATAAGGCGGTAAAAGAAGTTAAAAAAAAAAGGGTTATAGGTCTTTTCACAGTCTCGTCATTTTAGAACTGAAGCATTTTCAATATTATATTCAACGAATCCATGGTTGCTGCTTTTTTTATTTTATGCAACTAACAACCATTGACAAAGCCTATAGTTCTGGCTTGTTGTAGGTGTAACATTACCTGCTGTATTATATATCTGAATGCAATGACAGAAGCAGCAAAATACCAGTCGGGCGGCACACTATGCTAAGCACAGAATTTTAGCTTAGGTGTTTCAAGCTACGCTCTTAATTAAATCGAACAACCCCTTTGGAGAGACCCTCCCCACACTTAAAGCCCTGGAAACAACACCATGCCACAGCCACCTCACGTCCTGGCACTGTGCATCATGCATGACTCATGACTTCCAAAGTTTCAGATTGACTGTGTGCAGGGGCGCCTTGAACCCCTCCCTTTGCTTTAGGAACTACAGCGAGGGGTGAGTTCCTGATGGGTCTCTTCTGTCTGCAACTCTGCAGACGAAGGCTCAGCTCATACTTAATGTGAAAAGGTGGGTGAGAGAGTAAGTGAAGGGATGGGTGGATGGCTTAGTGAAAGGGTGAATGGATGAATGAAAGGGTGAATGGATGGATAATGAGAGGAAGGATGGGTGAATGGATGAGTGAAATGATGGATGGATTGATGAATCGATAAGTGAAAGGGTGAATGGATGGACAGATGAATGAAAGGGAGGATGTAAGGATGGATGAGTGAGTGAAAGGGAGGGTACATGGGAAAAGGTTGGATAGATGAGTGAAGGAGTGAATGGGTGGATGGATGAGAGAAAAGATGAATGGATGATTGAAAGGATGGATGAGTGATAGGGTCAATGGTTGGGTTCATGAGTGGATGAGTAGATGGATGGTTGGGTGGATGGATGGCTAAGTGAAAGGGTCGATTGAGAGAGAAAGGGAGGATGGATGTGTGGATGACTGAAAGGGTGAATGTGTGGAAGGATGAGTGACTAGGTGGATGGATGAGTACGTGAAAGGGTGGCTGGATGAGTGAAAGGGTAAATGGCTGGATGGATGAGCAAGACAGAGTGGTCAAAAAGTTGCCAGATTGGTTTTATTCACACCCAAACACCTTAGCGCCAACAGACTTTCCCAGTGAAGGCAGCATTACTTTAATTTTTCTCGTCTTTGAATAGCATCTTTTTCCTCAGGTGAGGAAGTTCACCATTCCTGGAGGTACTGCGATATCTGGTTAATGCGTGGTGTGGAAAATTTTTCATGTGATCCTTATCAGCTGTTTTCCTTTTAGTAGTTTATGAAATGTGTAGTGTACTGCAGCTTTATGTTCATGAATGTGGTCTTTTAAAACCATACTCCTTATGTTTTGTAAGGATCTAAGCAATGGACATTGAAACGGGTCCCTTCCGGGCCCTGTAGTCATGTCCTTAGTTTTTCAGGCAAAAACACACATTGATTTCTGAATAACAAGTGCACAAGCATTAAGGTAAGCATGTTGTTCCATGCTTACATTTCACATACCTTACTTAGTCTTGCATTCCCTGTGAGTGTTGCTTTTTCCAGGAGGTTGTTACTGTTTTTTCAGACAGAAGATTACTCTTGTCTAGTGCATAATTTGAATTGAGTTGCTTCCAGGCGTTTATAGCGGGACACAATTGGATTGCATCTAAAGGCAGTGCGAGTTTCTTTTAGTGGTAGAGTATGGTGTTCAGTGGGGGAGAAGATGTGGCACTATGGCCAGAGCTGCCAAATTTGGAACTGGGGTACAGAATCCTGCAGGCTGCTTTCTGTGCTTTGTGAAACTAAGTGAAGCTGTGGTTCAAATGGAACCTTCTATGGGATTTTTTTGGGGTAAGCGTTGAGCTTTGGCTGTGATTTAGGTTCGTGCAACCACCTTTTGTGTGTGCGCTATGCAGTCTAGCAGTTTCTGTCTCTAATATATAGAACGAAGTGTGTTAATGGTCATACCACAAAGACCTTAGTGTCAGTTACATATAGCATTCAAACTCCAGTGGGTCACCACTTGCATTCATCCTTTTGAGGATGATATGGCACACATCATGTCGGTGGATGGTGATGGCGTTAACATTTTGCCCCCCCCTGGAAAAATTTCTGCGGACGCCCATGTCTGTGCAGAGATTGGAGTGGAGCAGATTCCCAGGGGCCGGACAGTTCTAAACACTAATGACAGCGAATCGCGGGACATCAAAGGCCAGTGAGGATTTAAAGCAGTGATGGGGGAGAGGGTCATTTGTGGACGGAGCATGCATAGACAGGAGGGAGGAGGTGGCGGAAAAGCTTTTAAATGGAATTTCCTATGATGACTGCAATGCACCTATGTGGATACTAGATGGCAGACATAGCACATGAATGAGGCGTATCAACTCAGCCTTCATCAAACGAATATGGGATGTCAATTCTTCTAACGAGTTGTCTTGAGACTCACATGTCTTATAAGTGTAACGACCTTTTTTTATGCGCCTTCCACTACTATTCACAAACCACATTCTCCATTGCAATAGCCACTAAATTTGCTCAGACAAGCAGTTGTTTACTGATAAAAAGCGCACAAACGAGATTGTGTGTGAAAATTGTGTTTCAGGAATGTCTTGTTTAAATGTGGCCCTATTAAAATTTTTGCTTCCATCACAATTAAGAATCACAAAAAGATTAGCGTCGTTTGTGCTTTCGGAACCATTGATGGAGTCAGAAACATGTGTACAGTTCATTTACATTTTATTTTGTGTTAGAAAAATGACATCTACTGTACCCGTGCAAGGTTGCCACATAGCTCACTTTACAAATCATCTTGCTATGCAGTTAGAGTAAGTAAACACCATTCTCCATTGTAAAACAATAAACGGAAGTTATTGCCTCGCGTTTGGCCTCTGAATTTTAAAGGCATCTTTATTGCTCCGTCACCTTCAGAATTCCAGCATGGTTGATTTGGGGTTGCTGCAGCACCCCAGCATTACGACTTCAGCGTCTACGTCTTGAAGTATTGAGGACACATACGCGGCCTACTGGGTTCCGGGTAAAATAGTATTTCAAGACTAAAGCAATGGCCACAGAAAGCAAGACGCATATTTAAAATGGCTGCTCGATATTAAAGGCAAGGGTTGAAGCCATTAGATACCAGGGAGGAAAAACACCCTGGGAGTCACGGGCATGCTGACCTTACTTATCTGTAGATGAGTGGCTAACACACACCACTTGGAGAATGCGTGATGATGATGACGACTTCATTTGGGCACGTAAACAGCAACAACACTATACATGTAGATGCAAAATAACTAATGGGAGAGAAAAATGGGCGATATTAATATAATAAGTTGTACGAGAGCTAAACGCACCATGGCAGGTGTCAAGTTAATTTGCCAATTCATTTTCAAATATATTTTTCCTACGATCAGATTTTGGACTATCAGATCTAAGAGGGTTCTCTGTCTTTTATGACAGCAGGAAAGGATTTTATCTCTTCCATCAAAAGTAATTCTTCCAAACTAAGAAACTCTAATTTCTCTGCCTTTCCACTGGAAAATAATCACTATGTTTCTGGGAGGCTGCCAGTCAATAGCACCGCCATGTTGATAAGGCTACACAGTGAGAGTAGCCTGACAGTTTTCTGTTCTTGTTGCTGCTTTGACATCAACAAAAAGTATACAAAACAGTGATGGATGGCTTGCTTGAATTAATCTCAGCCCCTAATAATTACACTGGCCGCAGCACAGTCCATGATTATTTTGCACACCATGCCATCTCAGTTCAGACCCAGCCATAAACAAATCAGTCTTGACCCTGCTCCAATGGGAACAGCCCAGCCCAAACTGCAAGGCTAGGTCCTCCCTGAACCGGAATACAGGCAACCCAGGACCGGGATGCAGCACTGAGTAATTATCAGTGGCTGAGATTAATTCAAGCATTCCATCCATCACTTTTCTGTATGCTTTAGTGTGTCACCCTAAGTAGCACCGGTATGCCCAGATGTGGGTCCCGTGCACACTGTGTCACTGGAACCATTCTATACTTGGCTAAGGATCCCTAACTAGGGCGTAACCAGTCCTGGGATGCTTGCGCTCCAGTTCAGGGAGGACCTGGCCTAGCAGTTTAGGCTGGACTGTTGCCATTGAAGCAGGGTCAAGGCTCATTTGCATATGTTTGGGTCCAAACTGAGGTGACATGGTCTGCAATTTAACGATGGACTGGGATGACGCCTAAGTAATTGCCAGCAGCTGAGATTAATTCCTCCATCACTTTTCTGTACACTTTAGTGCCTTGACATCAACATCCTGATCCCAGCCAAACGTACAGATAATTAAAACAAAATCAATAAGGTTCTTTGGCACTCTAGTTGAGTGGCTTGTAAAATTCTCTGTTATTTCCCACCCATCAGATTTACCGTTACTGATTGTCCTGGAAATTTTGGAAGGAGAATAACCGGAATTATGGGTTTTGAGGAACAAGAGAAAAGTGGGCTTTGTGGCAATTCCCACATGTTTTTTTCTGGTATTCCATTTGGAAAATTCACCTACTTGAAGCTGGGGAAAACTCTGGGAAGAACACCACTGGGTAGTAGTTTCCTGGTAAACTCTTAATTCGGATTGTCCCAGCGACTTCTGTTGCTGGGCCCATTGGAATTAATAGGCTACTGGCATTGAGGGCCTTTTGCCCTATCATATACATCAATTATGGGTAGGTTGAGCCTCAGAAACTGTCTTAAAATGCATAGTGGATGGGAGCTGGAGCTGTGCTGTTTTATGTAATGAGTACATGCCAGGACCCTTCCAAATTTTGTTCGATTGGGCTAATATGATCAATCATATTATAAAGTGGATCGAAAACAATTGAAAATGCCCTAACAGCACTAAAACCGAGATCATCCTCCTCCGCCTCAAAAATTCAGATACCCTTCTCTCCACCTGACCAAGAAAGAAAAGAAAGCATGTAAATGGTGAAAAACTAAGACGAACCTTGCTAATATTTGACTTCACAATTCAATTATAACTACAGCTGAAGCTTGAACAGATGTACAAGAGATAGGGTAATCATCTTGCAGCCTGTCAAACTATGTGCTCTTTTTTTGTAACTAAATTTTATTGTTTTTAAGAAAAAAACTAATCAATATGCATAATAGAGGGACATTATGAATTCCCCTTGATAGAGCGTTATATTGTTCTGAAATTGTAGGGGTGCATTATGTGGAGAAGTGTGGCTCAATGGTTAGAGCGGCAGACCCTGATGCAGAGATCTGGCCCGGGACCAGGGTTCAATTCCCGCCTCGGCGGGTCTTGGGCTCAATTTCCTCGGACCTGATAATTCTCGCCTCGGTGCCTATTCTAATCATGGGTCCCACTCTGCAACTCTGGGCAATAGCTTGCTTAATCTCCACAACGGCCCCAACAGCGCTGGGATGCCTGGCTTCACCCTGGGGGTGCCCAGGAGTGGACATTTCACAGGGAAAAAGCCAGGAAGGGTTCCACAGCGGTATGCGTACAGCGCCTGGACACCCCTTTGGGGGTATGGGTGCGCTTTACAAGTACAAATTTCATTTCATTTCATTATAATCACGCATAGTCCGCACCCACATATACCCTTACGTTGTATTAACAGATGATCATTAGAAGAGTAAATGTAATAATGAATAATGTGAGTGTAATGTTAGAAATGTAATTCGTGTTAGTCGAAAGAGTAAAATGACTTTTAAATGTAACGGTCTATTGCAAAGTGCCTAACGAATTAGTTCATGTGCAATGTAATGCATTAGATTTAAACGTGCACAATATTAAAGTCTGCACGTGTAGGAATGATTACCTATATTTTGGTTGTAATGAAATATAGTGCTTATATATGCAATGTTATTAATGTGTGTAGGTCTTGATGTATAGAGGCCTAATAGAATGTCTATGTTTTGCTATGAGAGGCCTACTCACATTTCTTATGTTAGCTGAATTTTGCAGGCCGAAGTATACTTTCCCTTAGAAAAGTTCTCATTTGGAGGTAGTCAGCGAATTTCATGTGCAGGGAAGGATTTTGGTTTCTCAGGCTTCTGTTGCAGGTGCAAGGACACTGTTCTCGTTAGCTGAGATTTTCTTAATCTTATCATGAGGTGTTTGTATGTTCAGTTATTTTTGGCTTTCTAATAAATCCCCTAAAACTTAATTCGGAGTTAGTGATTCTTTAATGTTGGAAATTGCTGGCAATTGATTTTGTTTAGGTGAGTTGGGTCTCTCCCCTTTACACTTTACAGCAGATAAAAAGGTCCAGTCGACCGAGGATTCTTAGGAATGGTGAGAGATGGTAAGATAAGATAAGAATCCTCGGTCGACTGGACCTTTTTATCTGCTGTAAAGTGTAAAGGGGAGAGACCCAACTCACCTAAACAAAATCAATTACCAGCAATTTCCAACATTAAAGAATCACTAACTCCGAATTAAGTTTTAGGGGATTTATTACAAAGCCAAAAATAACTGAACATACTAAGATTAAGAAAATACATGGGCACTAATACAAAGTTTAGTCTACGCAACAACCTAATTCGATGAAGCATAAAAAGAATGATAAATTCTAGAAATATTAAACAGGCAATAACCGATCCAATGTCTAATTCAGTCTTCATTAGTACCGAAAAGAAATCCGTTAATCTGTCCCTACACTATCACTAAGATGACATCCCTACTTAGCATTTCTCAAGCAGAATTAGAAAAAAGGTGTCAGCCGTGAAGACTTCCTAAGAAGTGCACTCACGTTGTAAGGACCAATAGCCAAAGCTACCAAGCTTGTTCTAAATCTCCTTCCCAAGTATCGATCCTTCCCTTCTACCCTCTAACGACTCTCTCTCTGCTCCCTCAATCCCAATCTGCTCCTTCTCTGAATCTCCTTCTCTGCTCTCTTCCCTCGGGGCACTGTCCCTAATACAAAATGCACATCACAAAGCCACACCTTCGAAACACCTCCTCTAAGTGGACACCTCCTTCAGGTTTGCAACCGAAATGCATCATAATTGCTTTTAAACATTGAACAATGTGACACGTTTTTTAATTAAGAAAGATTGCCCACATCCTGGTAGATTGTGCACATTTCAAGGATTGATTTTGTTAACTCTTGTAAGGTGGCAGCACTGCATTTTAACTGATGAGGACTATCATCCTGACCCATCCAGGGGGATTTTTAATGAATATGAACGATTCTTTTCACAAACAAATAAATGAATCCTGCTCAACCAATCATGTTTTGGTTCCTCTATGATCAGTGCAGGAAATGAGGGGAGTTCAACCACATCCCTGAACCAATAGTGTTTATTGAGCTTGAGCAAGCATCCAGGCTGACCTCAGTGAAACATTATTATGTCATGAAAATTGATGGGCGGGCACACAAAGATCTCTGCTGCAAGTGCATTAACACCAAAATGTCTTTTAAAATGCGCCCTCTTTGTGGCCAATTAGTAAGACAGAACAGATTTCCTATCACATTTGTCCTTGTTGCCAATTTCTTAACATAAGAGTTGTTAAAAATATTAATGTATCTCTCAGACTCTGCTTTTCGTGAGTCCAGCCCTCAGGACTCCACCACCTTTCCACTGCCATACATTGACGCCCAATTTACGAGTTCCCAGAGTAAAATTTGTTCCATTTCCAGCACTGTAGATGATATTTGGTTTCCCGTTTTAGGTTGAGCCTGGCAATGCACTCGTTGCTCTGCGAGGCATGCTGTATTCAGGTAGGGACTTGAAGCTCCGCCCATTCTCCACCCTTATTTTTCATTGGCTTGTGTCATTGTCCACTGTAAACTGTGGCTGTTCATTGGTCAATAGGCTTAGTTCTCCCTCCTTAGTACCGCCTTGTCTCATTTTGTAACCTCCCATGACGACACCCCCTGTTGTGTGTTGATACTCGGTAGGCTTTAATTACAGCCTCCAAGCACTATTTTCTCAAATAGCTTTGTCCTGCCTTGACATGCTCTCTCCTAACGCTTTTTAAAACATTTTATATGACGAACGCATTTGCAATGCAATAGGTCTCGCATTTGCGAGAGTTTAAGCTATTGGCACTGTAAATGACAATGCCTTTTATTTCTCTTTTAAAAACAATACATAAATAAAAGCATTTTCATTTACAAAGCCAATAGCTCAAACTCTCGTAAATACGAGACCTATTGCATTGCAAATGCTTGTTTGTATATGACTTCATTCTATTTTTTGTATGTCAGTTATAATGGAACACTTGCTGTGTTATTGCAGACTATGCTGTGTAAAATGCAGTAAACATAATAAAAAAAATAAAAAATGGACGCCGTGCTATAACATGAAGTGCGGCGTCTGTGTACAAAAAACATATGCGTGCCGCGGTCGTGAAGCGGGCGCCATGGTGAATCAGAAGCAGGAAATAAAACAAGTAGTCCCCAAAGGAACACATAACCACAAACAGCATAAGCAAACTGCAGTTGGCCGGTGCTCCTCGGAATAAAATGGAAATGATGCATCTGGAGCATCAACCTATAAGGAGCCAGGAAAAAACAGCAACGCAGGAGTGAACCAATGGCAGTAGCAGGCAGGATTACACTCCGTACAGTGATTTCAGCAGGTCTTCCAGACAGCGCATGTGCACTGCCTAGGCTCGACCTAAAAAATAACTAGGCTTTATATTGAGATGTATTTGATAAATGACACTGGAATCTGACATCTTCAACCAGGTCATTGTATTACCATAGAATTCCACTAGACAAACATCTGCCGGCGCGCCAACTAAATGTAGGTAGTCATCTCAGGCTCAGTGTTACAAAGTCAGGAACAAACCACTGGAATACAGCGGGGGTTCCAAGGGCGTTGTAACCCATAAAACATAGAAGGCGAATAGGACAATGGGTTATAGACATGTATGTGACACTAGGAAGTCACATTAAACTAATGTCTGTATATTGTACTGGCCTCACAGCACAAAATGGGGCATTGTAAATAACGTCTGTATGTTTTGGGCGGCTGTCAGAGTACATGGGGTCATTGTGCATTGACCCCGTCAAGCGATTATGTGTGTTACCCTTACATATTTAACGCTGCACACAAAGTAGGACTATTTCTCCTCATCCTTGTATTTACCAAACTGTGTCTCACCTTCAGGAGTTCCCACGCTGGCTCTTCACACTTTTTTTCTATCTCTGTTATCAGGGCATTGAGAGAAGTGATTTGATTGGACAGTTTGGTGATATTTGCATTTTCTACCATGGTGATTTTCTTCTCCATCTCCTCCAGTCTCCTGTGTAGTGTTTGCTCATTCTCTTTTAGAAGCTGCCGCAGTTTTTCAAACTCAGACTCAATTTTCTGCCTCGGAGTTCTTAACTTGTCCTGTCAGAAGCAAAGAAATGCTGGTTAGATATTATGAAGCTTCCTGCAAGCCATCCAAAATTCAGAACACTAATTTGCTTTTCCTAATTTCTGACAGCAGTCTCTCTAAGTACATTCCTTCTACCATCTTATGTCCTTCGCGCACTTCTGCCCTCTCCCCACAGACATCTCACAAACCACAGAGATCATAATTTGTAAAGCTGCAGAGAAGCTCGATCCTTGGAGAAGGCACAAGGGAGAGAACCCACCACAGGCAAAGACAGTCAATGACCCAGAGACAGACTGAGTCGAGAGACTGGCTGAAGTTAAGGTGTGACTAACAGAAGAGAATGTAAATGAAGGGGGAGCTAGGAAGTTTGGAAATGTCAGCACTTGGGATGGAAGACAGGAGATCTGAGGGGTGGGGAATAACCCCATGTTGCCAAGACACTGAAAGTGCAGAAGACATTGTGACATTAACCTACTATGTCGCTCATTTAGAGTAAAGAGGTGGGTAATTTCACACTTAAAATTATACCCAACATACAAGTACTCTGCTGTGCAATGGAGAATTACCAGATATATCACAATTATTGCACCAGTTTCTGCAGGTAGTTCACAAACTCCTATAGATGATGGGCAAGGAGGATGGTCAGACATCTCATCAATCAATCAATCAATCACAGAATTTGTAAAGCGCACTACTTACCCGCGAGGGTCTCAAGGCGCTGGGGGAGAAAAAAGGGGGGGGGGGGTGCTGCTACTGGTCGAACAACCAGGTCTTGAGTAGCCTCCTGAAGGTCAGCAGGTCTTGGGTCTGTCGTAGGCTTAGTGGAAGGGTGTTCCAGGTCTTGGCGGCGAGGTGGGAGAAGGATCTGCCGCCGGTGGTGGTTCTTCGAATGCGAGGGACGGTGGCGAGGGAGAGGTCGGCGGAGCGGAGTTGGCGGTTGGGGACGTAGAAGAGGAGTCGTCTGTTGAGGTAGGCTGGGCCAGTCTTGTGGAGTGCCTTGTGTGCGTGGATGAGGAGTTTGAAGGAGATTCTCCTGTCGACGGGGAGCCAGTGCAGGTTCCTCAGGTGGGGGTGATGTGGCTGTGGCGTGGTACATCGAGGATCAGGCGTGCGGAGGCGTTTTGTATGCGTTGCAGTCGCTTGATGAGCTTGGCCGGGGCTCCCGCGTAGAGGGCGTTCCCATAGTAGAGTCTGCTGCTGACGAGGGCCTGGGTGACTGTTCTTCTCGTGTCTGTCGGGATCCACCTGTAGATCTTGCGAAGCATGCGGAGGGTGTTGAAGCAGGAGGATGAGACTGCGTTGACTTGCTTGGCCATGGAGAGCGTTGAGTCGAGGATGACTCCCAGGTTGCGTGCGTGGTCGGTGGGTGTCGGGGCTGCTCCCAGCGTCGTTGGCCACCAGGAGTCGTCCCAGGCTGAGGGGTTGGAGCCGAGGATGAGGACCTCTGTCTTCTCCGTGTTCAGTTTTAGTCGGCTGATCTTCATCCAATCGGCGACGGCCTTCATCCCTTCATGGAGGTTGGATTTGGCGGCGAGGGGTCCTTGGTGAGGGAGAGGATCAGTTGAGTGTCGTCGGCATAGGAGATTATGTTGAGGTCGTGCTGTCTGGCGATGCGTGCGAGCGGGGCCATGTAGATGTTGAACAGTGTTGGGCTGAGGGACGATCCCTGGGGTACGCCGCAGATGATCTCGGAGGCTTCGGATCGGAATGGTGGGAGGCGGACTCTCTGGGTTCTGCCGGCGAGGAAGGAGGTGGCCCATTCCAGGGCCTTGTCTCGGATCCCTGCGTCGTGGAGGCGTGCGCGTAGAGTGCGGTGGCAGACAGTGTCGAAGGCGGCGGAGAGGTCCAGCAGGATGAGGGCTGCGGTCTCACCGTTGTCCAGCAGGATCCTGATGTCGTCGGTGGCGGCGATGAGGGCAGTCTCAGTGCTGTGATTGCTGCGGAACCCCGATTGGGATGGGTCCAGGATGCGGTTTTCTTCGAGGTATCGGGTTAGCTGCTTGTTGACAATCTTCTCGATGACCTTGGCTGGGAACGGAAGCAGGGAGATGGGCCGGAAGTTCTTGAGGTCTCTCGGGTCCGCCTTGGGTTTTTTGAGTAGGGCGTTGATCTCTGCGTGTTTCCAGCTCTCTGGGAAGGTCGCGGTCTCGAAGGAGAGATTGATGATGTTGCACAGGTGGGGTGCGATGGAGCTGCTGGCTTTGTTGAAGATGTGGTGCGGGAAAGGGTCTGACGGGGAGCCGGAGTGTATTGTGCTCATGGTCTTGATGGTGTCCTCGATGTTCACGCTGGCCCAGGCTGGCAGGGGATCGTGGTCGATGGTGTGCGGCGGGTCTGGTACATCGATCTTAGTTGGGGCTGTCTGGGTGTTGAAGCTGTCGTGGATGTCGGCGATCTTGCGGTGGAAGAAGGTGGCGAGGGAATCGCACAGGGGTTGCGACGGTGGGATGTCGTTGGTGTTGGAGCTGGGGTTGGAGAGTTCCTTCACGATGTTGAAAAGCTCCTTGCTGTTGTGTGCGTTGTTGTCGAGGCGGTCTTTGAAGGAGATTCTCTTGGCGGACTTGATGAGGTGGTGGTGGTTACGGATGGCGTCTTTGTGGGCTGCGTGGCTGTCAGGTGTCTTATCACTGTGCCATTTCTTCTCTAGTTTCCGGCAGGTACGCTTGGAAGCTAGGAGTTCCGAGGTGAACCAGCTGGCTCTTTTGGTGGTGTCAGCGTAGGTGGGTTTTTTCAGCGGGGCGAGGGTGTTGGCACAGTCGTCCATCCATCTTCTGAGGTTGCAGGCAGCGTCGTCGGTGTTGGATGGGTCGGAGGGAGGGCTGAGAGCGAGGGTTGCCCGTAGTTGGTCTTCGGTGACTTTGCTCCAGCAGCGGCGTGGGATCTGTTGGGTGCGGTGGTGTGTGGTGGGTTTCTGGAAGGTGAAATGGATGCAGCGGTGGTCGGTCCAGAGGAGTTCCATGGTGTGGCTGAAGGAGAAGATGGGGTCGAGCGTGTGGCCGGCGGAATGGGTCGGTGTTGTGACGAGCTGGCTCAGACCGAGGTTGGCGAGGTTGTCGATCAGGGTGGTGGAATTGCTGTCGTTCTTGTTCTCCAGGTGAAAATTCAGGTCTCCGAGGAGGATTTAGTCGGTAGAGGTCAGGGCGTGCGTGCAGATGAAGTCGGCGATGGAGTCGCTGAACTGGGGTCGGGGCCCAGGGGGTCTGTAGACGAGGGTGCCTCTGAGGGTGGTGTTGGGGTCCGTGTGGATCTGGAAGTGCATGTGTTCGGCGGTGCTGAGAGTGTTGTCGGTGCTGGTCGAGACCCTGATGGTGTTCTTGTGGACGATGGCGATTCCTCCTCCTACTGCGTTGACGCGGTCTCTGCGGGTGATCTTATAGCCGTCTGGGATGGCTATGGCGATGTCGGGGGCGGAGGAGTCGTTCATCCAGGTCTCAGTCAGGAAGGCGACGTCTGGTGATGTGTCGAGCAGGTCCCAGAGCTCGACGGCGTGTTTGCGTGCGGAGCGGGTGTTCAGTAGGATGCATCGGAGGTGGTTGCGGTCCTTCTTGGCGGGTGCCTCGGTGGCTCTGAGGCTGGTGTAGCTGCAGTTCCGGCAGGTGAAGGGACCATGGGTGCGTTTCGGGGCGGCCTTGAAGCAGTTGTGCGTCCGTCCGGGGTTGAGAGCGTGGAGTGTGGTGGCATCGTATCGGCGTCGGTCCTCGAGGCTGGTGCCGGGGGCGCACGGCCCAGGGGTTCTGGCGCTGGGCGCGGTCCAGGCACGGACGGGCGCAGACGGGCTTGCCTTAGGCGCGCCTTCGGCGTGCCAGCGGCCGCCATATATGCGGAGGTGGGAGGGAGGAGCAGCTGGGAGGCAGGGGCAGCGAATGGGCAGTCAGGGGGGCGGGGCCGCAGGGGACGCAGCGGCGGGATTGGAGAGAGGCAGCGAGGGGTACAGAAGGCAAGAAGGACACAGGGAAATGGGGGCAGCGAGGGAGACAGAAGAGAAAACGGGCACACAGCAATGGGGGCAGCGAGGGTACAGAAGGAAAAAATGGACACAATACAGTGGGGGCAGCGAGGGGAACAGAGAGAGAACGGGCACACAGCAATGGGGGCAGCGAGGGTACAGAAGGAAAAAAATGGACACAATACAGTGGGGGCAGCGAGGGGAAGAGAGAGAGAACGGGCACACAGCAATGGGGGCAGCGAGGGTACAGAAGGAAAAAATGGACACAATACAGTGGGGGCAGCGAGGGGAACAGAGAGAACGGGCACACAGCAATGGGGGCAGCGAGGGTACAGAAGGAAAAAATGGACACAATGCAGTGGGGGCAGCGAGGGGAACAGAGAGAGAACGGGCACGCAGCAATGGGGGCAGCGAGGGAACAGAAGGCAAAAATGGACACAATACAGT
The DNA here is from genome assembly GCA_963921515.1 of Calotriton arnoldi. Classification (NCBI taxonomy): domain Eukaryota; kingdom Metazoa; phylum Chordata; class Amphibia; order Caudata; family Salamandridae; genus Calotriton; species Calotriton arnoldi. The sequence goes on from CAWUFW010012179.1 coordinate 490,897, forward strand.
GGGGGCAGCGAGGGAAAACAGACGAAAAACGGGCACCGAGGCCACAAGCAGAGGGCGAGCTTACCAGCAGCGGGCAGGACACCACAGGCGGAGCTGTGTGGCGGGGGAGCGACCTACCTGGTAAGGTCAAGGGTCGCTCTCCTCACCGCGCAGCGGCCGCCATATATGGGGAGGTGGGAGGGAGGAGCAGCTGGGAGGCAGGGGCAGCGAATGGGCAGTCAGGGGGGCGGGGCCGCAGGGGACGCAGCGGCGGGATTGGAGAGAGGCAGCGAGGGGTACAGAAGGCAAGAAGGACACAGGGAAATGGGGGCAGCGAGGGAGACAGAAGAGAAAACGGGCACACAGCAATGGGGGCAGCGAGGGCACAGAAGGAAAAAAAAAAAATGGACACAATACAGTGGGGGCAGCGAGGGGAACAGAGAGAGAACGGGCACACATCAATGGGGGCAGCGAGGGTACAGAATGAAAAAATGGACACAATACAGTGGGGGCAGCGAGGGGAACAGAGAGAGAACGGGCACACAGCAATGGGGGCAGCGAGGGTACAGAAGGAAAAAATGGACACAATACAGTGGGGGCAGCGAGGGGAACAGAGAGAGAACGGGCACACAGCAATGGGGGCAGCGGGGGTACAGAAGGAAAAAATGGACACAATACAGTGGGGGCAGCGAGGGAAAACAGACGAAAAACGGGCACCGAGGCCACAAGCAGAGGGCGAGCTTACCAGCAGCAGCAGCGGGCAGGACACCACAGGCGGAGCTGTGTGGCGGGGAGCGACCTACCTGGTAAGGTCAAGGGTCGCTCTCCTCACCGCGCAGCGGCCGCCATATATGGGGAGGTGGGAGGGCGGAGCAGCTGGGAGGCAGGGGCAGCAAATGGGCAGTCAGGGGGCGGGGCCGCAGGAGCGCAGCGGCGGGATTGGAGAGAGGCAGCGAGGGGTACAGAAGGCAAGAAGGACACAGGGAAATGGGGGCAGCGAGGGAGACAGAAGAGAGAACGGGCACACAGCAATGGGGGCAGCGAGGGTACAGAAGGAAAAAATGGACACAATACAGTGGGGGCAGCGAGGGGAACAGAGAGAGAACGGGCACACAGCAATGGGGGCAGCGAGGGTACAGAAGGAAAAAATGGACACAATACAGTGGGGGCAGCGAGGGGAACAGAGAGAGAACGGGCACACAGCAATGGGGGCAGCGAGGGTACAGAAGGAAAAAAATGGACACAATACAGTGGGGGCAGCGAGGGGAACAGAGAGAGAACGGGCACACAGCAATGGGGGCAGCGAGGGTACAGAAGGAAAAAATGGACAATACAGTGGGGACAGCGAGGGGAACAGAGAGAGAACGGGCACACAGCAATGGGGGCAGCGAGGGTACAGAAGGAAAAAATGGACACAATGCAGTGGGGGCAGCGAGGGGAACAGAGAGAGAACGGGCACACAGCAATGGGGGCAGCGAGGGAACAGAAGGCAAAAATGGACACAATACAGTGGGGGCAGCGAGGGAAAACAGACGAAAAACGGGCACCGAGGCCACAAGCAGAGGGCGAGCTTACCAGCAGCGGGCAGGACACCACAGGCGGAGCTGTGTGGCGGGGGAGCGACCTACCTGGTAAGGTCAAGGGTCGCTCTCCTCACCGCGCAGCGGCCGCCATATATGGGGAGGTGGGAGGGAGGAGCAGCTGGGAGGCAGGGGCAGCGAATGCGCAGTCAGGGGGGCGGGGCCGCAGGGGACGCAGCGGCGGGATTGGAGAGAGGCAGCGAGGGGTACAGAAGGCAAGAAGGACACAGGGAAATGGGGGCAGCGAGGGAGACAGAAGAGAAAACGGGCACACAGCAATGGGGGCAGCGAGGGTACAGAAGAAAGAAAGAGAAAAAAAAAATGGACACAATACAGTGGGGGCAGCGAGGGGAACAGAGAGAGAACGGGCACACAGCAATGGGGGCAGCGAGGGTACAGAAGGAAAAAATGGACACAATACAGTGGGGGCAGCGAGGGGAACAGAGAGAGAACGGGCACACAGCAATGGGGGCAGCGAGGGTACAGAAGGAAAAAATGGACACAATACAGTGGGGGCAGCGAGGGGAACAGAGAGAGAACGGGCACACAGCAATGGGGGCAGCGAGGGTACAGAAGGAAAAAATGGACACAATACAGTGGGGGCAGCGAGGGGAACAGAGAGAGAACGGGCACACAGCAATGGGGGCAGCGAGGGTACAGAAGGAAAAAATGGACACAATGCAGTGGGGGCAGCGAGGGGAACAGAGAGAGAATGGGCACACCGCAATGGGGGCAGCGAGGGAACAGAAGGCAAAAATGGACACAATACAGTGGGGGCAGCGAGGGAAAACAGACGAAAAACGGGCACCGAGGCCACAAGCAGAGGGCGAGCTTACCAGCAGCGGGCAGGACACCACAGGCGGAGCTGTGTGGCGGGGGAGCGACCTATCCTAGGACAGGAGGGTGTGAGTTTTCAGGTGAGGTACGTTTCACCCAAGCCAGGAACAGGAGGATTTCAACTGTTGAGAGGGGTATGTCTCTCTAGAGTCACAAAGAAGGTATGTCTTCACTCTTGAGGGAAAAAGTACAGGTAGCGTGTTAGATTCCTGTGATGTGTCACTAGTATACAGGTAGAGAGCTCTGCTCCTGTTGTGTGCCACTAGTCCTGGTAGAGGGTTGTGCTTTTGGGGTGTGTAACTAGTATACAGGTAGAGAGTTGTGCTCCTGTGATGTGTCCCTAGTTTGCAGATAGTTCAAGTTGGTTTTTATTGTTTTAGTTAGTTAAAACCATAACAATTTTACAAAGTTAATACTGACACATTACAATTATCAATATCATTAAAAGGTAAGTCTGAAAAAGAATACTTCCGTCAGATCGTGCAACTTGTTTCGTACTTGGCTAAAACTTTAAATAAGCTAGTGTACCAGAGACACAGAATTACAACTTGTTGCCTACTTGATTGGTCCATAAAACAAACTAGAAAGTCCAGTTTATGGCACATTTGTGCAAAATAAGCAAGTATTCTAATTTGTGGGCCCGACCAACCGCCAACAGTCTTTCTGGTTTGTCTGTTGTATGTTTCATATCACCAGGCGAGGAATAGTTTTAAATGCAAAAAGAACAATTGATGGACGGAATGCAGAACAATGTCATACATTCACCCCAGTACAGAGATCTGGACCTAAATCCGTCGTTTTTTTGCTCACCATGCCATTCCAGTTTGAACCCAGCCATATGCAGATCAGTCTTGACCCTGCGCCCAATGGGAACAGTCCAGCCCGAACTGCCAGGCCAGGTCCTCCCTGGACCAGAAACAAGCATCCTGGGACAGGTTTCGGGCTTTCAGCCCTCATCAGTCAGGATAGCTTGACTCCAGTGGCATGGAGAGCACGGGACCCACGGGGTCTTGGGCATACCCGTCCCACTTGGGGTGAAAAATGCAAAAAGAACAATTGATGGACAGAATGCAGAACAATGTCATACATTCACCCCAGTACAGAGATCTGGGCCTAAATCCATCGTTTTTTTGCTCACCATGCCATTCCAGTTTGAACCCAGCCATATGCAAATCAGTCTTGACCCTGCGCCCAATGGGAACAGTCCAGCCCGAACTGCCAGGCCAATACAGTGGAGTCAGGTCTGTCTTCACTCTTGAGGGCAAAAGTACAGGTAGCGTGTTAGATTCCTGTGATGTGTCATTAGTATAAAGGTAGAGGGTTGTGCTCCTGTGATATGTCACTAGTATACAGGTAGAGAGCTCTGCTCCTGTTTTGTGCCACTAGTCCTGGTAGAGGGTTGTGCCTTTGGGGTGTGTAACTAGTATACAGGTAGAGAGTTGTGCTCCTGTGATGTGTCCCTAGTTGACAGATAGTTCAAGTTGGTTTTTATTGTTTTAGTTAGTTAAAACCATAACAATTTTACAAAGTTAATACTGACACATTACAATTATCAATATCATTAAAAAGGTAAGTCTGAAAAAGAGTACTTCCATCAGATCGTGTAACTTGTTTCGTACTAGGCTAAAACTTTAAAATAAGCTAGTGTACCAGAGTCACAGAATTACAACTTGTTGCCTACTTGATTGGTGCATAAAACAAACTAGAAAGTCCAGTTTATGGCATATTTGTGAAAAATAAGCAAGTATTCTAATTTGTGGGCCCGACCAACCACCAACAGTCTTTCTGGTTTGCCTGTTGTATGTTTCAGATCACCAGGCGAGGAATAGTTTTATCCATCTGCAGTATGTAGTGTGTAAAGAGTTCGTTCATAATCTATCAGCAGCTAGTGAGCGACAGAGGAATAGTTTTTGAACATCCTATCGCTACACATGATGAGATACAGGTTAAGGTGCATAATGAGTGCATTCATAATACAGCAGATGATGAACGATGGATAATTAACAAAACTTTAAAATATGAGAGGCCCAAATCACAATAACTATCCTTTTATTTTGGCTATTACATATTTCCTATCACTATATGAGGGTTATTTTGGTACTTCCTATCAAAATGCATGATAAAGTACGTGATTAGTACATTCATAAGGTGAGTTCAAAGGCCTGGAGTCTGTGGCCCTCTCTTTGCAATAGCTGTAAAGTCAACTGATGTAGCAGAGTTATCCGGCGCAGGCTCTTTCTGACAGGCCATTTCAAGGAACCTGACAAATCTGCAGTTTAACTGAGGGTCTGCAGGGTTAAAACATGCTATTGTAGATTCCCTGCATGTACGGATGTTCCTGTTGTTGAAACTGCTCTTTAAATATTGTACCCTGGGGGTATGCAGGCGAGGGCAGATACAGATCAGATGGCTAAGATCCTCTTCTTTATCTACATACTGTCGGACCGGTGCATTTCCATGCTGGTCTGGTTGCAAAGGCCGGTATATTGCCCATTCAGAGAAACAGGAACATATGTTGATATGTGCTGGGAATGGAATAGACATATATGGAGCGGGAGTGAGCAGGTTATAATGCTTTAATACCATCCATGCATGCGAGCGGTGTAGGAAGGTGGAATCTGACTATATGGTTGCCCCCACTTTTTTTATGGTGTTTTGCTGGTTTATGACCTAGTTGGACTGGGATCCTGCTATTCAGGGCCCCAGTCTATCTGCTTTCTCTGTAAAAAGGTTTCCATGTGCCTTAGGCACATCACTGATTGGAATCTGGAGTGCCCTTATAAGTCCCTAGTATATGGTATACTATGTACCAAGGGCATAGGTACCTCAGAGGCCTACCAGGGGCTGCAGCATGTATTATGCCACCCCTGGAAGGCCATCCAAACTGACACCACAGGTCTGCTACTGCAGCCTGGGTAAGGTGGTGCATGCACCCTTACTGTGATATAGGTTACCTATATCACTAAATACATACACACATATAAACCTATAAGTCACTCCTAAGGCAGGCCTTATCAATCCTAAAGGCAGAGTGCATGGTTCCTATGTGAGAGGGTGCCCCTGCATGAGCAGGGCCCCTCTGCAGCGTTCGGAGACCATCTCTGATGCTGTTTGTAGTGCAGCCTGACCATATACTCTTAAGCGCATTATATCCTTGCGGTAAAATGCTAACTTTGGAATGGCTGCACCTAAACATGTCGTGTTTGGTGTCAAACATCTTGGAATACTACCCCCCGCCAATTCTGGCGGCGGGGGTAGCATTCCACCCTTCTAGAGGGAAAGACATGTTAACTCTGACTAACCCGGTAACTTCTCTCCAGAGCCCTGGCATCACAAAATGGATGCTGCTGCCACAGACACGAGTCTGGCCTCCTGCTGCTGGACGAAACTCCGGCAGGGGAGGCCTGGACAATAGGTTTCCTGTTGCAGGGAGGTGTGACCACCTCCCCAGACAGGATAATGTGTATTGGGGCTGGGCGGGAGCACCATCTGTGTGCTTTGAAGTCCTGCACTGGGGGCACATTTGGTGTCCCTGTGCATACCCCAGTTCAAACCGGATCAGGGGCTTCCAGACCCTGCTTTGGCGCGAACTGGACAAAGGGAAAGGGGTGTAGCCACCCCTCTGCCCTGACCCACCCATAGGTGGGGCCACAGAGTAGTCCAACCCCTATCTTTAGTATAAAGATAGGAACCCAGTCCTTAGGACTTTAGATTATACCTGGACGAAACTCTGAAACTGAATCCTGGACCTTCGACGCTCTACGACAAGATTAGAGGACTGAAGAATCTCCCTTGGGGTCAAGGAGTGACTCCCCTGCTTGGCAGGCACCAAAGAAGCATCTGTCCGGTTCGCATCTCTGAAGCTCCCGTCGGACGCTGAAGTCATCGCATCACCAGAGGTGGATTCTCAGACTTCCCCGAGGCTACCCTGAGTCCCCAGCAAAGCTGAGGCCCGTGGCTATCGTGGGTGACTTGAGACCGTGACCCCTGGACACCGAGCACATTTGCAAGTGCACCATCTTCTGGGTCCCCCAAGAAGTCGTGCTTTGGGCTCCGAGTAGCCCTAGCCTCCAGCACCACCTGCACCGAAGATCACTGGCCCCCACTCCACGAGTGTCCTGTGAGCCAGATCCACGTGCGGCGTCACGAGGCTCCTTCGCGGTCGCTAGCCCGTTGGCTAGTAGCCCTTAACGAAGGCCAATCCTTTTCTTACTTGGCATCCTGGTTGCTCCAGGCCTGCCCTCACTTACCCTCGCTGGGTGAGTTCCACTGACCTTGCTGGTCTGCACCATCGACGATCTACATCTTCCTCGAGACTTGCCGTTGCCAAGGCTTGTTGGGTCCAATCCGGTCGCCGACACCTCAGCACTCGACAGACATCGTGTACCAGCCCGAATCCTGCTCCTGGTCGCCGACAACGCCTCCTGGACCTCGTGGCTGAAGAGTCAAGACGACCGTCAACGCACCTGAAGCACTCGACATCGGTGGGCATCTGTCCATCGCCTTCCTGGTCACTGGCTAGTGACCCAGACTCTGTCCCCTCTGCTTTCAGGTTCTTCAGAACTCCGATCCACTCTTGGATCCACCCGGACACTTTTCTCTTGGCCGCCAGCAGCACTTTGCAGCAGATCGCCATTCGAATCGACGACGAAACCCGACCCCGAAAGGCACCTATGCACCCGGCTTCCCTGGGTGAGGTAACACGAATACTCCGGTGCTCCGGTGGGTAGAGACTCTTCAAAGTCCTAGATCTCAAAGGGTTTTGTCCTAGTCCTCTTTTAAGTGTCCCTTTTCTATAATTTCCCGATCCCGACTTTCTCCATAGAAGTCAACGGCGTATCGCGGTTGTGTATTTACACTGCACGCGTCTCCCGTAGGTCCCCTGTGTCACTACCTTGGGTGGTTCCTTGTGGTCCAAGCACTTCTAGAGGCTCTAGGCCTAGTGTCTAGTTCAGTCGTGGTTCGCATACCACTTTATTGGTATATGGTTTGGTACGCCCCTGGGGCCCAAACGTGTATTTGTGCTATTACTGTGAATTAATAACTTATAACTTATGTACTTCGAACTCTAGCCTCATAAAGAGACTAGAGGGGTGTGTTTAGCAATAAATACATATATTTTGAATATATACCTGGTGTGGTGCTCTTTCATTTGGTCACTCAAGAGATTATAGACTGGTAAAACAAGCTGCTTTACATTCCTTCAAGACTTAGCCTGAAGGCTGCTCTCCATAGCTACCACTAGGATAGCTTTCAATAAGGTTGTCTTTAACCTATCTCCAATAAGGGGTTGTTTGGACTGGTGCAAGGTGCCCACTATAATTAGTGGACAGCATATGCCAGGCCAACTTCTCACAAGCGGGAGCTAAATTTACTTTTGTCTTCTAGAGAGGATATCAATTTTGTGGCTCTGTTGGTTCCCCTTTTGAATGTATCATATAGCAGACTTGCCACCCAGAGGTTTGTTAGACTCAGTAGCTTAATAGAAGTGTACAGATATTTGTGATGTTCCCATTGTCGGTTGCTTTGAAGAGCGGACCATTGTGGCAAGATTTAAGGAGTCTTGAGCATGGCTGACCTTGTACCAGATTTTTATCACTGCTGCTCTTCTGGCTAGAACTTGCTTAATTAGGAAGAATTCTAGGTGAATTTTGGCTGGGGAAGAGTTCTGAGGTAGACTGAATGCTCAGCTAAATGTGTTAAGCTGTATTTTAGCCACTGTTTACGCATCCCGGCCTCTCATTGCCACACTCACATAGGTGACTGTTAGCAATAACTTGGAAGTAATTACTGTTCAAAGTGGCTAAAATTAAGGCCCATTCAACATTTTTTGCCAGGGTGATGAAGGCGTGGGTTAAAGCAGACCCCTTTTGTTTAATGTATTGTTTTTTTCTGCATAAAGGTTACTCTTGAATATAGGTATAGGCCCAGATATTTATATAGTTTGTGACTGATTCGAGCTATGTATCATTTAGTAGGAATCATGCAGAACGAGCCGGATGACTGCAGAGTGACATTGTAGGAAGATAGGATCCTTCTAGCATGGTTACCCCCACTTTTTGCTTGTCAGTATTTTTTTTTTTTACTAGTCTGGCTGGGATCCTGCTAATCAGGACCCCAACCATTGTGCTTCCTCCCTAAATTTGACATGGCAAGTACTTTGGTACCTCAACAATTGGCTACTTGTGTGCCTTTGTAAGTCCCTAGAATATGGTACTAAGGTACCTAGGGCATAGGTACACCAGGGGTCCCCTATGGACTGCAGCATGTATTATGCCATCCATGAGAGACCACTCAAACTGTGACTACAGGCCTGCCCCTGCAGCCTGTGTAAGCTGGTGCTTGCAACACTTACAACAGATATAAGAAAACTTATATCTCAGGTCACTGCACTTAAAACCTATAAGCCAGCCCTATGGCAGGCCTTTCAGTCCTGAAGGCAGGGTGCTTGGTTACAAGTGTGAGGGTGCCCCTTCATGAGCAGGACAGCCCCTACAAACCCCGGAGTCGATTCTCCAGGCTTTGCAAGTGAGGTCAGCCATTTTAATACATATAGTGGACATCAATCATTACGAGATGTCTAACTATATAGTGGCCGCAGCGAATCCGGTCATGTTTGGTATCAAAAATGTTGAATCATACCCCAACACCGATTCCAGTGTTGAAAGTATGATCCCATGTTCTGGGGGCTCCCTTGGGGTACCCCTCTGTACTCCCGGTTACAGCCTTTCAGGGTCTGACAGAGCTAGTGCTGCTGCCGACCACAGATAAGATTCTGCCCTCCTGCTGCTGAGCCAAGCTCGAGCAGGGGAAAGTAGAATAGGTTTCCTGTCGCAGGGAGGTGTGACCACCTCCCAGACAGGGTTTAGTGTATAGGGGCCGGGTGGGGGCACTTGCCAGCGCCACCAGACTGCTTTGAAGGGCACATTTGGTGCCCTCCTTGCATACTCCAGTTAGAACCAGTTCAGGTAGCCCTTGGCTCTGGTGTGAAACTGGACAAAGGATATGGGAGTATCTTCCCCTCTGTCCAGCCACTCCTCTGGGAGGGACCCCCGAGTTGTTGCAACCCTTTCCCTAGGATACTAAAGGGCTTACCTGTGGGTGGCTCTTCAGATTCGTCGTGTGACAAGACTCAAGCCTAAAACCACGTCACTCTTCGACCATCTGGACACTTGGACTTCACCTGGAACCCAGACTGCATCAAGGCAAACTCCTACTGCTTCTGGTCTCGCTGATCTGCAAGACTTCTTCGTCGACTGTTCTTCTTCCAGGATCTTCAACAGACCTGTATCTGCATCTGCAGGCTCTGCAGTGAAGCTGACCGGTCTGCTGCTCCTGACGTTCCACGGACTTTGAAAGGCTCAGCAACACAGGTGCAACTCCCTCAAGGCCTGACCTGTCCTCTCAGCAAGTTTAAGACCAGTATCCCTCATCGGAACTGATGGGACCAAACCCCTATGCACCGTGTCGACTTGCCGCTGCTAAGGCTTGTTGGCTCTGCACTCCAGAGATCATCGGGGTACAAGAAGCTCCAGCCTCCAGCAGCTCTTCCTACCAAGATCATCGTCCTCACCGCTTCCTTTGCACCGTGGGCCTTCATCTTTGGTGAGCTGCTCGAGGTCCTCTTGTGACTTCTGTGCCTTTGGCCTGTGGATCCTCCGGAGGGCGTTCTCCGGCTTCAGTGGGCTCCCCTGCTTGCTCGGGGCCTGCTCTGACTCTACTGCATTTGGTGAGTCCCTTGGACCTTGCTCATCCCAATGTTGCTCCCTCATCGTTTTCCACGGCTGTTGCTGCTGCCAAGGCTTGTTGGCACTCCCGTCGGACACCGACCCCCTGGTTCTCGACTACCGACGTGGGACAGCTCGTGCACGGTTCCTGGTCTTCCTCAGCTTCACCTGTGCCTCACAACTACAGCGACAAGGTCACTGTCATCACTCCTGCAATTCCGACATCGGTGGGCATTGCTCTTCCGTGCCTCCTGGTCACCTCCAAGTGGCATAGACTCTGTCCTCTCAGCTTTCAGGTTCTTCTCTTCAAGAATCCTCCCTTGGATTCCATCGGACTCTTGCACCTTCTTCGCCAACGGCATCTTTACTGAAGTCCTCCATTGTGGTCTACGGCAGCCTCCGACGTCACTTCACACCTATGCACCCGGCTTCCCTGGTGTAGGTATACTGGTTCCTGGGGTATCCACGGGTGGGGTGAATCTCTAACCTTCTGTCTTCCACGGGGTTTCTTCAGGGTCTACTGGGAAGGGTCCTTCGTCTCCAAAACTGCAAACTTAACTTCCCCGTTGACTTCTATTGGACATGCAGCTGTGTTTCCACTCTGCACACAGCCTCCGTGGGGTTCCTGGGTACTTACCTCGGGTGGTTGCTTGTGTACCCAGCTCTTCTGAGTCTCCTGGTCCAAGTCTCGACTTCGGTCGCAGTTCTCATTCCACTTCTTTAGTATATGGCTTGGTCTCCCCCTGGAGACCACTGTGTATTGTGCTTACTTACCTGTTTACAATTGAAGTATTGTGTGTATTTGTGTTAATATCTCCGGGTAGGAGATATACCAATGTGTTAGTGAGTGTTGTGTAATAAATATAACTATTTTTATACATACACTGTGTGGTTCTTTTTCATTTAACCTACACTTTGTGATTAGATCTGGTAAAAGAAGCTGCTTAACACTCCTTCTGGATAAGACTGAAGGCTGCTCTCCACAGCTACCACATAGAAAGCTTTCTAAGGTTGTCTAAGACCACTAAAATCACCATAAGGGTTGTCTGGATTAGTGCAAGGTGCTTCACTTAAATAAGTGTGCACCATATACTAAGCCAGCCTCCTACATTGGTGTGCAGCGGTTGGGATTTAAGCCTGCACTCTTTTACCAGCTAATCTAGGTGTGGTTGGATGAAAAACCATCACTAGCATTAGGCACATATAAATACTTTTTGTAAATTAGTAAGTTCTACTGAACTTTTTGGATTGGTAGTTGAGAGCCTAGCACAACCCTTTCTACAATCCTTTTTAAGTTTAGTTTCCACTAGTGCAGGTAGGTGCAACACCACACAACACCTAGTTTACCATGTCTTTAATTGGGGAAGCCAGTGGCTCCCAATCTTCTAGATACAGTGGTCTTAAGTTCCAGGAACATAGGACCCTGGCTGCATCCAGGACGTTAAAGACAGGTAGCAACTTAACACTCAGAAAATCTTAGAGCTGCTGCTGCTGGATGACCTCCAGAAAGCTGGGAGGTCAGAGAGGTAGAACAATGTGGGTGGGGTAGCTCCAGAAGGTGGGTCAGGGTTGGTTCACCCCAATGACATCAATTCTGAGCATGGCCAGAAAGAGTCTGATGACTCCACACTGGTGAACCCTGATACCACAGGGAATAGTACAGATAGTACAGAGAGAGTCCCTAGAGGTAGGTCCCCCTTTATTCCTCCTGGGAGGGTGCAGAGGATACAGGGGAGGTCTAGATCCTCATCTGTCAATTCCAATGCCTTTAACAATTCCAGTAAGAGGAGGAACTCCATAGGGAGGGAATACAACCTGCTTACGCTTGAGAGAGCCAAGCTCCGAATCGAGCAAGAGCAGCTGGCCCTTGATAAGGAAACCTTGGAAGTACAGAGGGCTAGGAAGAACCAGGGACTAGAGTCCCATGGTGGCAGCACTAGTGTCCCTAGGGTCAGGGAGCAATCTTTTGATGCTAGGAACCTGAGCAGGATAGTCCCTCCTTACCAGGAGGGGGATGATATCCATAAATGGATCACTGCCTTGGAGAGGGCCTGTAAAGTACAGAAGGTCCCTCAGGGGCAGTGGGCAGCTATCCTGTGGCTCTCCTTTGCTAACAAAGGAACAGATAAGCTCCTCACTGTGAGAGAAGAGGATGCCGATAATTACTCAGTCTTGAATAGTGCCCTCACAGATGGGTTTGGTTTAGCTATTGATCTATACAGGGTTAAATTCAGGGACACACAGAAGGTACACACCCAAGACTGTGTTGACTTTATAGACAGTGCTATTTAGGCTCTGGAAGGCTGGCTTCATGGAAGTAATGTGCATGATTACACTGGATTCTACAATTTACTAGTGAGGGAGCACATCCTTAATAATTGTCCAAATCAGCAACTGCACCAGTACCTGGAAGACTCTGCTCCAACCTCTTCCCAAGAATTGGGAAAGAAGGCAGACAAATGGGTTCATACCAGGGTTAAGACTAAGTCTCAAGGTGGTGGTGACCAGAAGAAACATTCTTCCAAAGCCCAAGAGAAAGGTGGGGAAAAATCTAAAGAGAAGTCCTCTGAAGGTCCCCAAAAGTCTTCCTCTGGGGGAGGGTCCCAATCCTCTTCCTCCCCTGGTAAGAAACCCTATTGCTATCTCTGCAAAGAGAAAGGCCATAAGGCAAGGGATTCCAATCGCCCCAAGGTCAGCAACAAGGATACCGTTATTACTACTACTCCTACCTCTACGCCCTCTAGTGCCCCTAGTAGTAGCACTCCAAGTAGTAGTAGTGCACCCAAGAGTTTAGTTGGGTTCTCATGGAGAACTGAGGTGGATTCTGGCCTACCAGATCCCCTACACAGGCCACCCTAGGATGTGATGGTGGCATGGGTTTTGCTACTTTTTCTGTAAGTCCCAACACCTTGGGCAAGTACATACAGGAGCCTCTGATCAATGGTCAGAAATCTGTAGCCTGTAGGGACACAGTGGCCAGTGTCACCATGGTGACAAGAAAACGTGTGTCCCCTCTTCCGTTTCTACCAGGGTACAGGTACCAGGTGACCAACACTGATGGTATTAGAGCTGATCACCCCATGGCTATAGTCAATCTCAGCTGGGGAGGGGTAACTGGCCCTAAAAGGGTTGCAGTATCCCCCAACCTCCCTATAGGTTGCCTGCTGGACAATGATCTAGAGACTTCAGCCTGGGCTGAAGTAGAACTCAGGACCCATCTAGAGAGAAGGTTGGTGGGACCCTTAGGGCCCAAGTCCAACTACAAAGAAACCCTGGAGCAGTGGAGCCTGAAAGAATGGCCCACCCAGCTCCAACAGAAAACACCAGGGAGGAAGAAAAGTCCTCCTCCCCCCAGACTGTAGGTGAGGGTCAGCCTCTTCAGGGAGATGATCCTACCCCTTGTGATGAAACTGCCCCAGGGGAGGTCAGGCCTGTCCTGGCAGAGCCATTGATGGCAGGGGAGTCTTCCAAGGAGGTACCAAGTCTGGAGCAGGTATCCTGCCCCTTTCTGCCAAGTCTCAGCCAGCCAGGTGCTGCAGAGCCCAGGGATGTCAGTGGACCCCACAGGGCCCACTGCCAACAGGAATTCCCTCATCCACAGATTAGAGGCCCCCAGCCTAGTAGCACTAGTCAGGTGGATAGCACTCAGCAATCTTAGGGATCCCGCTTGCCCTTTGAGGGTGACATCCCCCACATGGACTCTGCTGGGCAAAGCCAGACTGTAGTGTAGTTCCTATTTCCCGAATAGGCTCTGCGCATTGGAATAATATACCCTATAGGTTTGACATAGGACTGAGGTCAGTATGTCCCTATCGAGTATATTAAACTTAATTTACTTTGTACCAGCTAACTCAGAGGCCACTAGAAACTCCTTGTAAACAAGAAGGGAGTAGTTTCTGGCAACCGAATAAACATGACAACTTTGTTTCCCTTTAGAATCGGAACACTCTCAGAATCGTGGAAACAATAGATAACAGTTTCACTCAGCTAATCGTGCATGCTTAGTTTCTTCAGAGTTACACAGAAAGAATAGACGGGCGTTTCAATAAAAGGATTTATTGAACAGTCTTGTTTCTCGTGTAAGAGATATGCGCTGTTACAATCGTAAGACAGTATGCAAGATATATAATGTACAGCGTAAGCAGTAGAAAGAAATACTGCGCTAGCATTGTCTTTTAGCTATGCCCTGGAGGATTTTCATGCATGTATGCATGATACTGCGCAGTGGTTACGTAATAACTCTTTACAATTTAATTCGGATAAGACCGAAATTGTACACTGCGCAGTTGGGAAGGTCCATCTGCCTCTTCCTCACAACTTCTGGCCCCTTGATTCATCTACTGCCTTGGTGCCATCTAAGACGGTGCGAAACTTGGGAGTTATGTTTAATGCCAACCTGTCACCAGAGACGCAAGTGAACAAGATGGTGGGGTGCTGTTTTGGCCTCATTAGGGCTCTGAGAAAGATTCTCCCGTTGCTCCCAATTTCGGTTAGAGCCTTGGTTGTTCAAGGCGCTATTCTAAGTAGACTTGACTACTGCAATGCTCTGCTGTTGGAGTCCCCCAAGTATCTAATACAGAGACTGCAGCGTGCTCAGAATACGGCTGCGAAATTAGCCTGGTCTAAGCCACGAGGCTTTTCCGCCTCAATGTGCCTAGCAGAGCTACATTGGCTCCCTGTGCAGCAAAGAATTTATTTTAAATCCCTTTGTATAGGGTTTAGGGCTTTGCATGGACTCGGTCCTGGGCCCCTACAGAAGAAATTGGTTTGGTATACTCCTACCCGGACCCTTCGCTCCTCTTTTGCCTACTTGACAAAGGTACCCAGGTTCAACAGGGTCAGACTGGGAGGAAGATCTTTTAGTTTTGCTGCTGCAAAACTCTGGAACGCACTCCCACTAGAAATTAGACAATGCAGTACCCTGTCCCTGTTCAGGAAAAGGATCAAAACGTGGTTGTTCCCCAGAAACTGATCCTGTCGCTTTTGAGTAATGTTTTTGGTTCTGTCCCTCTCGCTTCACGTTGGTCTGTATTCATGTATCTTTAGCGCCAGGGTACCCGTAGGGTGTTTGTTGCGCTCTATAAATGCTATATACAATACAATGACATTTATATACATAAATAACATAAGCTAAAAATGCGAGTACTCATAAGATGCTTCTCTAACTAGTTCTACCCCAGTGTACCTAACCTAAGTGTAGTGCAAGGTAAGAAGTAGGTGATGAATTCTATAGTATGGTATTCTATAGTATGCCAAGTCTAGTATGCCAAGTCTAGTATGCCAAGAGTCCCTCTAGGTTCTAGTCAGCGCCATACCTTGAGAATGAGAGAGGTGGGAATCTCTTTCCGGGTCTCGAACTCTAACACCCCGCGAAGGGAGTCAGAACACTGGAAGCTGGATTCTCTGCGAGCAGGGATGACAGCGTCTCTTGTCAGTGCGTCAGGCCGGGATACGGGCTCCTCTAAAGTCGAGGTCTCCTCCTCCTTGCTTGGGCAAGGGAAGGTATATTTATACCTGGTAGGTGCCTTAGAATGTTAGCATTGACGTAAAGTCGGGCAGAGGAAGACGTCAGGAATGAACCCTTAAGGTATAGCGGTTCATGCATAATAAATGACTTCTTGGAGAAATCAATAATCCTGTGCTAGGGGAACTCCCAAGAGCTTAAGGGTCTGGTTTCTAAGAACTCGTTGTGACGTTAGGGTGGACGGATGTAGGTGACCATGCCTGTATTTGGGTAGCATGGCTAATGCCCAAATAAGGACTGGGATCTTATGCCTATATAAGGGCAATGTGAATTGTGCCTATTTAAGGACATGTTTCAGGAAAACCTATATACGGACACCTAAAGCGGAATACAACACCCACTCCACTTTCGAATGAACGATAGTACTAAATGCTAAACATTAAATGCTAAACATTAAACTGAGTACCACATGTTGCTAAAACATTTCTAAAAGCATATTAAAAGAAGTTTTTAAAAAAACTGTTGCTAAACATGTAATGCAATAGGTACTGTACATTTAAAGCATTTTTTCATTCTAAGCATGTATCGAAAATAAATGCAACATGAATGAATAAACAGAAATATATACATTTGACGAAATGGTTGACAAGTTTTCAAAATCAAAGCCATTTCATAACATGGTACTAAATGAAATTTTAGTAAAATAAGGTGACAATGTGTCCCTGGAAGTATTCAAAGAAGTCCGTTTTATATGAATAGTTCAATGTAAGCAGATTGAATCTCCATGTATTTTCAAAAATAGAAAGAAAAAAAGTCAATTTTTAGGAAAAGTTCCAAATTTTGTCTTGTTTTGAAAATATGGAGGCCAAATTCATTGCTTCCCCGGTACACTGTGAGCCGAATCAAAGTCATTGTAAGGGTCTGGTGTAAACATGAAATCATCTACGCTTTTAGACAAAAGGTCGTCTACCGATGTCGGTGACAGTTGGAACACCTCGTTTAGAAAGTTAACTGCACAGAGATGTGAAGCATCGCCCTCAGCATTGGATGCCGCAGCAATGTTCGCGTCCGTTGTTACCTATGTGCCTGTTGATCCATCTCGTACCTCAGCAGCAGCAGGAAGCGTCTGTGAGATCTCAATGAATGCCGTCATCAGGTTTTGTAGTCTCTGGGGACAACACAGAGCATGGGCCGTTATCGGGTCCAGCAGAGTATCGATATCTGTTGGCATGACTGATGGGAGTGTTAGACAGATGTCTAGCACGCATTCTTCACCGCAAAGCAGGCAGCGTAGAACAGGTAAGATGCAATCTTGCCAGATTGGTCTAAACGACAGAAACCATGTTGTATTAAGTTCCCGTAGACGAGGTATGCCCAAAAGTTGCACTATGCGCTCACGACACTTCCGTTCTAGGAGAGCTTTCTCCAAAGTGCTGGGAGTGACGCTGGTTGATAGGCTTGCCATAGCGTAGTAGTAGGAATAAACAGGATTCCCGCAATTAGTGCTAGAATTAATGGCACACTACCAAACACCGAATGTGTGAAGTTTGGAATGATTCCGAGGACTGCCTGAAAAGGTGTTAATAGTCCTGAACAGATGGTCTTAAATACATGTACAATTCCGCTCGTATCAGACATGTTTAAGATACGGCCCATCATTTCTACGAAATGTATAGGGCAGTTTGTACGAATTAGAGCCTGTATCTCAGCCGAAGTCCTTGCAATTTGTAAATCATAGATCTCTTTGGCCGAGGTCAAAGGCACTGTTTGTTGCAAAAGCATGGTTTTCATTCTGCTTAGAGTATCAAAACGTATAAAAGAAACATTCAATGAAGGTCATAGAGGCGACTCCCTGACTGTGTCTTTTGGGGGGGAACAATACTTGCATACAACAAGTAACCCTGGAGCTAACCGTTACCAGATATGGGATTCCTGGCAACATGCCACAACAACTCTGATCATTCAACATGAGGTAACTCCCGTTAGAAAGTTGGCCAAACGTTGGATTAATCACAGCTGCCGGCATACCCTGCAGGTGGCAGGACAAGTTTACAACAGAACCATTACAAGCCCCGTGTAAAGAAATGTCCCGACATATGAGTGAACCGCTTAGTGCATTTTCACAGTGTGTACCGCTTAGAAACACTTCACGATCCCCACTCCAACATCTGTATTCGTAAGGTAAATCCCAGGATGTCTTAATGTATTCTTTACCCAACCTTTCATATTTGCCTGCTTGCATTTGTTTGAGGCAATACTGAAAATGAAAAGTAGTGACAGGCAGAGTTATTTTGCGATGGATAAGCCATTCTGTAGCTGGTTTTTTTGCTACCGTAAATGGTAATTTTTCCAGTTTTTCAATGATCAGCACTGTATACTTTGCTCCCCTTTGTGCCAGTTCGACCCGTTTATCCGTTAGATTGTATTTAGAAAACAGAGACGACGTGTTGATAAAACGCCAAGGCACATAGCCTGCACGCAAGGATTGCAGCGTCCAGCCGAATAACATAATAGAACGTAACTGTGATTGGCCTTGTTGTAACATGGCTAAATCTTGTTCCAGTATGTCAATAGCAGAGGATACAATGTTGTCCAGTGAATAAATTCTGGATGACAAAGTTGTTAACCCATTGTCGACCACAGTGAGATTTCTCCAAGTTAATACGATCAAGCTCAGGTATTCTTTCTGCGGCCTCTGCCTGTGAAACCTTCCATACTTCATTATAAGCAGCATAAATGCCGGCATACATGAAACGTTTGACGCGGTTTTCTTGGTCCTAGCAAGAAATCCCTAAGGTCTGCGTCTTCTTTAAGTAAAGATAAGTGTTGTTTCACATCCTCAAGTGTAGATTTTTGTAACCAGTCAAGGCACAATTTTCCTACACTGTATGTTGTTCCTACCCCCGGATGTTGTCGTTGAACATAACGTGGGTCTGGCCTATGGATAGTACAGCCCTGTATTCTATTCAGGAATCTTTCTTGACAGATGTTTGGGTCTGTGGGCCAGAGCAACCATTTTTTCCAATCAGGATCTGATCTGTTGTTTTGTAGTATTGTGTCTACTGTGACCGCTCCCTTTGTAGTGCTATTACTTGCAGGTGTTGGTACAGAAGGTGTGTTCATGTCTTTGATCTTGGCTAAGGCAAGACGTTTGTTGCACAGTGTCATTCAAAAACATTTGCTGTGGGATGATACATGCTCTAAACAAAGCTTCTATCCCCTGCACTTGCCAATCTTTAGAACCCAGACAGATTTTGTGTTGATTGTGTCTTTCCAAAAGTCAAATCCTGGTCTAGAGAGTTGGGCAATAAAGGCTGCAGAATAAATCTGTTTTGTAGTAGTTAACATAATTTTCTGTCCTGTTTTGTTTACATTTTTATAGTAAAACGTTTCTGGATCAGATGTATTGTACCCTGAAAAATATGGAAACTTATTTGCAAACGTTTTTGAACTACCCCTTGGTGGTGTAGGACAATGTTCCCATTGGTTAAACAAACATTCCTAGGTGTTGCAGATTTATGCAAGAAATGGTGACCATAGTGGTTGTAACAATAAAGCTGTTCGTAGTCTGATGAACCCTCTAAGTATTTATTGTTAGAGAATGCAGCAGACCTTTCTAGATCAGACATCATATCATTAACAGTCTCAAAGTCCCAATCATCAGAATAGGTACTGGAGGTAATAAAGTCACTTAATGAAATTTTAAATAAATGTGGAATGTTCAAAAGTTCCGTCGGGCCGAATATGTCGAAATCGGTTTTGTCCCACACTATACCATCCTGTATAGGAACGGCTGTGATGTTCACTGCTGACAAGTCTGTTTCACGCTGGGATGATTTGTGTGGTTTTAAAAGTAAGTTCACATTTTTACTTTCAGTGTCCATATGGATGTATCTGCCATTTATAAGCACGCTGATAGTCATAACCAAAGCTAGCCAAAGCAGAAAGAAAAATATTCCAGAAATAATCCATAGTTCAATCCATGGTGAAACCAGATAAGTCTCTTTCAGGAAATGAAAAAGGTCTTGTACTTTTTGTTTGAAAGTTTTTAGGGCTGGCGTCGTTTCAGGCTCACTTGGATCCTCAGAAAACTTATCAAAGTTAATGAAGTAGCCAGAAGCAGTTCTGTCAATTGTTGGAATTGCATCAGGATTTGTCGAAATCGCTGGAACCAGTTGATCACTTGTTACGTTGGTGTAGACAGGTGTATCTGGACGAACTGTTACTTGAGTTTCAAGAGGGACGAGTTCCATAGCATTGTTGCTTAGTCCTTCATCTTTTACTGCTGAATTCTCGATTGTTATGAGTCTTTCAGTCTGAACCTCTTGGATAGTAGCGAGAGGAGTGCGTCTGCTACTAGGTCGGAGTCCACGAGGCCTACTATTTAGTATTGGCCACATACTGTGGTTTGATGAGGTCGATTGACACAAATCTTTTCTCCTTTTTTCCAGCAAGGGGCGGCAGAAGTACTGTTCTTGTTCCGTGGACGGCTAGGACAGTTACTGGCTGTCTGTAAGAAGGTCCAAATTCCTTCTTGTCCGCAATCTTCTCTCGGACTAGATCCCCAACTATTGGGATCCAGACAGGCCTTGCTGGGACTGCCGGTTTTTCCCCAGTGGTGGTTGGCTTCAGGAACACGTTGATTTGTTTCGATCTTAGTTCTTTTAAATCCTGTAAAACAGCCAAACGATCTTTGATATCAAAGGGTTTATTTTCCACCACTGTGCCTTTACATTCGAGATCAGGAACCCACATTCTTGTCCCAAATAGGACCTCATATGGAGTGACCCCCCCCTAGAGAACTTCTTGGCAAATTATTTAATGAGCGTTGGACCCCATAAAGATGTTTGACCCACCCATCACCCGAACCTAATACCCTAGCTGTTATAGACTGCTTTATGTCCCGGTTTTTCCTTTCCACAACAGAATTTCCGTCAGGATGAAACGGAGAGGAGTACCGCAATGCTACACCCAAACTGGCCATGGCTTCTTTGTAAGCCCGAGAGCTAAACGCAGGGCCCTGGTCAGAATGTAGTGTGCCAATTGCTTATGTGCCGATAAAGACTCGCAAATCTTATATAACAGTTTGAGCGTCAGCCGAGCGCTGAGGCCATATCCATAGGAACCTTGAGCACGAATCCACTGCGACCATTATATATTTATAGTTACCGTCCCTTTGCAAGGGACTGCAGTGGTCCAGGTAAACACAAGCTAATGGTTTGTCTGATATCAACAGGGGTGTCTGCGCAAGACGTTTCACTGTGGAGACTTTCATCTGTTGGCATATTTCACATTCCCAAACATAGTTCTTGGTCTGTTTCCTAATGCCAGGCCACCAATATTTTTGTTTAAGTAAAGATACTGTTGCAGAAACACATGCATGGGCAGAGGCTATCCCTTCATGTGCTGCTAGGATCAGTCCTAATCTACGTTCCATGTTTGGAATTACCCTATCCCCCACTCCAGGGATTCGAGCAAAAGGAACGTTGTTTGCATCAATTACATAAGAGTACTTGAGTGGAAATTTCTTTGGTAACGCTGCACCACTGCCTTTGCTTGAAGCATTGACAGCCAACAATATCTCACTGTCTATTCTCGTTTTTGAACGAGTGATCGCAGCAACGGAAGCCGTCTGAACAGCCCCCTTTGCGGCTTCATCAGCCAATGAATTCCCTGCAACGTGAACGCCATCACGTTGATGACTCAGCGTGTGTATTACGTGAGCTTTTGGTAGTTCGTTTCTTAACTGAACTCATTGTTCCCAAAGCGTTTTATGCTTTATTGTGCCACCTTTTGCATCTTTGAACCCGTTTTGAAGCCAACTCTGTATATATTCATTATATGACTGAACACAGTAAAAAGAATCGCACACTATAAGTGTGGGGAATTCGCGATCTGTATTTTCAAGTGCCAGTTTGAATGCTTGTAGCACTGCTCAGAATCTCCTAGAGATTGAGTTTTAGTGACCATTGGTCTGAAGTTACCATCGCGCATGCGACCTTTAACGATTGCGCACGCTGCACTGTAAGCTTGCTTACTCCCTGTAGCGGGTTGTGCTGACCCGTCAGTATAAATTATAAATTCGTACTGATCGAGAGGCAGAATTTCAGTGGGCAGAGGACATTTATGTTCATATTGCAGGAACGCTTGTGTTTTTAAATCAGGATCAAAAACATATTCAACATCTGTTGCAGCAAGAGAATTAACCCATTGTATCCATCTAGGATGTAAAGCTTTTGCATTTGGAATGCTCGCTTTTGTAACCGCCTCCAAGGCCGGTACTGGAGTTACGACAATAATGCGTTTCCCTTGAGCTAGAGCTCTTTCTTTTGCTACAGCGGTTGGAACTGCTGTCAGTATTTTTTCTGTTGAAGTGAAGCGCATTTCTGCTTGTGTATACAAATGTGATTTGTATGCTATTGGTACTTTTTCACCCTCATTAAATGTTAAATAGGTGAATCCGCACTGACCCGAAATTATTCGGATCACTAAATTGCGTTTATTCATGCGTGTTTGTAAGTGATTTGTTGCTAACATGTTAGCTTGGAGTGAACGCAGGATTTCTGTGTGTTCTTGTGTCCAATGTCTTGTTGAAAAATCAGGTTTGATTAATTCGTAGAGAGGTTTAACCCTTTCTGTGTAATTTAGAATGTATGTTCTTCCAAAATTTAGGAAACCCAAGATGGATTGTAAATTTTTCAGCGTTTTTGGAGGTTGGAGCAGCGCACACTTTTCTAAAAGTTAGCTGCCAGGCTCTTGCCTTCACTTGAAAGCTCATATCCTAGGAAAAGGACATTGAGATGGGCCATTCTGGATTTTTTAAAGTTGAATTTATAGCCCTCAGAGGCGAAGCCCAATATAATGGTATTTACCCTGTTCAAGTGCCTATCTAGGTCATCGTCTGTCAGATAGATGTCATCGACATATGACAATGCCTCATTATCATAAATTTGTAGTAACTCTGTTACCCTTGCTGAGAATAACCCCAGGCTGTTCTTGAACCCTTGTGGGAGTCGACAAAATTGACGCTGGGTCCCCATTATTGAGAAAGCTGTTAAGTACCTGCTTTCAGGTGCTCCGTTTTGACAAAAGAAACCATTTGAAATGTCCAATGTGGTTTTATATTTTTTACGCACAATGTTATTCATTAATGCTGTACTATGTGCATTTTGCACTGCAAATGTTTTGGAACAAGTGTTCAAGTGTCTGTAATCCAAAACTAGACGGTATGTATTGTCTGGTGTGGATACAGGAAACAAAGGATTATTCATTGAGGTGCATGTTTCAATCACCCCTTGGTATTCAAGTTGATCTAAGATCTCCCTGACCTGTTTTTTAGCTTCTTGCTTTATTGGGTACTGCCTTTATGCAGTAGGTTGATTTTTTAACTGTATTTTGTGGTGAGGTGAGTCCTCATCCCATCCTACATGATTTCTGTATAATGCTGGGGCCTGGGCAACTGCCCATTTCCTGGCATAAGTATATTTTAGGTGAATTGGAATATGGTTGGAGAAGGCTGGCATAATAATGTCCTCGCCATGTGGGCACTCCCTGACAAAGTTTGGTGGCCAGTCCTTTTCTGCTAGAAGTATATCATAACCCCTTGAAAGTTTCTCCCAAAAGAGTGTTTTCACTTTTCTTGGTATGTTATGTTACTGGGCACTTATAAAGCGCACGGCTACTCCCTGGAGTGTCCCGGAGTGTTATTTCATATAACGTTTGTGGAGTACTAACCCTGGTGTCTACAGTCTCTACTGTGATGTACTCATTCAAGTCCACTATCTCCAGAAGTTCCTTCGGGTTCTGGCGAGCTATTGGGACTTCTGCTGCACTGTCCAGCATTGTCCGAGCCCATTCTCCGTTCTTGAGCTGTTCTCAGTATTCTCGGCATGTCTGATCTTCAGACCTGCTACCTTCTTTTTTGTGAATTGAGGTTTTGATTTATTTTTCTGAACGTGTTTATCGTCTTTGGATTTCACGCGTTCTTCTTTGTGATCTGATCGTCCTCTTCTTTCGGATGTCTGTGACGATATCTGAAAGGTACGAGAGGAACGTGTATCAGGATCTTGATACCCATCAGGTTTTCTTAAATTATCCCTATTCCTGAGGTTATACCTCCTTTCAGAGGGCTCCTTTTGAGGAGACCTACCTCGGGATTGAGAACGTCTCTCGTTTGAATTTTGTTTATTAGTTTCCCACTTCTTTTTAGAAGATGTAGGATTTTGTTTAATAGAGTCCTTCTCAGGTCTTTCAGATAGTTTTGGTTTCAAAGGTTTTCCACCCAAACTATCTCTGCCTAATTCTGCATAAGATTGTTCTATTATTCTGGGTAGTTCATGTTGATGTTCTGTAACATCAAATTCCCTTAAGCGTTGGCGGATCGCCACTGATGCTGCCTCTCCTTTAATATTAGATAATATTATTGTTGAGACCTGGTCGAAGTTTTTCAGTAATTTCATACCTAAATTCAGAGCAGGTTCTACCCCGTATTCGTTTTGAATTTGTTTTAGGACATCTGGTATTACTGCAATTGACGGAACACCAATGTGCTTTAGTATAGATGGCAGCATAGACTGTGCCCCAAGTGGTGCAGTCTTCCAGTTGTGGTATGATCCCCATTGGTAAACAGATTGTTAGGATTCTGTGTTTCTCATAAGGGCTAGTATTTGGAAATACTGCTTCGATTTGAGTAATTTTTTGAGCTATCCAGAATGGAATTTGCTCACGTTTTGTGGGCATTTTACCCATAACTGCGTGTAAAGTCTGTGGAGTAATTTTTAGTGTATTCCCCTGTTGAGGGGTTTGATTTGGAATGGTCATTGGTGGTTGGACTGTGAAAGTCCGCATGACATATTGGACTAATTGTCTGTAAATTGTTATTAACTCTTGTAGTTGAGTAAGTAATTCATCGTCTGACATTTCTTCGATGTCAGGATGAGGTGTGTAGCCGGCTAGAATCGGCCATGTTGCTCCTGGTCTACCTAGTGGACCGAGCCTGGTAATGTTTTTGTGATGTTTTAGGGCGCCTTTAAACCAGAGATTATGCTCCTGGTATGTGAGTGAAATTTCAATATCCTCGAAAGGAATATATGCCTCTGGTGGTTCATCTTCTTTAAAGAAGTGAAACATATTTGTTACTGGATTTGATTCTGGGAATACTATCCATGAATAGAATACCTCTGTCTGAAAGGATTCGTGTGCCTCCATCACGAAAACTGCTCTACCACCTCTTGGTGTTAGGCCGTGTTTTATAAGTTTTCGAGTGATGGCTCTCCTTAAGTTTGGATGGATGTTTATAACACCCTCATCGGTTTCATGTAAACCTGTAAAATTAAAAGCTGTTACCACTGGGTCAGCCGCAGCTACACCGTTATCGGTGTTAGTATCCCCGTTCAGGGACATTGTTTTTTTGAAAAATGTAGAACAAGTTTCAAGGAAACAAAAGATAAGGTGCACAATATTTTGGAACACTGTATCCTTCAACGTTGATCAAACCATACAGCTAATATATAGGTTTTTTGTCCTATTTAGCTTTGGCGGATACTTAACCCTACGTCTTATGGAGTATGTGAGTACGGGTCTCTGAGAAAAGCACGAGTGAGTTACTCAGTATCTAGCGTTAAATTAGTGCCTTACCAAACGTTGGGCGCCATGTAGTGCAGTTCCTATTTCCCCAATAGGCTCTGCGCATTGGAATAATATACCCTATAGGTTTGACATAGGACTGAGGTCAGTATGTCCCTATCGAGTATATTAAACTTAATTTACTTTGTACCAGCTAACTCAGAGGCCCCTAGAAACTCCTTGTAAACAAGAAGGGAGTAGTTTCTGGCAACCGCATAAACATGACAACTTTGTTTCCCTTTAGAACCGGAACACTCTCAGAATCGTGGAAACAATAGATAACAGTTTCACTCAGCTAATCGTGCATGCTTAGTTTCTTCAGAGTTACACAGAAAGAATAGACGGGCGTTTCAATAAAATGATTTATTGAACAGTCTTGTTTCTCGTGTAAGAGATATGCGCTGTTACAATCGTAAGACAGTATGCGAGATATATAATGTACAGCGTAAGCAGTAGAAAGAAATAATACTGAGCTAGCATTGTCTTTTAGCTATGACACATATTTATATACATAAATAACATAAGCTAAAAATGAGAGTACTCATAAGATGCTTCTCTAACTAGTTCTACCCCAGTGTACCTAACCTAAGTGTAGTGCAAGATAAGAAGTAGGTGATGTATTCTATAGTATGCCAAGTCTAGTATGCCAAGTCTAGTATGCCAAGTCTAGTATGCCAAGTCTAGTATGCCAAGAGTCCCTCTAGGTTCTAGTCAGCTCCATACCTTGAGAATGAGAGAGGTGGGAATCTCTTTCCGGGTCTCGAACTCTAACACCCCGCGAAGGGAGTCAGAACACTGGAAGCTGGATTCTCTGCGAGCAGGGATGACAGCGTCTCTTGTCAGTGCGTCAGGCCGGGATACGGGCTCCTCTAAAGTCGAGGTCTCCTCCTCCTTGCTTGGGCAAGGGAAGGTATATTTATACCTGGTAGGTGCCTTAGAATGTTAGCATTGACGTAAAGTCGGGCAGAGGAAGACGTCAGGAATGAACCTTTAAGGTATAGCGGTTCGTGCATAATAAATGAGTTCTTGGAGAAATCAATAATCCTGTGCTAGGGGAACTCCCAAGAGCTTAAGGGTCTGGTTTCTAAGAACTCGTTGTGACGTTAGGGTGGACAGATGTAGGTGACCATGCCTGTATTTGGGTAGCATGGCTAATGCCTAAATAAGGACTGGGATCTTATGCCTATATAAGGGCAATGCGAATTGTGCCTATATAAGGACATGTTTCAGGAAAACCTATATACGGACACCTAAAGCGGAATACAACAAGATATGGGACAAGACTGTCCCATACCTTCACTGGCCGCAGATAGTTCTAGACCAACAGGTTCAACCAAAAGTTGTAATCAGCAAAAGGTTGACTCCTAGGGAAATGTACAAGTCGGCCATGGAGAAAAAGGCCTGTGTTGTGGTCAGTGCCCTGAGGAAGTTGTGACCAACCCAGTTAGGGCCTCACTTCTCTACTCAGACACCCCACAAGCCTCTCTTGGCTTAAACGTTGACAGGTAGACAACCCAAACGTTTAAGAGGATCCAAGCCCATACAGGGGAGGAACTTCTCAGTGGGCCCTACTACAGGGAGTATCCATGCCAGTGCAGTTGGACATTCATTTTATTACCACCCAGGAAATAAAGACTTATCTGGCAAGGTTAGCCTTATCTCCTTTCGTTTGGGGGGAGGGGTATGTAGGAAGGTAGGATCCTTCTAGCATGGTTACCCCCACTTTTTACTGAGGTCAGTATTTTTTTTTTTTACTAGTCTGGCTGGGATCCTGCTAATCCGGACCCCAGCCATTGTGCATCTGCCCTAAATTTGACATGGTAAGTACTTTGGCACCTCCACAATTGGCTACTGGTGTGCCCTTGTACGTCCCTAGTATACGGTACTAAGGCAGGCCTTTCAATCCTGAAGGCAGGGTGCTTGGTTACAAGTATGAGGGTGTCCCTGCATGAGCAGGACACCCCTACAAACCCCGGAGTCGATTCTCCAGGCTTTGTAAGTGCGGTCAGCCATTTTAATACATATAGTGGACATCAGTCATTACGAGATGCCTAACTATATAGTGGCTGCACCGAACCCGATTCCAGTGTTGGAAGTTTGATCCCATCTACTGGGGGGCTCGTACTGGGGGGCTGTCTTGGGGTACTCTCTGTACTTCCGGAATACAGCCTTTCAGGGTCTGACAGCAAGCTGGTGCTGGTGCCGACCACAGGCCCGATTCTGCCCTCCTGCTGCTGAGCCAAGCTTGAGCAGGGGAAGGTGGAACAATAGGTTTCCTGTTGCAGGGAGGTGTAACCACCTCCCCAGACAGGACTTAGTGTATTGGGCTGGAGTGGGGGCGCTTGCCAACGCCCGACTACTTTGAAGGGCACATTTGGTGCCCTCCTTGCAAACTCCAGTTTGAACCAGTTCAGGGAGCCCTTGGCTCCTGCTCTGGCGCAAAACTGGACAAAGGACATGGGAGTATCCTCCTCTCTATCCAGCCCCTCCTCTGGGAGGGACCCCTACATTGTTTTAGTTTTTGCCACATTTACTCTCCAGGTGATTATTTTCTGCATAGTGAGCAAGTAAATTCAGCGATTTTTGTAGGCCTAACTTGGTTTGGCTGAATGATACAATACAATACTGTCTGCATATGATAGATGGGTGAGACGGAGGGGGCCCAGGCGGGATGGGATGGGTATTTGCCAGGTTCAAGGCGGGTGAAAGGTCCGCCATGAATGTTAATTTTAATGTTAGTGTGATTTCTAAAGCGCGCGAATACCCCGGGGTGTCTTGGCGCTGAACTGGAACGTAAACCCTGAGAAGGTTGGAAGGGGGTGGAGATTTGTTTAGAAATAACCAAGTTTTCAATTCTTTTCTGAAGGAGAGAGTTAGCCTCTCTCATGTGTGCAGGGAGGGTATTCCATAACTTGGCCGCGCAGTAGCCGATACTACGGCCTCCCCAACTCGCAATCCGGATCCTTGGTACCAACATTAATCTGGCATTGGTAGATCTTAACTGTCTGCCTGGATGGTACCATAAGAAAAGGTTTTTCAAAGGTACCGGTCCGATCTTATTCACTGCTTTATAGGCAAGGCAGAGTACCTTAAACTTAATACTTTGCACCACAGGCAACCAATGGAGCTTCTGGATCTCCTCTTTGATTGATTGGTGTTTAGGTATGTTCAGTAAAAGCCTGGCTGCAGCATTTTGCACCATCTGAAGTTTTTTCAGATGTTGTTTCTGTAGCCCAAGGTATAGGCCATTACAATAATCTCATTTTGACAGCACCAAAGTTGTTACAATTGTTTTCCTGAGATCATTGGGAATGTAAGGCATTACTTTCTTAAGTTTCCTTATCAGATAGAAGGAGGCTGAAACTGTGGCGTTGGTTTGTTGGGAGTAGGTGAGTTTGCTGTCTATCAGCACCCCGAGATTTTTGGCCTTCTCTACTGGATTTGGGAGCTGTCCAATTCCGGCCTGCCACCATAATCCATCCCATTTCGGTTGAGGATTACCAAAAATCACCACCTCGGTTTTGCCCGAATTCAGCTTCAGACAATGTCTTCCCATCCAGTAGCTGATTTCCCTCATGCATTTTTTAAACTGTATTGCAGGGGATAATGTGTTTTTGTATGCCGCGACCACAATCTGAGTGTCGTCGGCATATGATGTCAGATTGAAACCAAACTGTTGTATTAACGGTGCTAGTTCTGATACGTAAACATTAAACAAAGAAGGGCTTAGCGAAGAGCCCCGAGGGACCCCGCATGGCAGTACGTATGGAGTTGCCTGAAACTGATCTAGGGACACTGTCTTTTCTGTTCTTCAAGAACGATGATATCAAGGAAAGAGCATGGTCCTTGACCCCTATGTGTTCAAGACGTTGAAGCAGTGTATCATGGTGCACAGTATCGAAGGCTGCTGGCAAATCGAGGAGAATCAGCACAGCGGCACCGCCCTTGTCCATCACTGCTCTGATCTCCTCGGTGGCCTTGATAAGAGCTGTCTCTGTGCTATACCCTGGACGGAAACCAAACTGAGAGTGGTCAAGTAGTCCATTTTCTTGAATGAACTGCGTAAGTTGGGTATTCATTATTTTCTCCACCATTTTTGCGGGGAAAGGCAGCCTAGCAATCGGGCGATAGTTGCTGGTTATGGATGTGTCTAGATTTGCTTTTTTTAATAAAGGAAGAATGGCTGCATCTTTCCAAACTGCTGGGAAAATGCCTGATGAGAACATATTATTAAATATGTTTGTTACTATTGGACTTACCTCCCCTGCTATACTTTTCAGAACTGCCGGGGGGCAGGGGTCTAATGGAGATCCTGATTTAATTTCCTGAATAAGTTTTTCCACCAGCTCACTAAATACCTGTAGGAAAGACAAAAGCCCGTTCTTTTGGGTCTCAATGATAGGAGGCACTTAGACTGGCTTATTGGGGGTGGCAGAGAAAATTTTATATACGTCGTTGACTTTATTCCTAAATGCACTGGCAATGTCATCACATAAGGATTGACTGCTCCCTGATGTTGATTTGTTAGGTATAGTCGTGAGCTTCTTTACCACCAGAAATAGCTCTTTTGCTGAATTTTTAGAATGTTCTATCTGTTGGGTGAAGAAGATCCTTTTTTCAGTAGCTAATAAAGTTTTATAGTTGGCTAGTGCATGTTTGTAAATATTTTTTTCTTCTGCCTCATAATTCATTCTCCAGCGCCTTTCCAGTCTGCGACATTTTTGTTTCTCTTGTCACAGAGCTTCCGTAAACAAGGGGGCTGAGGGTTGGTTACGATTCCCAGTGTTTTTACAGTTTGGCACTATCGCCGTAAAAGCGTTATTAAGCCAATGTGTGTATTCCTCAACAGCCTGATTCACCTGTTTGCTCAAGGTTGGTTGTGTCTGTTCCAGTTGGAGTTCAAGCATGTTAGTATCTATCTTGTTCCATGCTTTGTAGGTTTTTCCCTGTGCTTTAGCAGCCCTGGCTTCTGGTGTAGTTTGGGAAGGATACTCAAATATGATTAAGGAATGATCTGACCAGACGATTGGATGTATATCTTTCACTATCATCCCTGGCACCGAGGATAAAATACCGTCAAGGGTATGCCCTGCCTGATGCGTGGGTTTGTGTACCAGCTGTATAAGTCCCAACATGCCTAAAGTTTCGGTGAACATTGCCGTGTCTTTATCTGACGACAGCTCAAGGTGTATGTTAAAGTCACCCAAGATCGTAGACCTCTTTGTAGAGAGGTAAGGTTCTAAAAGTGAGTCTAAATTAGTGATGAAATTTGTTCTAGACCCAGGAGGGCGGTAAACTAGAGTGCCCTTAAAGGTATTTTTTGGGTTTGATTCTATCGAGAAGTTCAACCCTTCGTAATGAGGATTATGCGCTGGGGAGAACGTGGCTCTCAGATGTTCACGGTAAATAACCGCAAGCCCGCCCCCTCTCTTAATGGGTCTGTCAAGTCTAGATGAGACAAAGCCCTGTGGGACTGCGACCACAAAGTCAGGATCAGACGCTGGGTCTGCCCATGTTTCTGTGAGGAATAACACATCCAAATTATATTGCAGGATGGTATCTGCGATTTCAACTTTATGCTTAAAAGATTAAAAAGACAGGGCGCTAACACGCACCCCCTGTTTAGGCCTACATAGGTCGGTATCTTTCTGGACAATCTCGTACCATCTCTGATATTTATTTGTACCCAAGTATCAGAGTACAATAAGTAGATTGCTCGTAGCAGGGTGTCTGGTAGGCCCCACTTCTTCAATCTGTGCTACAACAGTTGCCGGTTTACGCGAACAAAGGCAGCTTTAAAATCTATAAAACCAAGGTGTAATTTGTTTTTATACTTCTTGCATTGATCTGCCAAAATGGTGGTGTTTAGTATGTTATCGTGCCCATCCCTTTTCTGAAACCGGTCTGTTTCTGTGGAATAATGTTGTTTGACCAAGCAGTGAGGTCCGCTAGAAGCAGGGATGCATAGTGTTTGGCCTCTGAGTCGAGATGGGAAAAAAGTCGATAGTTTGCGGGGTTTGTCCTATCCCCACCCTTATAGATTGTATTTATAAAGGATGTCCTCCAACTTCCTAGCATTGTGCTACTTAGCTGAATTTCTCTGAACAACAAGGCCAGTATGCTTACCCAGAATTCTGTGTCTTCCTTGAAGTTTGCATGTGCTAGGCCATTTGGTCCGGGAGCACCTTCCCGCTGCCCCTTACATAGAATTTTGCGAACTAATAATGGAGGATATATGGTTCAGTCTCTGATTAGGTCAGAGGTATAGCTTGCTGAAGGGGATTCCTGTTTGTTTTGTGTGGAGTATTCAGGAGTAAAGGGTAGTTGATTTATTGAGAAGGTGGTTGCAAGGAAGGACACCCATGTTGGTTCTGAGATGAGATGTTTATACTTCTTGCTGTTACACTGAGGATATTTACAGTGTCCAAGAAATTTCTTGGGTTGTGGTACCAGACACTAAATATTCTTTATGCCCAAAAATCGTCCTTCGCTGTTCTTTTACCTTCCCATAGCTGCTTTTTGCAGGCTTTCTTGCGCCCTTCACAATATATACAAGAGGTAGTGGCGGCATATAAGGTAGCACATCAATTCTAAGAAACAAATAATTGAATTCGTATTTTTCTATACAAGTTCGTCAATAATGGTGCCCCTCAAGGTGCCAGGAAGACGACACCCCACTACCACGGAAGTCACCACAAGGAAGTTCAGCCGAACTCCCCTGTTAAATTAGACAAAACGATTGTACCTCGGCATTCTCAGATTTCACATTTCTATTCATGTATAGTAGAGCATATCTCTTTGTCCAAACTCAATGTAACAACTCACAGGAAAATCAATTTGGAGAGTCAATTATGCAAAAAACTCCTATTTATTTCCTATTGACAGTGTTTCACTCAGAGTGGTAGGAATAAATATGGTGCAAAAATAGACCAAAAACATAAGCTGTTTCACATCATAACACCATTTACAATTTGGCACGTAGAGGTCCCATTCTTGAACCTTCTTTGTTAGCATAGGAAGATGGCTTCCCTCTCTTGGGTCTTCCAGGTTTTATTAGATTTAGTGGCCAGAATTTGGTAGGACAGAATGCCTTCTTCCGGGAGGTCTACCACTGACCAGATTTCCTGAAGGCCGAATATATCAACTTTTGCCCAGGTCTTTGGGGAGGTACCATCTTGAAGCAGAGGTTTTGCCTCTGCAGTGTTCCACGATAGAAGGCATAGGGCCTCTGGTTCAGATGCTCTGACCTTTCATGTGGAATGTTCGGCGTTTAGGGTTGAGGGGAGCCAATCCCATCGTGCCCAACTTGATTGTGCTAGGAATATAATGGGATTGGGCCTCCAAGAGATCGGGAGAGGGGCTTCTGGCACCCCTCAGAATGGATTTGACTGTTTTTACTGATGTAGCTGGATTAGGCGACACACATTTGTTTTCTAACAGTGGATAAGGGTACCTGGGGGGTTGGTGTCTTTTTCGCAAGATACCCCAGCTTTCTACGGTTTTGTTTGATTTCCAGGTTGTTAAGTTTGATTCTGTTTGATGACGATTATCGGTTGGCTAGAATTCTACTGCTAATAACACAATAAAACATGCCCGCCACAGCCACCACCAGAGTACCCACGAACAACGGGCTTAAACAGGGCTGTCTGTTGGCACCCCTCTTTTTCAACCTCTACACTGCAGATCTGCCTTGCAAGGCGCCAGTTTAGATACTCCAAGATTGGGTAGGATGTGACTTCCCATCCTGCAGTATGCAGAGGACACTGCAATCATGGACCACACTAGAGTTGGCCTAAAGAGAGCCCTCAATGCACTCCATTGTTACAACCAGGAGAATAAACTGCAGGTAAATCAGAGCAAAACCAAGGTCGTTGTGTTCGGCAAATATCCCGATAAAAAACAAATTCATTGGCAAATGAGACAACTGCCAATAACGACAGTGCCAGCTTAGAACTACCTTGGGGTTTGGCTCTCAGAGGGGGCCAAACCGGCCGCTAACCTAAGGCACCTCAAAACTAAGTCTACTTGAATCATCCACACAGGGGGATTTAATAAAGCACTACCTCAGGGTCCTGCGAGCCCCAGAGGCCTCCCTGAAACACCACCTAAAAACAGTCTTCAAAGAGGAGGGTTTACCATGGTAACTATGGTTAGGAACGACAATTAGCAGTCTGAAGATCAGGGCAGACAGCCTGCATTCCCATGAAATCCCATTCTCTTCCTGGAAAAAAGCTGTGAACAGGCAGGTGATAACCTCGTTCTGGACACTGAAAGACTTCGTGCTAGCCCCACTACTGAGACATTAGATGCATCTTACACCCTGGGAAAAGCACAGCCCTACTTTCAACACGCACTTTCAGCCCAGGCTTGCAGGAGAATTCTCTTCATGAGACTCATCGCTTTGCCAATCTCCGACTTTAATCCTGCCTGGGCTCGTCAAGAGTAGGCATTTCAATGTAGACTATGCAATCTCCGTAACGAATCCTGGCTTTATCTGTTGTGTTGCTGTCCCAAACTGAACAATGAGCTATGCTGCCTGCTCCTCCCTTTGTTTTTTTTCCACCGTGTTTGGCTTGATGACCTACGGATTCGTCTCTTTGATCACTTCTGTCGGAGAGACGATTATCTGAATATGGTTGTCACCTGTTTGTAGGGCCTCCACTTGTGTTTGTCCCGAGGGGAGCTTACTGTTTACTACTAGGATTTGTTCTGGTCTACCAAGTTGGATTTTGATATTCTTTTTTTCCTGTAATGTTTTATTTGTAGAGACTGTGTAGACTGAGTCCGACATTCCTGTGTCATTCGTATAGCTGAATGATGTATTTGTGGACAACGTTTCTGTAGCCGGTTTGCTATGCTGCGTGAAAATTGGGTAATTTTATTTAGAGCCTCTCTGCATGGGTTGAGTGTTGATATCTTGCCTTCCTTGTGTGCTTTCGTTGTCTTTTAGTTAGCTTGCTGGGTTAGGGACCTAAGTTGGTCGGGACTAGACGTACATCCTGGTTTATCTCCATTAGATTTACCCCTTCTTGATCTACTGGTTTAACACAAATCAGGCCCTCATGGGGCCCTTCCTGTAGTCCTGAGACTACACGTTGCGTTTCCTTAGTCAAACTACTGGTTTGATTTGTGGTAGATTGGTTATTTTTGGTGACGACCCTGTCAGTGTAGGAAAGTTGACAGAATTTCCGGAAGTGAGGACAGTTTGTCAATTATCGGACTGTGTCTACATTTTGTCTGTAAAGGTAAATGGATGGCTTGTGCCCTTGTAATTAAGGATGTTAAGGTTTCTAGGTTTATACCAGAGATGCGTGCTGCCAAGAGGTTCATTAAGTCGATCTGTACACCAATTTTGTCCGACTCGAAGTTCAAGACTTCGATTGATGACTGTATTGTTGTTAATAAAATTTCCCACCAATACTGGGAGGGTTGTAATTGCTTGCCTGCAGTTGGTGGAGACTCGCTTTCGCTTGTTGATGAGATCACATGAGGTGACGAGGAACATTGCCATCTGTTTGGGGGCAGTCGTTTCTCTCAGTCAGGACAATAGGTGTATTTGCAATTGAGGTTAATTTTGGAAACACCGATAGTTACCTTCCGAGGAGGGGTTGTAATATGGTGTTTTGCCTTGGTCGTTAATGTGTTGGCCTGGTTTTTACTCTGCTTTGGATGTGGCAGTGCATCCTCCCTATCATGACTTTCTGTAGCTTGTCTGTCATTTACAGAAA
Organism: Calotriton arnoldi; assembly: GCA_963921515.1. NCBI lineage: Eukaryota > Metazoa > Chordata > Amphibia > Caudata > Salamandridae > Calotriton > Calotriton arnoldi. Next base: position 525,836 of record CAWUFW010012179.1, read on the forward strand.
AGGTGGATGTGGTTGGGCCTTGGGGGCGCTCTGGGGACTCGTTATCGTCTAGACATATTGTTTTGACTTCCAGGGCCTGCAAAAGACCTGTATTGTTTGATATTGAGAGATGCCAAGGTGCTAGACAGCACACTGGTCAAAGCATATAGGACCATGTTTTGCCTCCCGCATTACACTTCACCGGCTCAAATAAGGCTGGAGTTCGGACTTTTACAACAAGCCCTGGCCAGGCACGGATCTTGCATCCACCTAGGGTTTTCAGTTTGGCACTACCAGGGATAGAGAGCGAGGTCCTCATGCTACTAAATCGGTCTCTTGAATCTGGCCACGTTCCCACCGATTTTAAGGAAGCACGAGTCATCCCTCTTCTGAAAAAACCAGGGGCAGACGTGAAGAACCTTAAAAATTTTAGGCCAATTTCCCAGCTCCCTTTCCTGGCAAAAGTGCTGGAACAGCACGTGCTGAAACCTTGTCACATCACTTAGAAGTAAATCAACTTCTGCAAACTAATCAGGCAGGTTTTAGGGCCCATCATAGTACGGAAATGGTAATGCTGGCAGTAACGGATGAACTTAGACTCGGGCCGATAACAAAAAGCCAAGTGCCCTGGTCCTGCTAGACCTATCCACGGCATTTGATACGGTCAATTGCGTCCAACTTTTGTCGCGGATCTCGGAGTTGGGCATCCAGGGTACGGCTCTTAAATGGCTCACGTCCTTCCTAACTGACCGATTACAGAGAATACAGTTGGCCGACCAGGTGTCTGATGCCGGCAAGCTCACGTGTGGGGTCCCACAGGGCTCGGCGTTGTCCCCCCTCTTATTCAATGCCTACATCCAGCCCTTGGTGGCCGCTCTGACTCACATGGAGTGCCAGGTCTATAACTACGCGGACGACACCCAAATTATCATCCAGATAGACAACTCCCCTGCTGCCCAGACACGAATGCAAAATATTTTAAAATTTACAGTCAACTGGATGACGGCCAATTTACTCAAAATTAATCCTGATAAAACCGAGGTACTGGCCATCACCACGGACTCGAATCCCTGGAGTGATCTCTTTTGGCCACAAGAGCTGGGCGCAAATCCTGAACCTGCCCAGGCCGTAAAAAGCCTGGGCATCAAAATTGATGCCAAGCTCTTTGACCCACCAGGTATCTGCTATAGTAGGAACATGTGTTGGTCTGCTAAGGCAATTACGGAAACTAGCTCCCCTCTTTTCCTTCGCAACACTCAGAATGGCAGTATTGGCTATGATAGTGTCACGACTGGACTACAGAAACTCACTGTACATTGGCCTTCCAGAAAAGTTGCTTGCCGGATTGCAGGTGATTATGAACGATGCCGCCAGACTGATTTTCAGACTCCCTAGGAGGGCCCACGCCACCCCCCCTCCTACGTCAGCTGCACTGGCTTCCGGTCAGGCTTAGAACCAGGTTTAAGGGCCTTTGCATCGCGCACAAAGCCATTTATGGCCAGGCCCCAACCTACATTAAAGACCGTCTGGTAAACTACACGCCTAGCAGGTCACTCCGTTCCTCGGAGGCAGGCTTGCTGGCCTGTCCCCGTTTTAACATGACCTCCAAAGGAGGTAGAGCATTCTCGACCTTAATTCCTCAACTGTGGAACAAGCTGCCGGAGTATCTTTGTAAGGAACACGCCCTCCTCCCATTTAGGAAGAAGTTAAAAACACTCCTCTTTGTGGAAGCCTGGGGCACAACCTAACCATTCATAACCATACCATGTGCTAAGGTAGGGCTCTCTCACAGCGCTTAGAGACCTGACGGTGATTATGCACTCTACAAATTACAATTACAATTACATCATCTGCTGCCATAGGATCAGAAGTGCCACTACAAACACGTTACATCATCTGCTGTGGCTCACTGTGCCACTGGATTCAAGCTAGTCTGGCTGAAGAAGGGTGACATACCCTGAAACCGGTCCCAGGATGCTTGTTTCCGGTCCAGGGAGGACCTGGCCTGGCAGTTCGGTCTGGACTGTTCCCATGGGGCACAGGGTCAAGACTGATTTGCATATGGCTGGGTCCAAACTGGGGTGGCGTAGTGAGCAAAAGAACGATGGATTTAACCCAGATCTTTTGACGGGGCTAGAATGTTTGCATTGTCAGCATTCCGTCCATCATTTGTTTGCTGTGGCACGATATCCAGCACAGGGAAACTTCCCAAGCGAGAAGCTACCTTCAGACAGCCCTGGAAATCACCAGGCTGAAGGAACTCTGGGACACACAACTCTGCCATCTAACTTTCAAAAAACTGGTCTGGAAATGCATAAAACAAATCTCCCTGGTGGAGGACAAGGCAAGCTTCTCAAATAGATCTCATGCCTGGATGACCTTGAATTCCTATAAATCACTTGCACCACAAGCATTTTTTTTTTTTTTTTTAATCAAGGCTATCCCAAAGGTATAAAAATGAACTTTCTAAGGCATAGATTGGGTATCCTCCCGTGCGCTCAGCACCTTCCTCCATGGCGGAGAGCAACAACACAAAGCACGTGCAGGATGTGTAACACCAAGCAAGGAGACATTCTACATCTAATCTGCACATGCAAGGAATTGCATCAAGAACGGCTACAGTTACTAAAAGTACCCTTTAAGCAGAAAGGCATCCGCACCAGGAGGCAAGCAGTGTTGGCCTGCTTAAACCCGGAGAACACACAACTGAACTGTAGACTGGTAAAATATCTTATGCTGGCCAAACAAAAAATGCCGAAAATGTAATAATCCAACATAAGGACGAAGCTTCCGGTGTTGCAAGCCGGCCCGCATATGGGAAGCAGCTTTTCTCGACCACACCAAGGATGGAACACTAGCACTTTCATTGAACAAATTCGGAACAGGCTCAAACAACTGAACAATATGCACTATATGGCACTGGTCCACGGGCATGTCCGGCATGAGCCAAAAAAATAGCGACCGCACTTTACCTTGCGAACTGACGACTTGTGTCACCGCCAGCATTGTCAACTTTGATTTCAAACTGTACAGTTTTCTTTATCTTGGGGTTTAACTGATTTTATTAGAAGACAATATTAATCTTACAACACATTTCTTTAAAAAGGTGGCAATGGTTGATGAAATTTTACTGAATATTTGTTTTTTATTTTTTTAAATCCTGTTGCAATGGTTTTTGGTAACTATGCAAAATGAAGTAAACTTGAAACTTGAGAGTGAACAGGACCATGAGTCATTCATTAGGATGTCCTGCCCGATGTCATTAAAGTGGGAAACATTGACTACATTACGTTTGTTTTCTAAAGTTGAATGAATTAAGACTGGTTCACTTTTAGTAGATGGCAGCCTGTGGCTGTGGACCTGGGCAGTTTACCTGTAGAGTTTAGCTTTTAAAATCCCCTGTCTGGGGCATCAAAAGCTGTGGCAAGCTTGCGCAGGCTGCAGTCGTCGGAACTTTTTCTTTCGAAGGACAGGATGTGCGAGGATTGGTGTCCTTGTCTGATTTTTTGGGACTGATAGGGCAAGGTAGGCCAGGTACTTTCTCCGGGGTAGCGTAAACCGCAGCCATAGGATCTATCAGAAAGGAGAGTTTTTGTAGTGGGCTTATTTTTCCCAAAGTAGAATACTATTGATTCTGGAGGGGACACTGCTACCAGCCTCCCTTTTGGAGTTTTTGCTGGATGTTTGTGTTTTTAGGCGATGCTCGCTTTCGCACCTTGTGGGTCAGTGGTTGACGAAGTTTTCATTATCTCATGCTATTCCGTTGTTTGAGGGGGTTATATTTAAAATGGGCTTACTGTTTATTTTGTAATGCGTTGATGATATTTAGAGTGTTTGAAAGTGTTACAGCCGCGTTTTCCCCAGCCCTCACTATAAACTGCGTTAGTGCAGTTTCGTAGTTGTTCTTAATTGGTTCTCTGGTGGTCGCCAGTGAGGAGAGTTGTTCTGAATTAGTTTTGTATGCTAACTGTGCGGCCTCACCTCCTGAAGCTATGCAGTGGTAGAGGTATACAGGTAGCGGGTTGCGCTCCTGTGATGTGCCACTAGTAAACATGCAGAGGGTTTTGCTTCTGTGGCGAGTCATTAGTATACAGGTAGAGGGTTGTGCTCCTGTGATGTGTCACTAGTACACAGGGAGATAATTCTTCTCCTGTGCTCTGTCACAAGTATTCTGGTAGAGGGTTGAGCTCCTGTGCTGTGTCACTAGTATACAGATGGAGGGTTGTGCTCCTGTGCTGTGTCACTATTATACAAGTAGAGAGTTGTGCTGCTGTGCTGTGTCAACAGTATAAAGGTAGAGGATTGTGCTTCTGTGCTGTGTCACTAGTATACAGATAAAGGGTTGTGTTCCCGCGATGTGTCAGTGAGATACAGGTAGAGGGCTGTGCTTCTGTGCTGTCTCAACAGTATAAAGGTAGAGAGCTATTCTGTGCTGCGCCACTAGTATACAGGTAAAGGTCTGTGCTCCTGTGATGTGTCACTGATATATAGGTAGAGGGCTGTGCTCTTGTGCTGTGCCACTAGTATGCAGGTAAAGGGTTGTGCTCTTCAGTACTTTACAGGGGTGCATGACTGAACTACACATGCCATTACCATGCTTGCCTTTAACACGCGTCCATTACCAAACATATGTCTTTACCACAGAAATTTTTAGCATGCATGTGCCTTAACCAAGCATGCTTTTATGATGAAAATGGAGGTATTTTGCAGGTAAGTGTAACTATATATATATATATTTTACCTACTGATGGTCGGCAGTAGGTAGGTATAGTTAGGACGAGGTTTCCATAGGCCCCTGCATTGCAGGGGGGGCCCCCCCAAGCTAGAGGGGGCCCCCTCAGCACAGTCTTCTGGCCGGAGAGCTCCTAATTGAGTCTGGAGGGGGCCCCTCCAAGTACCTTGCAGGGGGGCCCCCTCAAGTTTCGTTACGCCAGTGCTGCTGCCTCTCTCGTACCAGCCCTCTGTGCATCGCAAGGATTGGCAGGAGCGTCCAGTCGGGTTCTGGGATCAGCGTTCTGGAGTCTGTGGTGATCGCCTGGGGCCCGTTCAGGCATATTGTTGGGGGGCATCCCTTAGCCCTCACCCCATCCTTGGCCCCATCAGGCTCCTATCAGCGATGACTGCAAGGGAAGGCAGCATGTAATTACATCACTAGCTCTCGCTTACTGCACAGCATTGGACCCCTGTAGCTACCCTCACCCAGTTCTATACCACTGCTACACCATTGAACACCCCCTATTGAACCTCTTGCTGGATGCCGCGCAGTCTCCTCCAGTGCTCTAGCCCATGCGATGAAGCCCCCCACCTGCTTTGACCACCCTGTTGCGTCCTGGGAGTGGGTCTGCATCTCATCTGCCCTTCCTTTGCCGTCCACTGCTCTGCGTTGGCTGGGCCAGGTTAGAATTGATTCCCATGACATTGCCTCTACCTGCTGCCAATGAACTTTCCTGGGACTCCTGCCCCCGAGCCTCCCGCTTCAACTTACAGGGCTGGAAGTGCAGTGCGCCTGTCCGCAGCCTCTAGACTGTTGGCCTATTCTCCGCTGCCATCACTTTCTTCCCATGCGTGACGCTCACTAGTTCTACTATTGCTGCCACTGTGGTGCACCATATATCTATCTGCCATGGGTCGTGGGGACCCCAAACAACGTAAACCTTTGATCACGCCAAGGCGACAGGTAGATCGGACTCTCTATCAGACGCGGAGGTTGGGCACAGCGAGACTCACCTCCCTGACCCCTAGGGAGGTTCTGCTGCTATCACGGCAGAGCTCTGGGCTGGCTTCCGTGTCATCAATGCCCGTTTCGACACCCCAGCTGCGCGGCAGGACTGCATGGGGAAACGGCTGGAGTGCCATGGCACCCGTCTCGACACGGCGGAGGAGCGAGTTTCTGGCCTGGAGGACGGTGCGACTTCCCTGACTAGGCTATTGGAAAAGAGAGCGTCTCCTGAAGGAGATGGTTATTTAAAAAAAAAAAAAAAGTGCATCTCGAGGCGCGTTCTCGCAGAAACGGTATTCGCATAGTGGGCCTTGCAGAATCTACAGACATAGGGTCCCCTGACCACTTTGTGGCTCACTGAACTATTTGGCTCCTAGCACTTCACATCTACATTTGTGATAGAAAGAGCCCACAGATTTTTCGGTCACCATCCCCCGCCGGGCATCACTCCTCGCCCCATTGTGGTTCGCTTGCTAAATTATAGAGACTATGATACCATACTTAGTCTAGCCCGTGAGCAGGGCCCATTACAGTATCAGGGTGCTACGATCTCCTTTTATCCCAACTTTACGCTTGCCGTCCAAGAGGAGAGGTGGAAGTTTAATGAAGCAAAAGCCAAACTTCGCAAGCATGGACTCAAATATGGTATGCTGTACCCAGTGAGACTCTGGGTGGTCGTGGATGGAAAGGCCCGATTCTTTGACACTACGGAGGTCCTCTCCTTTTGCCAGCAACTGGGTTCTAACAGACATTCGCCGTCCCACACCACCCCAGAGCGCTCCCCTCCAGACCTCCATGTCTCAGCCAGTGCAGATCTCTTCCCTACAGAATGAACTACTCCCCGGCACCTCTACATTCCTTAGTCATTCATTGTCTTTCATTGCGGGCTGACTATGGATGTTGCAATCTTGTTCTATAATCTGCCCAGAGTAACCCTTCTCACGTAACCCTAAAATCTCTGTTCACGCATTAGCTACCACTTTTTCAATGTGGGTGCCGATTGCCGCTGCGTTGTCTGCTCTCCAAGGAGTATTCTATGTCTCACATGTTGTGGTTAATATTTGTTTTTTGGGTATTACTGGGTCTCTAATGCCCAGTGTGGGTTTTCTGGGTATGGTTTTCTGTCCTCTTTTCCTTTGTATAGTATGCTGGACGAGACCGCTCCTGGCTTCAAACACACGAGTTGACTTGCATGACCGTTCCCTTAACATTGATGCCGGGGGGGGATAGACTGCCAGCGGAACTCATGTTCTTGAGATGGAATATCCACGGTCTTAACAATCCTCTTAAAGGGCAAATAAGTATTGTCATATCTCATTAGACATGGCGTCAAAGATGCATCTTTACAGGAAACGCACCTCCCTCCACAATCTTCTCCTTCGTTCGCAGCATCTTGGGGGCCCCACAGATACTTTGCTAGTTATAGCAATTATTGTAGTGGGGGATGTATACTCCCCCATAGAAGCCTCCCCTTCAGCCACCATATCACTGTTGACAAAATGTGTGTTTTGTCCTTGTGACAGGAGCATTGCTGTGGTAATGGGTCCTCTGATTGAATGTTTATGTCCCTAATGTGGACAACCCCCCCTTCTTTCAGGAGCGGTCAGCCCCGCTTGGCCGATTTGAAACAGACATCATATTGATGGGTAGAGAACTAAATTTGATTGTTGACCCCTCGCTGGACACCACCAGCGCATTTCCTGGCAGTAAAACGTGTGCACTGAGCGTCCTCCGCGATATTGACACACGACCCTTAAAAATACATGGCGTCTTCGCCACTCCACTACACCAGGGTACACTTTTTATTCTGCCCCCATGAGGTGTGGATGCTGTTAGACTACTGCTGTGTGTCCGATGGCACAAGCTCGTGGCTTAAGGACGTACAGCTTTTACTGCGTACGCTGTCCAACCATGCATCAGTAAAGCTGGTGATTGTCCACCCCTAAGGTGGAGGCTGGGAGCGGAGGTGGTCCTTCCCTGGCACTGCTTTGCTGGATGCGGTCTTTCGCTCGGAACTTCAACAAGATTAACTCTGGTTCCGCTATCAGTCATGCTGTCTTATGGGATGCCTTCTAGGCATATATACGAGGCATCTGCATTTCGAAACATGCAGGTGTACATCGTGACATCCACAATAATCTGGCACGAATAGAGACTAAACTTATTGATATCGATGGGGTCAACTCCCAGCATCCTGCCTCTCCTTCCCAATAGGCAATAGGTCCTCCTTGCCGAATTTCTGGACCTTGCCGAGAGTAAAACAGCTTATCTGGGCAAATACGCCACGGCCCGCTGATATGGCGTGGGCGAGCACCCTGGCCGCACTCTAGCCCGTCTTCTGTGCCCCAACCGGCGTCATGAATGCATCACTGAACTCCACCTGGATGGTGGTGCCTGAGCCACTGCTAATGAGGGCATTACCTGTGAATTAGTATCATATTACAAGAATCTCTATACGTCACGCTCAGATTCTGACGAGACGTCGCGTTTGGCCTACTTTGAAGAAATAGCTATGGTCTGGCTCACCACGGAGCAATGCCAATTTTTGAGTGAACTCCCTTGATGGCTCAAAGGCTCCGGGCCTTGATGACCTCACATGTACCTTCTAAAAAGGCATACAAGGGTATCCTAGTCCCTCGTCTGCTAGATGTGTATGCTGAGGCCCTCGACAATGGGGTTCTCCCACCCACTATATGGGAAGCTGTGATCTTCCTACTGCTTAAACCTGGCAGGGACCCTGGTCTCTGTGCCTCTTATAAAACGCTTTCCTTGCTTAATTTTGACATTAAGATCCTGGCCAAAGCTGTTGCCACCAGACTATCTTTGCTGCTTGACCAGATCATTTCCCCAAACCGAACCGGATTTGTTCCTCATAGGTCCACTTTTCAATTTGAGTGTGTTTTTCTCCATTCTGTATAGAGTCTACCCCGAAATAGTTGCAGCTTTCGCCCTTCTCGATGCAAAGGCGGCCTTCGATTCATTAGAGTGGCCTTTTCTACATGCAACGTTGTGCTACTGAGTTACCCTGCTGGATTCCTCACCCTAATCTCCTTTCTGTATTCTGAGTCTGTAGCCCGTATACGGGTTAATGGTTCCCTCTCAGATGATGCCTTTGCCATATCCAGAGGCACCAGGCAGGGGTGCCCACTTTTGCCCCTGTTTATCATAGCCATGGACTCCTTGGTTTGTCATCTATAAGAAAACCACATGCATTGTGGCCTTCATTTTACACCTGGCCCATTACTCATTTCTATGTACGCTGATGACATTTTGTGATCTGTTCGGCATCCCTCAGTAAACCTGGCCCACTTAGTGCAGGAGATTATTCGTTTTGGTGGCCTTTCCGGTCTGCATATTAATCGGGCTAAGTCCAAACCTTTTCCCTTTGTAATGATCCTCTTAAGTGGTACAAAGAATTGACTAAATATTTGGGAATAATCTTACACCAAGAAATAGAACAAGTGATTTGCCTCAATTAGAGCCCTGCCAACGATAGGCATCCAGTCCAAATTAACCGCTGGATTCAGCTTCCCCTTTCCATGGCAGGTCGTATTACCATTATTAAAATAGTTGTACTCCTTCGCTTTTTGTATTTATTTTTTAATATACCCATTCCTTTGATGAACTCCTTTTTTCCCCACATTGCATAGCATCCTTTTGAAATTGATTTGGCAGGTCGTAGGCCCCGGATCTCCTGGAACACTCCTTCCCTATGACCGAGGTGGGTTTGTAGTCCCCGATTTCCAAACATAGTTCCTTGTGGCTCAGGCCCAGTTTGCAGATTATTGGTACCAACCGGATGCTTGCCTACCTTATGCTAAACCTAAATGTGACCTGGCGGGTGAGACACCCCTAGCAGCTCGGTTACCACAAGGCCTCATACTAGACCCTTCGGATATCCAGACGTTGTCTACGTGCTGGGCTTGGAGAAAGCTTAGTAGGGTCCTGGGCAGTGATTTCCTATATTCCCCTGAACTTCCTCTCACAAAATCCATGGCTGCCTTTCACACACATAAAATTGTCCAACATACATTGACACGGCACGGACTCCACACGCTGGGTGACTTCTTCCCAGATGGCCATGTGCTTTCTGATTCGTTAGACACTAGGTTCACTGACGCCACAATTATGAATAAATTAATATTTCGCCTTGCGAAATGGGACACTACACTCCTGCATCCCCTCCTACCCTCTAGCCCCCGATGACTTCACCCTAGCATGTTGTTAACGGACCCACATTGTTGCTAAACTATTGCACTTGCATGGCCCTCAGACGCACTCAGGGCAGCAGGGTTCGACTGCAGTGGGAAAAAGACCTAGGCCATCCCATCTCAGACAAGTACTGGTTCTTTTGCTGTGCGCAAACTAAACTAGTATCCCCAACCATGGTCACACGTTACTCCATTTTTGTTTTTTGGACAGATACTATACCACCCCAGCTAGTCTGGCCAGACTCAACCCCTCTAGGTCCTCTTGTGCCCCAAATGTAGATTTTCAGAGGCAGACTTCTCACACTTAACTTGGAACTGCCCCCCCTATCGCCACGTTTTGAACTGACGTGTTTCATACTCTCTCTCATATGATTTCAACAACTCTCGAGCCGTCTCCTATGATGGCACTTCTGAACAATGAGGCTGCCGTCCCGAAGAGCACCTGCAGGTTCATTGCTTTTGCTTACTGTCAGAGAGAGATGGCACTCCGGTAGATTGCGTGATCGCCCTACTAGTAAGGGCTGGCTACAAAGCATGCCATATTGCGACATGACAAGTGCAGTTTATGCCACCTTGCAACCCTCCACAGCCAGACCTAAAGATATTTGGCAACTCCTCCGTACTTATTTACTCTCTCTAGAAGCAAACCCCCCCCATCATTCCACTCCTGATGCATCTTCTTTATATTCCACCATCCAAGACACTGCTACATAGAGTTTGCCTTCTCCCATGCCGCTCAATTTGTCAATCACACCCTCATGTGTTTAATGCATTGTTGAGTCTCGCTATTTTTCTCTACATACTGCAATCACAGATGTGTAGAACTGCCATGATACAGTTGTTATATGATGTATCAATATATGTCTCATGATGTCCACGTTTCTATTGTTGAAAATGATAACGTTTATAAAAAAAAAACATTTTTAAATATAAACATAGCAGGTGTCCCGGTTGAAGCTCCACTTCTGTAAATGACAAATGATCCTAACTCCTGGGTTTGGCAAAGGCAAAGCAAGTGTGTTTTCTCAGCAATTCCATATTGAAAAACGATCTGAAATCCTTCGTGGAGGCGACTGCATCGTTGATCTATTGGAGCACAATCTGTAGTGATTGTGACAAGTGGGCTCTTTGTTGTCCTGTCCTGGTGAGAGCAAAGTCCATGGTTCTCCCTTTAAATTAATATGAATATGCAAATGTGCAAAGCACTTGGAAGATTCGCCCGTTTGGCCCTGCCCAACTTAGTAGTATGCAAAGGTCTTACTGCCTTTTGCCGGGATGATGCACAGCTAAACAAGCTGCCCCCCAGCGCATTTCCCGCCGATTTTGGTGAGGAGTTCTTGATGCGAAGCAATATGAGGACATCTCCATCAAACAAAGAAGACCTTATTTCATATAGTTAAGAGGAAAGACCCTTGTTTGGTGGAGATTTACCGCTTTGTAAACACATTGTCTTCTCTATAGGAGGATTCATGTGATCACATATTTCTATATAAAGACGCACTACAAACAATCACATTGCCTACACACACACACAAGGTCACTAGTGACATTTCCTCATGCTCCATTACGCATCTGTAGTGTCAGTCAGTCAATAACTCTTTATTCGGCCAATATATGCCATTAAAGCACATTCAAGCACCCAAAAGACAGGTCCTGTAACATCTGTATATGGGCATAACGACATAATTCACAACGAATATATAAAACAAGGTCATGACACAATAAAACAATTACAAATTCATTACTAATATACACAACATTCCGTGGTGGTATGTGCAATGACGCAGCTTATATATGAGAGCTTCTAAGAATAAAAAGAGTAATGGTTGTAAATGTACAATATAGGGGCTCAACCTAGTAGAACCGAACAACAAAAAACTCTATTTTTAGAGTTCGCTATGTTAGTAGGAAATAATGGGGGCCACCTAAAACCACTAATCTAGTCATATAGATAAAAACAAGTATATAAATTGCTATATAGGGCTAGCATAGGCAACGTCAGGCAAATATATAAAAGTGTGAGTGTGTCTTTACAGTACCGAATACATAAAGTGCAAACACAGGATCAACCCCTGTACTGGCCCAACATGGTGCTATCTGTAGTAAATAAGAATAGCCACTAATCAGTAAATAGCTTTTTCCTAAGTCTGAGAGCTCCGGCAAAGAAACTTGCAACCCCAAATCAGACTGGGGGGGGAAGACAGCATTTGTTGGTACATCAGTGCTGGTCTTACTTGTGTAAAATGGTTGTTTCATACCAGCAGGAGAATGTATCTGGACCTTAAATCCTGATAGAAGGGGCGTGGCCAAGATGGCGGCGGATAGCACCGTTCCTTCGGAGCTCCGCTCGCCAGGGCCGATAAAGGCATCCAAACAGCGCATCAGAGACCCCAAGAGTGGTGAAATCGAAGCCCTGTGGTCCCAGACACTAGCGGTCAAGGTGGGAAGGAGGCCTTTTCCCGGGTGGAGCCGCGACTTGCACCGGGGAGGCCGCAACCGGGGACTGACTGAGGCCTGGACGACAGCGCGGCTGCCGCGCCCGACTGGCAATGCGGGAGTGAGTTGCTGCGTCCGTGGAGCCCGCCTGTGGAGGCGCCGGCGAAGTTCCTGTGACAGAGGACTCGTACTATTTGGGCAAGAGAGCGCTGAGGTGCAGCAGCATAGACGGACTCCGAAGCCGTTGATACAGAGAATCGTGACACGGCCAACAGCTAGACCGAGTGTGGTGGAGCAGCCGCCAACTATGTCCTCATGCTGGGGGACAGGCGCTGTCAGGCATCATCGACAATAAGCGGCAGAGGCGGCCAAAACGGAGGTCAGTGGGGCGACTGAGGATGCGAATGACGTGTGGCCCCCACGGGGTTGGGCGCTTCTGGTGTGACTGGTGCCCCCGTGGCTGCCCAGGAGAGAGACTTGAGCTGGGCCCGGAGGCCCCACACAGTGCGCTGCCGGGTGAGGATCGCAAGGGCAGCAACATCCAGCCACCGTTGCCAGTAGTGCAAGCCCCGTTGGACACTTGGGACTCTCATAGCAGGTAGGCCGGGCCTCACTGGGGACCTGGTAGCGCGTAATTAAGCGGGGTGAACGCGCTGGAGATTAGAGACTGTACAGCGGGCCCGTGCATATCCCTGAGCCATTTCGGACCTGCTGCAATGCTTGATTAGGCTTTGGCCTTTCCCCTCGAGGGCAAAGCGGGGGCGCTGGAGTGACGCCGGCCCTGGGGAAAGCCTTTGGAGCTCTGCGCACGCTGTAGGCCGGGTGGCCATCTTGACTGTCGCAGGAGATTCCGAACCTGGGTTTGTAGGCGCAGCTCCTTTGGTGGGCAAGGAGGCCACCGCAGACGAGGAGACGATCAGGGGATCTCAGTGAGTTAAAGCATAGATCTTGACCCCCGCAACCCGCCCCCGGGAACCCGGCACCCTTGGACAGAGGCAAGTGACGGAGGACGCTGACCCGGGGACTGGCTGGTGGACGGCGGGACACGACTGGTGCCCACTGTCTGTGCAGTCTCCTGACCACAGAAATGTCTATGCAACGAGCAAAGAAGGACCCTACAATTAAAGACCTCCTACAGAAACCAGACACCAAGAAAACGAGGGGACACTGATCCGACCAGCAGGTGACCCAACCCCACGAGAAAGACATGGAACTTGCCGGGGAGCACACAGAAGAACCGATCACACAGGGCTTTCTGGAAAAATTGTTCAGCATGCTCAGAGAGGACTTCGCAGACCTACGGCAAGATGTAGCCTCTGACATCAAGCAGCTGAGGACGGAGGTCCAGGAAATCGGGGACAGAGTGGACTCATTGGAAAGAAGTGGCGACCGCAGAGAGGAAGAAATCACGGAACAAGCCAGGGAACTGATAGAGCTCCTCGTTGCGTTCACGCAGATCTATCTCAAGTTGGAGGATCTTGAAAACCACTTGAGGCGATCCGACATCCGCATTAAAGGTGTGCCACTTCAGGCGGACGGGGGCAAGCTGGAGGACTGGGTGACTTGCTTCTTCCGACACGCTGCACCATCTCTAGGTGACAAGGAGATCATCCTGGACCGCACCCACCGTGCTGGACGACCTGCCTCCAGACCGGGACAACAGCAAGACATTCTTACCTGTCTCCACTCTTATAGGCAGAAGGAGATCATTATGACAGCCACCAGAGACAAAGCGACCATTGCATTTGAGGGCCTTCAGGTGGGAATCTTCCAAGACCTTTCGCCTCTCACTCTCCAACGCCGCAAAGCCCTGAAGCCGGTCACGTCCTATTTACGAGACCATTGTATCCGCTACCGGTGGGGGCACCCATTTAGAATATCGTTTGTCTGGACCAAAGAGCTACGTGTGGTGTGATCCCTCAAAGAAGCGCAGGAAGTCCTTGGGATCGATATGAAGGAAGGAGGCTCTGAGTCGCTAGAGGAAGACTCTACATCAAAGCGGCCACCCAAAATGAATCGCAGACGAGGCCCCAGAAGGGAGAAAAGCGCAAAACCCTCTGAATGGGAAAGCCAGAATGAGAGGGAAGCTCTGCTACGGCAAATACAAAGCCATGAGGGTGCTGGCGGCCCCCGAATGAGTGAACTCACTGGGCACACTTAGCTGGGGCCCACGGGCCGGGATGACCGACTGACAAACCTTGGGGCGAGCGACTTCGGCCCTGGTGGAGGGAGCCCACCTCCTTGGATGCGTTGACCGACTACTGGACACATGGACCCATGCACAATGGTGCGATTCAAGGCCGATCGACGGCGGATCTTTGATTTATTTTGTTTGCTTTATTCGGTCTCCTTTTCTTGTTCCTCTTTCTATAATTCCGACATCAGAGGTCTCCACTTGTATAGGTAGGGACAAGCTTCAACCCGATGGGCTAATCATGCCACGATGCGGCCTAGGGGGTACCGCATCACAACTCCGACGGGCATGGGCGGGGTGGTGGGGGAGGTCTTCAGTGCACTGCGTTTTTTTTCTTTTTTGCCAGGCCCCCTCAGTAGGTACCAAAACCCACCAATGCATGCCTTTAAACCTATAAAGTGGTTCACAGTCAAAGCGCGCGTCCCGCTCTGCCCGGTGGGATGGTGGGGGGGCGGGGGGAGGGACGGACCCTTGCTGCGGCGCCTGGTCCACCCGTCGGGTCCTGCCGGGAGGCGGGGATGGGAGGGGGTGTCTATACAAGTCCGCTGTCACCCACCTGGGTTTGGCCATGACTTATGCTTACAATTCCCCCTATGACAGTCCTTAAGGTTCTAATTATGAGTTTAAATGTCCGGGGACTCAAATCACCCATCAAACGATGGGTTTGCAATGCTGAGGGATGCCAAGTGCGATATCTGCCTCTTACAAGAGACTCATCTCCTGCGCACCGACTGGAAGCCCCTCAAGTCTTAATGGTTTGATAGACAATACTTCTCATCTGTGACCGGGAAAAGGGCCGGGGTAGCTATTCTTGTGGCAACTCAGTTCCAGGGGACCGTACTGGGTGTCCAGGCAGAAACACCAGGCAGGATGCTAGCACTGAGGGTGTCACTGGGAAATCACACATACACAATAGCCTCTGTCTATAGGCCTAATGAACAGCAGGAAACATCCTTTCGGGATTCACTGAATATTATCCTCGATTCTCCGGATGCGGACCTGGTGATTCGGAGGGGATGGGGGGGGGGGGGGAGAGGGGGAGGATTTCAACCTAGCCCCCGAACTCTCAAATGGACAGATCGGCTCTACGGGTGGATCACTCCGGGTCCCTCTCAGACTCAATGCTACAGCGATTGGGGGAAGTTGGGCCGACGGACGCCTGGAGACACCGCTACCCTACGGCTAGGAAATACACAAGAGTCACGAGGGCCATAGAGGACGTTGCGATTGGGATGGCGGCGCGTTCGGATCACTCCCCGCTCTCCCTTACGCTGCTCCTACCGGGGGGGGGGGGATCTCCCCACCAGAGAGTATGGAGACTGAACCATAAATTACTCACACACGACTCCAATGTCAGTGAGATACGGGCCGCTATACAAGCTTACTTAGCGACCAACGATGACGGCTCGGTCGCTGCCCCCTTGGTGTGGGATGCGCTGAAGGCGGTCATACAGGGTCGCTTCCTGGCTATTGCGGCGGGCTTGAATAAAGAGAGGAGGGACAAGAGGGAACACCTGGAAGTCCAAATCAAGGAACTGGAGGGGGTCCACCGCCGGACGGAGGCAATCCAAACGCGACGGCTACTTAATTCAGCGAGGAAGCAACTGAGGGCCTTGGATCTCGACCGGGCCGAATATGCCCTTTTGCGCACTAGGCAGCGCTACTATGAGGGAGGGAATAAAGCCGGGAAACTCCTAGCACGCCTGCTTTGAACTCAGACAAACTCTAGCCGCATCGCAGCGATTAGGAACAGTCTGGGAGATACCCTCCGGTCGGACGAGGACATCCTGGCCGAATTAGAATCCTTTTACACTGCTCTTTACACGGCGGATCAATTAGACCCATCGGTGGCCGAGGAATTCACGCGCGGGGTGCCGGTGTCCTCCCTCCCATCCCCGGATGCTGCCAAGTTGGAAGCGGATATCCGACCTGAGGAGGTCTTGCGGGCCATACAAGGACTCACCTCTGGGAGGGCCCAGGGAGAGGATGGCTTCTCTGCCGACTTCTATATGGTATTTGAGTCTGATCTCGTCCCCCTCCTCACCTGTCTGTTCAACACTTTTAGTGATACCGGGAGTTTGGCCCCATCGATGTCTATGGTGGAGGTGGACGTGATACCCAACCCAGGGAAGGACCCTCTGGATTGCGCATCGTATCGTCCTATATCCCTTTTAAACGTAGACCTGAAGATTTTCACCGGTATCCTGGCGGCCCGCCTCGCTCCCCATATTCAAGGGCTGGTGGATCCGGACCAGTCGGGATTTATCCCGGAACGTAACTGTAGCGACGGGACCCGGCGGCTATGCCAGCTTCTGGTAAAACTCAGCACACTCAACTACCTGCAGTGCTCCTGTCGGTTGACGCCGAGAAGGCGTTTGACCGGGTCCACTGGCCCTACCCGAGACAGGTCCTATATAGATTCGGCATTGGGGAGCAATAATTACGCTGGGTGAACTGCATATACAAAGGCCCTGAGGCGTGCATCAGAGTAAACGGGGTTGCTTCCCGTCCCTTCCGGATTGGGAGGGGGACTAGACAGGGCGTGCCCGCTCTCACCACTTCTCTTCGCACTATATATGGAGCCATTCGCTGAAAGAATCGGGCGGCTCCCCACCATCTCCGGGATTCGGATGGATGACAGAGAGCACAAGATTTCGTTTTACGCGGACGATGTGGTGCTTTTTCTCACACAGCTGGTGCTCTCCTTGCCCCCCCTCTTGGCGGAGATAGAGGCCTTTAGCTCGGTTTTGGGCTTTAAAATCAACTTTCGAAAGACACAGGCCCTTAGCCTAACCCTTCCCAAAGCCGACCAGCAACGACTGGCAATGCAGTTTCCATTCATGTGGGCTCCCGGAGGCATTACTTTCCTGGGAATACGGATATTCCCCACTGTCGAGAAGATATCTCAGGTGAACTACTCAGATCTCTTCGCTAAAACACAAAGTGAGCTCCTTACCTGGAAAAAGCACACAATGTTGTGGCTGGGCCGGTTGGCGGCTGTCAAAATGACTCTCCTACCCCGCATCTTATATATTATGCAGACACTTCTGCTACACCCTTCACCTAGACTAGTGACCCAACTCCAGCAACTCATTGGGGGCTTCATATGGGGAGGGAAGAAGGCACGCATGGCTCGACACTTGACGTATCTGAGACAGGAGGAGGGGGGACTCGGGGTCCCACACTTGGGGCGGTACTTCGAGGCAGCGCAACTATGCTACATGACAGATTTGTACAAATTAGAATCGGAAAAACACTGGTGCTTCATCGACCGTGCTATCGCAGGCATGCATATTTGGAAGGTTCCCTGGCTCCCTAAACGGCATCGCCCGGTCGGGGTGTATATCTCCCCTGTTTTGAGGTCCACCCTCGGAGTGTGGGACAGGGTGCAGGAGAAGTGCGGGCTCTCGACCTCTATGTCAACCCTGAATCCTTTCATGGGTAACCCTGACATCCCCCCAGCTAGCAAAGGGAATGGTTACTTGAAATGGCAAGAGGCCAACTGCAAAAGAATAGGGGACCTTTTGGACGAGCAGGGTGTCATGGATTTTCCCCAATTGGTCTCAGGCTTTGGGATTCCCAGGGACGCATACTGGCAATACCTGGTGCTACGCCACTGGGTTACCCAACCCCAGGTGCACCCTCAGGCAGGCCACCCCCTCACCAAATTTGAGCTCTGGTTCATCACCTGTACTTCAGACAAGCGTCTACTGTCGGATATCTACACCTTTCTGAATAAGGCTAAAAACGACACTAAATCTCCGGCGCAGAGACAGTAGGAATCAGAATTAGAACGGGAATTTTCCCCAAAGGAATGGAGGGACATTATCCATAGGGCCAAAGCCTCCTCCTGCAGCACGGCTGGTAAAGAAATGTTTTTGAAGATAGCGCATTATTGGTACTATACCCCTGCCCGAATTGCACGATGGAAATTAGACTCATCTCCTGCGCACCGACTGGAAGCCCCTCAAGTCGAAATGGTTTGATAGACAATACTTCTCATCTGTGACCGGGAAAAGGGCCAGGGTAGCTATTCTTGTGGCAACTCCGTTCCAGGGGACCGTACTGGGTGTCCAGGCAGAAACACCAGGCAGGATGCTAGCACTGAGGGTGTCACTGGGAAATCACACATACACAATAGCACCATGGAAATTAGGGGGGACGATCTCTGTTGGCGCAGGTGCGGAGAGCTTGGCACACTAACACACATTCTCTGGCAGTGCCCTAAGATACAGCCCTTCTGGGACTCCATCTTACCAGACATCGATAATATACACCACACGGAAATACCCAGATTCCTCAGTTATATCCGAATGGGACTCCCCAACACCCTTACATACCCCCTCAAGTCTTGCCGGGGTAGAGCGATCACTTTAGCACTAGGGGCCGCCAAACAAGTGTTGCTGTCTAGGTGGGGAACGGAGGATATTCCAACGAAGATGGATTGGCTGCATAGGGTCTGAGAGGTGGTGGGCATGGAGAGAATCACAGCAGGTCTTTCCCACACATTACCCAGATTTGATAAGACATGGGGATCCACTGTCGCATATTTATCTTCCGAATTTGTAGAACTCACGTGTCCAAGATACCTGCGGGTCCTCAGACTCCCCACTGTGAATCCCACCGGAGAGGACTGCACCCACGCAGATGAGGAGACTCCCCCACCGGGTAGAGGCTCACACAATCGGGATACAGACAGTATTTAGACCTCTGACCACCACCTTTTCTATCTTTTTGGTTTCCTTTCCCACCTTTCTACAGAATATTCATATTTCTCATCGCTCCCCACCGGCCGGTTGTAGGTGGTGGTTTTGTTTAACCTGGTCACAAAAATCTATAAAAGATTTAAACCATAAATCCTGATAGAAGTCACATAAACATGTTAAGTGTAAGATATTTTGTTCCGAGAAGTTATGGCAGGAACTCGATTTTAAATTACCCCGCTTATGGAAACCTTTAGGAACATCTAAAGACCAATGAATTAAGTTAAACCTGAACCTTGCTAATACAAAATGGTGTTGTGCATTGGTAACAGATGACAAATAAGGTTCCCCTCGGGGACAAGTTTTCAGCAAAGTATATTATCTCACTGTAGGTTTGAGTATCTCCCTGCCCTCTCTTTCACTTTGCCACCTGGTTGGAAACAATTTTTTTTCCTGTATCTCCCCTGGCTGCAGCTGTCTAGGGTTGGTAAATAGATCTGAATAACCCACACTCATCAGCATCAGCTTGACATACTTGAGCCATGGTATGTTAAAAGCACCGGCAAGTGACCTAGAGTCCTCCATCACAAGCTGGTTTAGTTTGAGGGCTGGGCTAGACCAGATTCTAATCCATTGCAAAATTGGTCCCAAAGCAATGAGGTCTGTGATGTAACCTAGCACCACTTCCTCATGAACTGAAAAAGATGGAGTACCGGCAGGAACGGCCAGAAGACTGCGCAGGAATTTATTTTCAATCATCTGTAACTCTCCCACATCTTTGTACCCCCAGACATCGCACCCGTAAGTTGCCATTGGTAGGCATTTCTCACAATACACCTTAAGCATGGCTTGCACCGGTTTGGCCCCAAGCCTCTTGGCGAAGTCCGAGGTCGCACCTACAGTTCTCAATAAAATGTTATTTTTAAGGGATTTTGGTGCTAACCAGGAACCTCTGTCATCAAAGAGTACTCCGAGATATGGGGAAGGCGAAACTTTGGAGAGTTCTATACCTTTGCCAAACAACTTGGCCCTAGCGGCCTTCCGACAGCCAATCATAATGGTATGCGATTTAGAGCGATTAGTGGGCAGATGTAAAGAGTCCACAAAATCTATAAAGGCATTCAAGAGGTGTTGTAGGCCCACAGCGGCCCGCGCAATCAGGATCACGTCATCTGCCTATAATAAGGCAGGAATTAATTTGGGGCCCACACTAGGAATGTCACTACAAGCGGCTATCAAAACCTTCTCCAAATCGTTTATGTATAGGGTGAATAACTGGGAAGCCATAATGCACCCCAGCCTTACCCCCCTCTGTGCTCCCCATGGGGCGGACAGGCTGCCGTTCTCATCATACCTCATCGAAGCAGATAAATTGGAAGGAAAGATATGGAAAAAGGCCACTAGCTCAAGTTCGATACCCAAGTCCAAACAAGCATTGGCATAGCCAAAAGGTCTCGCCTTTGGGACCTTATAAGTGTTTAGCCAGAGCTTTTGGCTTTGCCGTTGTGTTCAAGCTATGTCGTAGAGTATTGTGACTGCTGTGCATCATGTCGAAAAGTTAGAATAAAAAAGTGTTATAAGCATTTTTGTTACCTTTTATATAGCCAAGATGATATTATGTACAACTGAACGACCCTAATAAAAAGAACATAAAAATGTTTTCTAGTTTTGTGATTATTGTCCTACTACGTCGCCAGTGAAATTAAGATTTATTTTTATGGTTGTGTGTTTTCAGTGGCAGATGAGGTATTATTATAATGTAGCACACCTTTTCAAATAGGGATGCATGTTTTAATGAAAAAACAGATATATAATTATTAAAATCCAAAGAAAAATGGGATAGTGTGTATAATATGGACAACAATGTTTCTTAGAAGGGCTGGTGGTGTTGGTGTAGTAAGTTCCTTTTACAACTGTTTAGGAACACTAAAACAATCCCTTAGTGAAAACAGAGAAGCTTTGTACAAAACCCATCAGAACCTCAACAGCTGTTGTAAACAGACAACTATGAGTTGTAATTTTAAAAATATAATTTGTGTGTTGATGACTAAAATGGCAATATGGTCATTTATAATGTAGGGCGTTTTTAGGGGCTTCGAAAGTTTCAAGCTTGTAGGCAGGGCTTTAAGTAGGATGAAAAAACTGGGGGGTCTCTCAAAGGGGCGTGGCCGATGTAATTAAGGGCGTAACTTGAAATGCTTAAGCTAAAAATCTGTGCTTAGTTATCATAGTGCGCCGTCCGACTGGTATTTTGCTGCTTCTGTCACTGCATCCAGATATGTAATATTAAAAAGTAACATTACACCTACAACAAGCCTGGACTATTTATTGGCTTTGTCAATGGCTGTTAGTTGCATATGATTTTAAAAAAAGCAACAACTATGGCTTCGTTGTATAGAACATTGTTGAAAATGCTTCAGTTCTAAAATGATGAGAACTTGAAATTACTATTACCAGTGTCTTTGAAGGTACATCAAAGGCAGTGCAGGGTTAAGATTTTTTTTCCCCACCGATGGTAAGGGTAACAGGATGATCTTGCAATGGCCCTCAGCCAAATTACTAACCACTATTCCTGTATCAAACATAGGTCTGCGCAGCTGCAGGGTGGTCTGCAATCTTTCCTGTCTCCACGCTTTTCTCCTCCAAACAATAGAATTGCCCTAGTGAACTTCAACTAAATACGACCTTGGACTCCCTAAGTCACCAATTTACTCTGCAGGTTCCAAAGGCTAGTCAGAGTGCACCGATCTCAATACACACTTAGCGCTATGAAAGCTCTGCATGTTGAGAGAAGCAAAACAAAGCCCTGAGACAAGACACCTACAATGGAAAATAACATATGTATAATGCCAAGAAATAACACTGTCTGCATGCAGCAGGCTGATATAACACGTAAATTCAAATTCACTCCTAGAATCTTTACACATACAAACCTCTGCATACTCAGTGAAACACTTCTACGCGTCTCTCTCTTGTAAAGGTCCACCTGATTAAGTACTTTAAACATTTACCTTTGAATTTTGGGACAGTGGCGTATAAACAGATTTTCACTGACCAGAAGCTATGTCGAATGATGTAGTGGTTACTTAACTGACACATCAACGCCAGCCATTTTGCTCTAAATAACTCAATGGCAAAATATCAAAAACTGAAAAGCAAACAGAAATAAATTGAAGGAAAATTACATTTTCCTATTAATCACATTTTCTAGGCAAAACAATAAAATTGTTTACATTCCTTGATGCCCATGAGGTGTTTTAATCCGAAAATAAAGCCACTACATGCATTAATGATGTAAGAACAACCAATAATTGCTTGACAGTTGCTAATCCGACCACTTAATGCAAGGGCCCATCCCTACATCATCCCTTGGCCAGAAAGCAGGTTTGGTCTCATTTACCAATCCCGGAGTCACAGAAGGAAGCACATTTCAGCGATGAGAGCAGCAGCAGGGGGGCAAGGAAGGATGCTGAACGGTTACACTGCTGACTTGATGGATGCTTGGGAGGCCACATCTCAAATGGCCAGTTTTGGTAGCCAAAAGGTGCCTGGGCCTCGAGGCCGTGTGAAGATGAAGCACCTCCTCCCATATAACACTGGCAGGCTGCGGCTTTCAAGAGGGCGCACATGGCGCTAACAACAAAAGAGAGGAGCGGGGAAGAGAGGAGCGGGGGCGAGCGAGTGCGGCAGCCTGCTGAGCTGACCACACGCTTTGTGAACCATGGCCTTTTGCTTGCGGTTACCCGCACGGCCGCCATGTGTTTTCAATTATCGCGCCCGCGTCTGGGCACGATAATTGGAAACAGATGGCGGCCGAGCGGGTAACCGCAAGGAAAAGGCCATGACGCACGAGCGTCTGGTCAGCTTTTTGAAGCCCCTACATAAAGTCTTCGCCAGAGCAGCGCTTGCGCGCTACTCTAGGCTCGACCTAAAAAGAGACCAAAGCTTGGATTCATTTACTTGGTCGAAAGCCGAGGTGAGATCCATAAAGGCCAAGTGCAGGCTACCCCCCTTGGCTACAGTATATTTACCCATAATCAACTGCACGTTGACGCACTGATCCAGCGTCCCTCTCCCCGGTCTCAAGCCGTAGTGCAACTAGGATATCAAATTGGTATTTTCCAGCCAGGATGTTAACGCCCCAAAACAACCTTCCCCAAGATGTTGGCTAAAAGAGAAACGGGGCAATAACAACCTGGGTCATCCCTTGCCCCATTTTTAAAAATAGGTAGTATAATAGCTTCCGACTAGTGGGAGGGAAGCCATAGCTACAAGCTGCATCAAAAACATGGGTCAGCACCTTAGCACAGGTTTGGGGGTCAGCTTTGTATAGGTCTGGGGGAAACCCCATCTGGACCTGGCACTTTCCCCCTGTCGTAGCAGAGATAGCATTACATATGTCAATCAATAGTGCTAAAGGTCAGTGGTGGAATGTCACTCCCAGGCACCCACGGGTTGTCTGGGCTCTTCATATTATGCCCGCTATACATACCTTTGGAATGGGTAACCCATGTATCGGGGGCTATGGTGCAATTCACCCTAGAATTTGCTGTTTCTGCCAAAAAGGGGCTGCTCCAGAATTTTGAGCTGTTGGTTAACACGCATGTCTGTAGTAAATCCTCCCATGCCTGCTCCTTAATTTCTTTTTTCATCTGCAAAATTCCTAGTTTATACGCTTTCCTGCAAGCCCTGATCCTTTCTTCATCCCTGGGCCGCTGCTTCAAAGCAGCCATTAAATTCCTATGAGCCTACAGAAGCTAACATCAAACCACTTATTTACTTTTATGTGACTGCTTTTACAATGAGACAGGAGGATGGTGGCAATCTGCTCATAGAGTCTGCCAAAAGCGTCAAGAACCTCCTCATCTTGTGAACTGCTTTCAGAACAGAGTGCAATATTGCCCGCATTAGCTTTATATAGGTTTTCTAAAAATGCCCCCGGTATCACCTTGTCCCACTTAAAAAAAAAAAGAATCCGTATTTGTAAAGCGCGAACTACTCACCCTTACGGGTCTCAAGGCGCTGGGGGCCGTCGTGGAAATTAAGTGAGCTATTGCCCAGAGTCACACGGTGCTGAGCTGCCGCCGGAGCCGGGGATCGAACCGCGAGCCCTGTGCTCCGAAGTCAGCTGCCCTGGCCGCTGCACCACACCTCACCAAAGCACCACTTCAACCTGCGCACTAGGTCCTTAGTGCCAAGAGCCTTGTTGGGCGGACCTTTTTTACCCTTTCTATCCATGTCAAGGTCCCAGGCTAGGTCCAGCATTAAAGGGTTACAGTCACTAAAATTGTTCCAATTTACACTCAGGGATTTAATTGATGAAGTCAGGGAGGCCGATAAAATAATAAAATAGATTATGGAAGAACAACCCCTACCAATAAAAGAGGTAACAACTTCACCCTTTGTCTGTTTCGGGCAGTACAGATTTTTGGTTGCCAATAACTCCTCTATCAGGTTACCTTGCTCGGAGTGTTCGAAGTGCATTGGTGGAGGAGTAGCATCTAACAGGCCCCTCGAAGACGCAACCTTGCTGACATAAATGTAAGTTAAAATCACTAATATCATAACCTGGCAAGGGGGGTTTGTTATTAAACATCAACCCAACTGCTACTATATTTGGTGAGGTATGTTTCACCATGGTTGAGGTGCAGGGGGCCTTGAGGGAAACTAGGATAAGAAGACCACCCTTAGCTCGCCCAGCCGGCAAGGAGAGTGCAGTTAAAAAAAAACATGAATCCGTCTATGAAGAAAGAATTATCAGTCTCCCATGTTTCCTGCATAATTATGATGTGGTATCCCCCAAATCATTCCAACCACCTTGGGTCGTCTCTTTTTTACTTCAACACGGCAATATTCCAAGTCATAACTTTAAGTATAGGGGGAGGGGGGGGTACAAACTCAGGCTTTTGGGTAAAACAGCGTCACCATCCAGGTGGGGCTGATGCCTAGTGCCAGTAGCATCAATTTGTGGTGGCATCAGTCAATCATTCTCATCCAGCCCACATAATGGTGCAAACCTGTTATCTAGTGGTATCTCCTTCCTCGGGTCCTCCCTCTGGCTCAACGCTTGAGGACTTATGGTGGTCCAACCTGCATCTGCCATAATAGAGTAGTGGGAGGATAAAAATGCTGTAAGGGGACAACCCTAATCTTTTTATCCTTGGCCAGTGTACGGAAACTTCTCTGTAAGAGTGCTTTGAAGAATCTTGGGTGCCTTAGGTTAACAACAACATAATCCCCCTCAATATTCTACTCCATATTCCGTCCCACCCAGCCAACTCTTCTTGCCATTATAATATGAGGGGACAGGAGATGCCCATTCACCAGGGTATTGTCACACCAGTGCTTTACCTTAAGCATGAGGTCTATTGTAGTCTTCCTCGCTCCCAGTTTGATAGGTGGAACCCCCGTTAAAATGCTAACCAGGGGTGCTGATTCGGGTGGTATTTGTGACAAGGTTTTGTCACCTGTCTGTGCTATTTGAAACACATTTGAGGGGATTGCACTAGGTACGTGTCCCCTCAACTGATCTGGCACTCGTAGAGTGCCCTCCTGACCAGTAATACACCTCGTCTGAATAGTTTCTAGTGTGTCAGACCGACTCGAACCTCTAGCTGGGTCCCTCATATCATTTTGCCCCGCTAACGAAATCTGACTGGGTCCCCACATTGCCCCCTCTGTGGCAGTATTAACCTGTGCGACCCCCCCGGCAGCCCTGACCATTAGTTTCAGAGACCACATCCATTATACTAGAGGGGCCTGTCTTGAAGCATGAAAGATGACATAGCTTTTCCTCTATCCCCCCCCAGGCACAATATAATGGGTGCCAATAGACGTTTCAACAAAATTCCAAACATAGGGATCAGTTTTTCAACAGCCTGGGCCAGTAAGCAGTCAGTACTTACATCCGAGGAAGCACCCTCCCCTTTTCGTGTTGAAGGTGCCCTCCTTCCGGCCTCCTCTCTTTCTTTTAACCAGTGGCTTGTCAGGCAGGATAGTGTTATCAACATGAGAATCATCCATGACCGCTTCGTTGTTAACAGCGGGGGCAGCGAACCCTCCGACGGGGTAATAACCTCCACCTCAGTGTCCATTTTGGGCAACAAGCTGAGTTCACCTCTAATGGACTCCAGAGACAGTCGCCTTTCGGTCAGGGCAATTTTCTTAGAAATAACACTTGCAGGCATCACCAGGAACGAGTCTATGGTTTTGTTGGTGTCCCCTCCCCCAGTGTCAGACCTCATCTTCCTTTTCCCCATATTAATCCTTGGTTAACGGTGATGCAGAATAAATAACGTTTACCTTACAGATGAAAGGAGGGTGGCCCTGCCCAGCCTCTGTCAGGCTAAGATGGCCCGGTCTTGGCCCGAGCACACGCCCTAGTGCGTTCTGTGCTGCGGGAGCCCCGCGGTAATTTGAAGGCGTATCCGGGTACAAAACAAGCAGCATTGGCGGCGTCTTGCCGCAAGGCCTGCCAGGGCTTGTGGTCCTGGCCCCCTCGCACCAGCAGCGGTTTCACTCCCGCGCTGCGGGACCCCCCTCGGTAATGTGAAGGTGCCTCCGGGCGCAAAACAAGCAGCGTTGGCGGCGTCTTGCCGCAAGGCTTACCGGGGCTTGTGGTCCTGGCCCCCCTCGCACCAGCAGTGGTCTCTCCAGCTGTAGTGTAGAATACATACTGGACATTTATCCAAGGAGGTAGCACTTAGGGCCAGATGTACAACGCATTTTGCTGGTTACAAATGGCCAATCGCGCCGTTTGCGACCGGTAAAATGCTTTTCGGCATGTACCAACCCTATTTAGCAAGTTGGTAACCTATTACTGACTCGCAAAATAGGGTTTGCAAGTCGCTATTAGGAAGGGGCGTGTTAAGGGAGTCTCTTCCTAATAGTGAGTCGCACTGGTATGTAGGAATGTTTTGCGACCGGGAATGTGGTCACTAAACATTTGCAGTTAGTACCAACTTCAGGTGTTCAGGTCATAAGCCTTGCAGGGTCGTAAGTTATAGTTAGCTCAGGCAACTAGAACTGCTGAATTTCACTGGTTTTGTACCAGTGAAATGTGAGCCTAACTAATATATATTTTTCCACTCCTGCTCCAAAATCAAATGGGTCCGACACAGCTCGGGTACACTTCTGGTAAGTTTAGTCCACCACCACTTTTTCCAAGCACAGTTCTAAAAGACCTGGCAGACGCGTTTGAGCTATTTGCCTTCCTCCATGCCAGTTTCGTGTAAAAGAGTTAGTCATCACAGGGATTTGTGTATGTATGTATGTATATATGTATATATGTATATATGTATATATGATATATATATATATATATATATATATATATATATATATATATATATATATATATATTCTGCCCTAACCCCTAAACATACCCTTTCCATCCCAATCACCCTACCCACCCTAAAAACACCCTTGCCACTCAAATACCCTCACCCACCCTAAAAATTCCCTTGCCACCCAATACCCTCACCCACCCCAAACCCTAAAAACGACCTTACCATAATATTTAGCCAGTAGGTTGTTATAGTTAGAACCTAGCTTCCGTAGACAAAGTGTTTTTTGTTTAGCTAATAACTTTGGTGCCATGTGATGAATCTTCACGAAATTTTCAAAAGTAGTGTGCTGGTGTCTGGAAAGATTCTGGGTGATTCGTCAAGTGAGACAAAGGGGGGTGCCAAAACGTGTTTTCCACCATTGAATTTCCCATAGGGATTTTATACACGACTACAGCCCGAACCACTGAACAGAGTTATACCAAATTTGGCAGAAAGATCACTTTTTGTTTTTTGGTGTAAATTCGTTCAGTGATTTTGGAATTATTAAAGTAAAAAGATTTATGTATATCTGGGGATACAAATCCTTCATGGATCCAACAGTACTGATTGGCAGTCTCCGCTTTAACCAGGAAGTGGTGGCCGCCATCTTGGGATGGGCACTCAGTCACAATGATTTTTTTTTTTTTTTTTTTTTTTAAAAGACAAAGGGGCAGGGTAGGAATACCCCGACGCCTGGTGGCGGGGGACAACAGGGACACGGCCCGAGGCCAAATAAGTTTTCTTTTTTTTTTTTTTTTTTCCTCAAATTTGCAGAGGATTCACTGGAAATATTTTTTAAAAAGGCAAGCGCGGTTACCCGCGCTTGCTTTTTTGACTCCCCAGGTGTCCCAGTGGGTAACATATTACGGCAGCTTCTAAAAATAGGGAATCGGTCACGATTTCAGTCGTAGGTACCCCATCCTCTGGCCAATAGGGAAAAAGGTGGAGGGGGGGGAATACAGCCTCCCCCCTCCCCGGGACAATTTTGGTAACTGGGACCCCATCCACGGGGCCCGGCCATGAAATATGAAGGAAATGGGGGACACGCGGCAGCCCTCCTGGGCCGATTTGGCCCCGTAGAAAGGGATGTCTTTGGCCCAGTTTGCAGAGCCATAGTGGGAGAGACCCCGTGACACCAGAGGTAAACAACCTCAACCTACACAATTGGGGATCATTCGCCACACACTGGGGCCTGGTAGTGTAAAAAGGGGGAGGAGGACCGCACTCCCCAGGCCATTTTTGGCCCTGGGGACCCCAACTCCCAGGTCCGGCTCCAGCTATGTCCTGGGGTGCCCACCCCCGGACATAGCGACAGTGCGGGCAGGGAAACCTGTCTTTGCTCTTACTTGGCAGGGGCATGAAATATGCTCCCACCTATTGGAAGCGGATGTTTCATCTGTTTATCTGCCCGAACTGAAGCGGGCAAGGAAACAGATGAAAAAATTGCTCCAGTCTGCAGGAAGCAGCATTTCTAGCTGCTCCCTGCGGGCAGAGCGCTATGCCGGCTCCCGCTGGAGGCGTGGAACCGGTGGCTGGGGCTGCGAGGGCATTGGGGCTCCCCCTGAATCCCCCAACAAAGATGCAGTGAGTGCCCTGGGTGGGCTTCAGGCCACCCACCTTTTATTAGCCGGGCCCCAGGGGATGGAGTCCCCAGGGCTGAAATCAGCCACAGGGACCCCATCCCATGGACCGCAGGCATTAAAGAGCGAAGAGGGCACCAGAGGGGGTGTTTTTTTTTTTGTGGGCGATCGTACAATGCAACCATGTAATTGTAACTTTTTTGAACTGTTTGATATTTCATTTTTTGTAAACTGAAAGGTCTTTCTATCTAACTAAAATTAAGCAATGGGCTAGACATAATTGTATTGTGTCTGTTGGTTGACTGTTGAGTTCTAAGTACTTGCTCCGCACTCTCTCTTTATGAGAAGCCCTTGACTGCTCGATCTCGCTATCCTGAGCTGACAGTAGAAAGGGATGTCTTTGGCCAAGTTTGCAGAGCCATAGTGGGAGAGATCACTTGACACCAGAGGTAAACAACCTCACCCTACACAATTGGGGATCATTCGCCTCTCTCTGACCTGCTCATCCCCCCAAAAGCGGTCTGTCTGTGCAAAAACCCTATGCCTGGTGTGCAGAGATGTGATCTGGTGCACAGTGTTTTACAGCAATAAAGAGGCACTCGGATGTCAATACTATCAGGGGACATAGCAACAAGTGAGGTAATAACTACAGAATGAAGAGTGCACATTTAGAAAAACACTGCACAGAAATTGTGGTACAGTTTACCAAACACCGTGAAATGTTCATGGCAATGACACCCTCTTCAACATTATCACCATGACACACCTGATGAACTATTAAATATCACAACCATGGTGTCTGAGTGGTAATACATGTGCACTATTGCTGATATGTTTCAAACCAGCCCTTTCTTCCAGTCTGAGCCAGGGCAATGTGTCTGAGTTCCCCTGGGGTGTTACGTTCAGCTATGCCCCATCTTTGTAACAGCAGTTTAATGCAGGCATAAAATATGACGCACTGAACTGTGGCCTATATACGAGACTGTTGCAGAAAAACCTTGTAACGAGCATTGAGCTGAACAGATAATGTCTGAGATCAGTGGCTAAAGTTGAATTGTGCCCATGTTGTTTCCATAATTAGACATGTATAAGTCCTGAAGAAGGGAAATGTCCATGTCGTGAAACATGTCACAAATTAAAAAGGGCATTTAATTTAAAACTAGTGAACTATTTGTAGGTAAAAATTCACTAAAAAAATTTCTTTGCTTTGAAACAGAAGATAATTATGTGGTGTGTGCACTCTACATGTCGCAAAAAACATGTCAGTTTCTCAGTACCTACAGGTTTGCCAGAAGGCATGGAGTTGCATATACCCTTCATATGACTAGTTCAAGGGTCACCAGCTCCACATCTAGGAAAGAAACTCATCAACAATGTTGGAGCTTCTGTGCTCAGTTTAGTACTAGATCAGTGGTTCTAAACCTTTTGACTTCTGTGGACCGCCAATTTATCATTACTGTACTCAGGGGACCCCCACGGAGTCATTATTGAAATCAGCAGACGTCAGCCTAAGGAATTTTGAAGTTTGAACCGCAAAACAATACACAAAATTACGGAAACCAGCACTGATTAACCAAATACACATTTAGCTTCTTTATGTTCATACAGTTTATGAATCTATTAATATTTTTTTCTAAGCTTTCATGGATCCCCCCCCCCGCCCCCCCATCGGTAGGTGTAGCAGACCACAAAGGGTCCCCGGACCACAGGTTAAGAACCGCTTATCTAGATGAACTTTTTTAGATGTTCTGCGCTTCAATGATGTACAGGCAATGCCATGGAATGATTACATTGCTAAAACCTCGGTTTACAAAGGGTCTTACACCAGGCTTGCACAGTCTGATGGAAGGAAAGATCACTCCAGATCCATAAACAATTCCACGAAGGTACATATTCCTAGAGATGCACACATGCATGTGCCCAGAGATGCATATATGCATGTACAAACTCAGATTGTTATCTCCAGTGCATGCATACCCAAAACCTCACAGTGGCACTCACTCATACATATGTACTCAATGTTCACACTCGCACACAAAGGCTTGTACAAACTCACAGATAGATAGCCTCAATCCATGCATACACAAACTCACAGTGGCACCCATTCATACAGATGCACACATTATTGTGCACTCACACACATGTAAAGATGCTTGTACAAAGTACAGATGAATATCTCCAGACAGTGCATACAAAAACTCACAAATGCACTCTCCCGACACACCCACACTTGGTCGCCAGTAGGTAGTTATAGTTAGGATGCAGTTTCCCTAGGTAGAGCGTTTTTTGATTTGCCAATAACTTTAGTGTCGTTTGCCCCGATAGTTTTGAAAATTTCACGAAGATTTGTCAGTCACTTCAACTGCTGTCTTAAAAATGTCGGTGTGATTCTTCAAGCAGATGCCGAGAAAAGAGAGGGGGGGGGGTCCCAAAACACTTTTTCTCCATTTAATTTCCATAAGGAAACTTTAGACACGGCTACAGTCCGAACTGATGAACGGAATTACACCAAATTTGGGAGAAAGGTACCTCTTGGTCCAGAAAGCACTCTTTTTGTTAAATGGTGTAAATCCGTTCAGTAGTTGATGAGAAATTTAAAGATTTCTCAGATACACAACTGAGGCCGCGGTGGATCCGCGACCCCTCCTGATCTCGTGCCTGAGATCTGATTGGCTGCCAACATTTCACACCAGGAAGTATTGGCAGCCATCTTGTGACTCGGTTAAACCAAGTCACAAGCAAAAAACGTTAAAAAAAAAACAAAAGAAAAGGGGGCATGGTAGAAACACCCTGACCCCCCTAGGACTCTTGGTGGAGTCCCATAGGGACCACCCCACCCCCACCTCCGGGCCAAAAAAAGCATTATTATTCTTTTTAAATATCAGCAGGGGTCACGTTGGATTTGCGACACCCGTCGAAAATGGGGAAAAAAATGAAGCGCGGGCTCCCATGCTTCGTTTAATTTAGGCCCCCTGGTGGGCCAGGTCCTGGAGGCAAATAAAAATAACGATCTGGGGCCCCACGCGGGCCCCCGTAGCCCCAGGGACCTCCACCTTCCCGGGGCTATAATAAATTATAATGCGTGGGGGGGAGGGGACTCCAGCCCCCTCACACATCCCTGGGGACCACCACCTCCCCGGAACTAATTCACAAAAATGCGGGGTGGGCCACCTCCCCGGGGCTATATTTAAAAAATGTGTGGGAGGACTCCAGCCCCCCCACGCAGCCCCAGGGACCGCCACCTCCGTGGGGCAACTGCATACTAAAACTATACACAGGGGCAAGCTGCCCAAACAGCCCCGGGGACCACGACCTCCCTGGAGCTTAATTTTTGTTGGAAGTGGAGCCGTAGATGACCCTGGGGACCGCCACTCCCTAGGGCCGGCTCCAGCAATGTCCCGGGCTGCCAACACCCGGGACATTGCAGTTTGCTATGTCCTCCCGCCAAGCCATAGCAAACTCTGGTCCACTTCATGGAAGTGAGAACATCGCTTCCACGAAGCGAAGCAGAATTGAGGGAGCTGCATGTCAGCAGCTCCCTCTGTCCAAAAGCAATGCTGGCTCCCGCAGTAGGGGGGGAGCCGGCAGGGACCGCGGGGGCCTTCAGGCTCCCCCTACAGTCCCCAACAAGGTGGCCATGCCATAGGGGATGGGGTCCCCGGGGCAATATCGTCCCGGATAGGGGGGGACACGCAGGCCCCTCCCCATTTTTTTTAAAAATGATGAAGGCCAAGCCCCGGGGGATGGGGGCCTTGGGAGGGTGGCCCCTTCTATTTTAAAACAAATTATATAAAGCACAGGCCTCTGGGGGGATGGGGTCGGCGGGTCCAAAATTGGCCCTGGGAAGGTCCAGGCCCGGCGGATAGGGTCGGGAGGGAGGCCATGCAATATGCGTGGCTGTAGGGGTGAGTGAATGGTTGTGTGAGTGGGTGCACAAGTGAATGAGTGGGTGTGTGAGTGGCTCTATGGAGGATTAAGTGGGTGTGTGAGTACTGGTATAGGTCTGTGAATGGGTATATCAGTGGTTGTACGGGTGTAAGAGTGGGCGCACAAGAGGTTGTATGGGGTGTTAGTAGGTGTGTGAGTGGTTCTGTGAATGATGTCATCAGTGATGTCATTTGAGATATCAGTAATGTCACTGACCAGGTCATGAGTGATGTAATATGTGAGGTCATAAGCAGTACATTGTGGGGGAGTAAGTTATAGTTAGCTCAGCTAACTATAACTGCTGAATTTCTCTGGTTTGTACGAGTGAAATCTGACCCTAATTTCCCTGTAACCTTTGGTTTTTTCAGTGAATATATTCAGTTGCGATCGCCATTTTATCAATCGGGAATGGTTGCCGGGGCTGAAAATTTCTGTGAAAGCTAACATAAGGGGGTC